>JBBDHI010000025.1:6285106-6296782 GCA_037177115.1 Craterocephalus stercusmuscarum
AAATAAAAAGTAAAGTATGAGAAATAAAAAAGCATCACTGTATGTGTTTCTGGAAGTAAATTACTGTATGCAAAAAAAAAAAAAAAAAGTGGCACTGTTTCTTAATAATTCATGCATGAAAGGGTTAATGTCCCATGATGATGTGCTGCAGCCAATTTAAACCCTGCATATCGTACTATTGGATATTTGGTTGCGTTAACAGCAGTTCAGCAGTTGAGGTAGCATGCATTAGTGCCTTAAAGCACTTGTTATGAAATAATGCTTTATTTACCCCAGAGGGAAATTGCAGTGTTGTCACTTCTTCTTGATTATTTTTGAATAAAACAATCATGATGTAATTGAAGATGAGAAGCCTTTCCAGAGGGTGATGGCTGTCTGAGGTGTACAGTGTGACGAGCAGTAGTGAGAGTACGGTCTCTTGTGGTGATATGCTGCTGACCACTATCTGACACAAAATGTTTCACATCCAACTGGTCTGTCTGTTAGGCAGTCATAAATCCAGGTGGTTGTAGAGTTATCTCACAGGAATTTATGGAGCTTCTTGCAGAACAGAGTGGGATGGATTGTTTTGATAGGACAATTTTCCCAAAAGTATTAAATACAGGTGGGACAAAAGATGTTGGTTGCTCCTTGATCTGAAATTTGAAGTGAGAACAATGGGTGTAAATAGGAAATCTACAGGTAGACTAGGGAATATGTTCAGGAAAAGGAAAATGCTCAAAAGAAATAAAACCAGATGGGTCTAAAGACAAGGTAATGTTTGTGGAAGAACTGTAAGGACTGGCTGGAGAAAATGGCATATAAATTGAGAGAAGCCAAAAATAGCACCTGAACAGAAGTAGTATTGTAACTATACTGAGTGGCCAGTTTTCAGGCAAAAATGTTCTTCCAGAAAATACAAAAGTTCAAGTTGGGTGAAAATAAATTAAAAGATCAATTGAAGAGGTTTATCCCTATAGTTCAGGCATCAAATGAAGAGGTTTATCCCTATAGTTCAGGCATCAATGACACAACAAAGTTATAAAGTCAAGACATTCGTTCCAAGAGGTCAAGCTGTCATAATGACTAGTTGCAACAAAACAGTTTTATTTCTTCTTGTAAAAGTTCTGTGTCATGGTGACATGTTTGTCTTTACTTAATACAGTATGAAGATCTTATCTTGAAGTTTCTTTTTTTTTTTTCATTTAACAAAACCAATATTCAGCTCCTAAATAATCTAGTCCGTTTCCATAACTCTTTTTGTTGGCATTTTCAGTGATTGATATAGTGTGATGGTGACTGTTTTTTTCCAGGAGCCAATTTTGCACCGAAGCGTCTATCACTTCATAAAATGATGAATGGCTGGTGACCAATGAGCTTTTTCACGTGTAAACGATGACCAGTGAGGCTGCCTGGGGTGCAGTTGAGGCTATGCTTCGTTGCATGTGATGTTAAAAACACTTCACAAATCATTCCCACTCACCTTCACCTACCCTTGATTTTCTTCCACTTGCAGCATTGTTTTTTGTATTTTTTTTTAAGCCCACTGGGAAGCTGAAGAGTGCGTTTGTGAGATGAAGTGAACTATGCTATTTTGAATGGATGATATTATTGTGCTGCCCTTTGATGTTCGACCTGTTCAGGGCTTAATCTTTTTAAACGGAAAACAATCATACATAGAATCTGGGACCTGCGTAAGTCGTTGCCATGGCAAGCATTTAAATGCTAATCAATGATACACTCAAGTGTTAATGAGGAGAGCTGCATTTTGTTCTTGTGAGGAGTATTGCAGGTGGGGCACAGGCCGATATTGTAATAATCAGTTACGTTGCTCAGCTCAGTTGCCTATAATAGAAATATTCTTTCAGTTTCTCATGCATTTGCTCCAGTCTCAACACTGATGCCTGAAGTATTTCTCGTACTGTAGCAGCTTTGAAGCTCACACTGTTGGAGATATATCTGGACTCGTTTTGACAAGATAAACAGAACAAAAATTTATGGAAAAGGTCTCTAAAGCAAACAATGGATGACTAAAAGAAGTTTTGCAATGACAATGCAAGAGAGAAATAATTAAAACTACATAATTCTCCCTCAGCTGACGCACCGGCCCTCTGCTGTTAAACTAAGTAGAATCATGTGAGATGCTTTAGGAAAGCTGATCCCTGCGATTCAGTTGGTGGAAAGGATTTTTTTTAATAGAATAACTAAAACATTTGCTATTAAATTTTAAATTTTCCTATTTAAATGTAAGGATGCAGGTAAGCCGGTTGAGCACCTGAGCACTTCTGCAAAGCCATGCTGTTGTCATGGATGCAAAGAGCGATTTAACAGTTTTCTTGATAAAAGATTAGTAGAATGCGAGCAAACTCTCTAAAACCTGCTGTAACCTCTACATATGTGGAAGCTGCATGTTGTTTAAACCTGAAATTGCACAAAAGCTAAATATTGCAACAAAAATCTGAAAATGCAAACGCCTGCATTTCGAAAAATATCTCAAATATTGCTAAATTGCAAAAACAGGAATATCACAGTTGTACTTTGTCAATTTTAGGAATATTGCTTTTATTTTGCAAGCACTCAAATGGAAACAGTTACAGCACTAACTAATACAACCAGTAACATCAGAAAAATACTTTTGTACTGTCCACTGAAAAGAAGCTGTATGATCCCTTGTCTCTTTAGTCGGGAAGCCCATGGTTAATATATTTTAGTTTTAGTCTAAAGTTTAATCTGACGAGAAGTTTTCTACTTTGCATCAGACAATTTTAAATGTGCTTTGGTTCAGAGAAGATGCTGGCGTTTCTCAGTTCTATTCACTTATGGCTGCTTCTTTGCATGGTAGAGCTTTAACATTTACACTTCTGTGATGTGTAAATGAGCTCAATGCAAAAAGATTCTGAGATTTTTAGAGAACATCTGCTGCCTTTTAAGGCACCATTTTTTTCCAGTTACATCCATGAATTTTTCAAAAATGCAATACAAAATCACAAAAATATTGCTGAAGTAGAATAGGACTTGTATTGACCTGTCTCAACAGACTGCTTGGGATGTTTTTTCTTCCTTGTCCGGCATCATGGCATCTTGGAGTTTTTTATTGATACAAGGCTCCACTTGACACTCAAGTAGTGCTCTTTATTTCTAAATTTGTGTTTTGTTGAATTTACTTATCAATTGACCTGACAAAGGAGAAGCATTTCCGGCATCACTCCATCTAGTCTGTCTGCTGGTAGAATTGGATGGAATAACACAAATGTTTCATTGTTCAGCATCATCCTGGTCTGAATGTCTTAAGTGATGTGAGAAAGAAGCAACATTACAAAGTGCAAAAAAATACTTTAGTACAGTGTTGAAGAAATCAAAGTAAATTAGGCACTTTTTCATTCAGCATTCAAACTTTTTCCGATATAGGGCTGTATATCTAAAGCATCTTCTCCTGCTATCTCTTTTCAGTGGGTAACAATAGACACAGTGGACAGTAAGCCTATTGGCATGAATCAGGGCCAGTGAGTTAAAAATCAATAAAAGCCCTGCAGCGAGCAAGGCCAACATCCTGGTCTAGCCCTCAGAGGGCAGTTTGAGATGCTATCTGCTGCTTTGAGAACCATTAATGCCTCATACAGTTTCATTAGTATTTTTAAGGTTGCTATGTATTAGAAGGTTACTTGTAGGGTCTTACCATCAGCTGCATCCTATACGCAAACAATAGAGTAGCAATAGATAAAAGAAAAAACTTGGTTAAAATACACTTGTTTAATTTACCCATTGTGTGTGTGTGTGTGTGGGGGGGGGGGGGGTTGCTTTCTTTAGCAATTCAAAGTCTAGCTGCTTTATTCAGATTTAGCTTTAATGAGTACAAAAACAGAGTGAAATACAGGAAGGAGTTATTTTATGAGTGGACTAATTGCTTTTCTCATCCTTGTTTGTGCATACAGTAAGATAACAGATACCTGGCTGAAGGTTGAGAAGGTGAAATTCAAGCTAATTAATGAAAAAGTCAAACTATGGCTTTTAAGATTACATGCATATAATAGCTTCCATGTTAAGTTTTTAACTAGGTAAAATCCTGAAATTTTCACTTTTTATTGGGTTTTGTGGGTACGGCTTGTTGACTAAATATTTCACTGGACCCTGGCTGATGTAATAGGACCCTTTTTGTTGCAGTATAACATTCTAAAGAAGAACAGTATGGCTTCACATTTACATTGTAGATTCAGTAAATTCTTCAGATTGGTCACAAATCAAAAGTTATGAGCCTGGACTATACGTCAGGGGTAGGCAACTGGTCCTTGAGGGTTGGCATCACACAGGTATAAGGGGTATTATTATTTCCCTTAGGGGTATTATTATTTCCCTACTACAACACACCTCTCTCAGGCTTATTTGGCAGACTTTTGCAGTGCTTAATGTCAAACTTTTCACAGTTCTGTTAATGACCAATTGATCTGATGCAGGTGTGTTGCAGCAAGGAAACTCCTAATACCTGCAGGATGCCAGCCTTCGACATGATTTCCTACCCCTGCAATACATCATTCAAATTTCAGGAATCTTGGCTTACAATGGTAATAATGTGGAAGTAACTGGAAGAGTAGTAGAAAAGCACACATTTGTTTTAAAATGACGTCATGTCTCGCACACTGGACATCTGGTACCAACGGTTCTGTGCCACTTTTACAACACAAGATGAAGCCATCTGTTTTTTGTTTTTTTTACCCATTCTTATTCAGCCCATCTCTCTTCCTGTGAATTAAATGTTTATTACAAGGAAAAGGAGCAGGTGGAATATATTCAAAATGTGGGACAAAGAGCAATCTTGCCGGAGGCTCCTTATACACCTTGGGGACCGAAGGCACTTTATAAATGTACTGCAAGGCTCATAAGCAGTATTAGACTTTTGGGAGAGCCAGGTTCTTAAGGTGGAGGATATTTATGTCTTTGTGTTTGGCAGAGAACGGCTAAGGGCTATGTGTGACAGGGAAAGTTAAAGGAGACCCTGGAAGAGGTGGAAAGCCTGGCTCCCCAATCTGGCCAACAAAATTCTGGCCACTCTGGTTTTAGTAGATTGGCTTAAGGTGACTTGGCACTCCAAACAAAGCCATTTACCTCCTTTCAAGCTTGCAAACTTCATCCTGATGAAAAATGACTAGCCCCTGACCTCCTGTGGCAGCCATTTCACACCTTTACTCAATTCATTAATGTTCTAAAGATAGCTGCATTCAAACAGCACACCTACGGGGATGTAATGGTGGGAAAAGAGAAGCCACGTGAGCATAACTGCTCTGCTGTACAGGAAACACCTGAGACAAAAAATGGATTCAAGAATTTCTGAATATACATCCAAAAGTCATGCTGGAGTAGCAGCCCAACAGGCATTCTCATAGGGATCTTTGCTGTGTAGCTCGGTAGGTAAAACAGAGCCAATCTGTCTTCTTAAATGTGCAAAAGCCTTTTCTTTAAAAAGGAGACTTAAGAACAGAACAGGCTCTGCCAGGAAGATCAATGCCAGGCAGACATGGAGGGATATGGCCACACGTCTCGTCTTACCCTGCTCTGCAAGGGGAAATGTACCATTTCAGAGGGGATTATATTGGAGATGAGTACTGAGAGAAAGAAGGGATAGAAAAAACAAGATAAAAAAAAAGTGTGTATAAATCTGGTAAACAAACTTTTTAATGCAACCTTACAGTAATGGATGCTTTTAAATAAGATGCTAAATGCAAAAATGATGGTGACCCGGGTAGAAAGAACTGTCTAAACCGCACTTAAACCTTTGGAGTAATTTAAATGTACCATTACAAAAGATGACTGTCATTAGCAGCTACATTACAAAGAGTGATCGTCATTAACCGTGACTCACTGATTAGGTCATCAAGTGTCCGGCTTTTTGGCACCAGGGATTCACCTCTTAAACTAACCCTCCAAAACCATGACATACTGTGTTGAGCTGACAGAGTGAAGGATGTTGAGTTTATTCTCAAGCAAGCTAGCAAAGCTCCAAGCAGATGTAAAGCTGAGTGATTGCATGTTAAGAATTTTACTAAAGATTCAGAACAATGGCTTGCAGTCATTCCAAACATTAGCAGACCACGCAAAACACAAACTGCACATTAAAGCTTGAAAAAGGAGTGGTAAGCAGAATTTATTGAACCCCACCTTAATAACAATAGTGAACATTCACAAAAAGGAAAATAAAACTAAAGAAAAACTAAACAAAACTGAGATGATCATGAATAAGTAAGCCCTAGATTTGAGAACAAAAGGGAATTTTCAACTGTAATCAAACTGGTGGGAGAACTGGGTTAAATACATCCCACGGAATCACCACAGTTGTCCCTCAAAGAATGACATTGTAATGATAGTCTCAGACTAAGAATATCCTGCTTGTGGAAAAAGGTTGTGAATGTAGGCCAAAGTCACTGAAACTCAGTGTAAAAGAGAGCACCGGGAGGTTTGCCCAGCTTGAGCTGGTCCCCTGAGTGCCAGTTCTCTGCTGCTGACCGACCACTGCGCCGCCTCCTGCAAGGAAATTGTCCTGCTCTGCTGCTTATCACTTGTACCCAAGCTGAGAATATGCTGAGTAAAGAACTGGAGATTGGAGTTGGGTCAGGGAGAAGGAGTTCAAAACATGAGGCTACAGCAGAGGAAAATTCCCCGTCCAGTCGGGTACAGGAAGAGAAGGCCCTCCTTCTGTTTGACTGATAGTTATATCTTGTCTTAACTTTCTACTTTTATAGAATTTGCTAAGTCAAGGATGTTTCCTCTCTCTAAAAAAAGATACGCTAGAGATCAGCTATAGCATTAAGAGTCAGCGTACAGATAACATTGTAGCCTTTTCTGGAACGTTCACAAACCTGACCTCATTCATGGCCCAAAATAGAGACACAAAAAAATCTAACAATGCCGCTTGATGCTGTGTTTGGCTGCTTAAGGTTAGGACCCAGCATGTTGTCTGAGAGCACTAGAATACCCTTTTGGGATCCCATTTTGGTGACTAATGCCCACACACACACGACACACACAAAAGGAGAGGACATCCCTGAATGTTTGGAATGCATCCAGCTTCCTAAATTCAGCACGAATCTGTCTGGTTACAGCAGCGAGCATTATTCTATTATGATGTGGTGATAGCTGCCTGCCACAAATAAAGATTGATCTAACTATTGCGTAATCATCTTAGGTCAAATTCTTTTACAGATTTCTAAAGGACAACATGGTTGTTCTCCAGCAGAATAGCTAAACACAAAAATGCCCTTAAATCAAACCATGCTGCCACCATTCAAAGAACATAAACATTAGAATTTGCCCTTTTAGTTCTAAACAAAGCTATTAACTCTGTTTAATACTTGAGTTAAACAGGAATGGGACAAAACCGGTTCAACCGATGCTTTACACCTTGGTAAATAACTCATTGATGACACAAGGTCGCATTAAGCTGGTGGTGTTGTTTGGTTTGACCTTTACTCTGACTGTCTCTAGAACAAACAGACTTAATGTTGCCAATGTGGGATTTAACACAAAATGACCCTGAAGTAAATGGAAAGGCCAGAGGGCAAATTTAGAAGCTGTTGACAGGTGATGATTTCAGGAGTGAGGGAAGAAGTGTTATTTAGGAGTAGCACTTTGTACTTGGCAAAAGCTCAGGTGGTGCGATGTGGTGAGGACTGTCTGGCTGTCTGTCCCAGCAACAGGAACATTTTCAGACTCCAACTCCAAACTTATCTCTTCTGCCCTCCCTTGAAATAGAAAATCGAACTGGATTGTCCTTTGAGAGTGCTCTGTCTTTGGTTTCAGTTGAATCTTTTGCAACTTGGAAAAAAAAAAACGATACCTTAAGATATCCTAATATCTGCAAGTATCGAAGGACTACATGTATCCGGTTCCACATTTGAAATGATTGGCAAGTAGGCAATCGCTTTCAGGAAGTGAATGTAGAAGGTCGGATGATTGTTTTGCCTAAAATGTAAGTAAGATAAATATTAGAGGTGAAATCTATCAATTTAATATCAACAAAAGAGTTTACCTTTGAGTACAGATGTAAACCAGTGTCAGATTTGATCTCCAAACTCAGAGCAAGCAAAAGAAAAACAATGAAAAAAAGGGTTCGATTTTTCTGCAGCAGGAATCGGAAACTCAATCTCCGCTTGCCGTCCAACATGCCAGACAGGCTAATTGCAATGCACATCAAGCAATGACACCACCCCCCATATCAGATATCAGCAGGTTGTCTGGAGCCGGTGCATCACTCATTTCGTAATGTCAATAAAAATCTACACATTTTAAAACTGAAGGCCATTATGTGTCACATTCCCAAACCTCACATGGTAGTATAAGGCTGTATGAGAACAACTGCCAGGGTGTCAGGTTGAGGCAACAAAGGGCACAACTGCTGACATAAGTACACTGGATATGTATCCTCCTCCATAATCACCTTTTGCTTGGAGGGGTTCAACAAAAGGCCCATAAAACATGACCTTTTCCAAAGTCCTAATCCCTCTTCTGTGACCAATGGAACTTCCATTCCCCAACATGACAGTTTTACAAGTCCCTTCTGACTCCATCGCTTGTGTTCAGGGCTACTAAACACACGTAAGTACAGACTAATACATCCAGGGAGGGAAAGAAGGGGGAGGGATGACAGAGGAGTGAGGCATGCCCTGGCACATGGTCAAAGTCACTAACAGGAACATTAAGAAGGACAAAGGGAGCAAGACGTCGATTAGCATCAAACATGTGCTTCAGTTAGCTTTGATCTCAACGCTGAAAAAGCAGACGCTTGTCTAGGAGACATTACAGGAACAAGCTGCACCATCAACAAAAGCCAACATCAATATTTAAAATGCTGTCACTAAGAATCCTAAATGTATTGGTTGTATTCCTCCACCGTAATCTGGTTTTCACAGTTTCTGCTCAATTTAGCCACAGGTAAAGGCAAAGTTACTTGATATCTTCATGGTAAAATCAGATGATTTCATAGGTGGGCACGAGGTGGCTTAGCTTTTATTTAGGCCTACTACAAAGGATCGGACCCTTAAGTCCTCTTACTGTCCACCCAAGTGCTTTAGTGAGAGGTAATGCAAAAATATCAGCATGCTTTCATCGTATTTCACGGTATTTCTTTGTGGCTAAGTGTTAAGCATAGTTTTCCCAGGCTGTAAGAAGAATTAAGGCAGTGAATTAGCAAAGAATAGCCTTTTGCATTGACTTTAGAAATGTACGTTATGTCCCGAATCTCTATGTATCTTAGTCTCTGTCTGTATTGGTCCAGCGCTATCTTCATTCAGCTATATTTTTATTTTGGGGGGGGGGGTTGTTGTCGTATAGCAGCACTTTTTGCATGTTCATAGAACTTAGATCTGACTTGTGCTCTAAGCTTTTAAAGTTTCACCTGAGGATGTGGAGGATGTCTGTTAGTTTAGTATGCATTAGTGCTTCTCCAAAGCATTTCTGCAGCAAATTGCCTGTGATGCTGCTGCCTTTAGCGCCACAGTTTTTACAGTAGTTGTCTGGTCCACGTCAAGCTTTATAAAAACAAAATATCTCCCCCTTATGGCATAGGTTCTTTGTCACTACATGTATGTTCAACACCAGCGTTTTTCATCATCTTCACTTTCTGAACTTTCCCAGTGCATTTTCACCCCTTTAACATCTTGCATAACAGATGAATTTCTGCATGCATGTTTAGTGGTGCAGCAGTGAAAAGGGTTTCCCATCAGTTTATTGCTGCACCATGTTCCAAACATGGTTTGTAAGACATTTAAACCAGTGTTACAGTAAAACAATTTTTTTTTTTATACAAACCAGTATATGGAGAGGGTGGGACATTTGTTCAAAAGATCTGGTTTTATCCCTTTTTATAAATGTTATCGTTGTCCTTTTTTTCCTCCTTTGTTTCCTCAGATTAAGTCACAACTTCTGATTTGACTTAGAGAGCTTAGAGTAAAGAAAAGATCAAGGTTTTGTTTTTATTTTTATGCTTGGCAGTCCATATACTGCATGGGTTTCCTTTGCAAATTGCCATATCCCCATATTGTCCCAGGTTTATTTATAAAAGCAGTTTCTTATGACAGAAATATACAAGAGGAAAAGTAAAATGCCTCTGAGAAAATTAGATATGTCACAGAGCAAATGAAAGATTCAAGTAAAAAAGGAGGGGATGTTGCTCTTTCCTTCCTCCTGAAATGATGTTCAAAGTCCTGCTTGCAGCATTTCTTGTCCTCTTGCACTGGTTTTCACAACCTTTTAGATCCAAAGATAGGTTATTTAAATATAGCCCCCCACCACACACACACATCTCTGGCAAAACACACATTAGCTCATCATACTGCTTAAAGGACATCATGCCCTTAGGAGAAAAAGTTAGTCTCACCACTAAATGACTTACTTTTACATATATTACCTTTAGACCAGGAAGCAGCAAAACTCACAAATGAGCCTGACAGACAGACTGAGGTGTGGTGAAACTGGACAGCATGGCACAAAACCAATAGGTGTTCTCTGAGAGAAATGGGTTATATCGACACATAAACATGAACGACCCCCTTTCTGAAATCTTTAATGCTGCTATTCAATGCTTTTAGCAGGAAGCCACTACAGGAAAAGCAATTATAAGAAAGTTGTTTTTGCAGCGTTGGAAGAAATGTGAACCACTTGAAGAAGTTTAGTGATGGAGAGGAATCTATCTTTTGAAGTGAAACTAATTAGATTTCTACCCATCACAAAAGGTTTGTAATTATTTCAGATACGGGGAGATCTTCCTCAAAATGAGAGGTTTTGGCTAAAGTGTCCCTTGACTGGTTACATGTATTTCAGCTTGCTGATGGAGGCAGTGGGGAAAGGGGTGACTGAGATTAGTGAACATGGAAATTCTTGTTGCTGGCTAGAAACTAACTGGCCTCCATCTAATAAATATTAGCCTTACTTTAATTGTGTATCATTATGTATTATGCAATTTTGCAGTTCCCCTGCAAATACATATTTTTCTGTTTACTCCCCTGTTGATAGGTGCAGATGTGAGAAGATGCAAATGAGGCAAAAAACATCTGCTGCTAGGAACCAGAAACGGTAATGATGCTGTGTCCATGCCAGTTTGCATCCTTGCACTAAATTTACATTTGAAGATTTCATGAACAAACAGCTTTCAGTTGCACACAGACTTTTAGAAAGGACATCTTATTTTAAATAATAAAAAAAAGCATCAGATATGGTTCACATATGGGGAAAAATGTCTGATTTGACTCGTGGTTGCCCACGACTGTTCCCTTTTTGTTAATTTGCAGATCCTCATTTATTCTCCCTCAGTCTGTCTTCCCACCTTTACTTTGTCATCTTGTTTCTAGTCTGTCATTACCAGGGTTTTGATTGAATTCTCCTTTGGTTTAGCTCTTGTTAAATATCTCAAGTTTTTTGAGGTTTTCTGTTAAGGCACTCTTTGAATCTTCCAACACATATCTAATCACTTTACTATCTAAAACTCATGTTTTTACTTTTATGAGACATCTATATCTACTTGCTGCGGGTCCACGCACTGTACATGGCTATTGCCTTATTTGTGCTGCTGTTTGCACATCATGTCTCTGATTGGATCAGTGGATCAGTTATATATGCAACAATATATATATGGTAGAATTTGCGGACATTTATTAGGCAGATATTTTTGATGAGCAGGAGAGTTGTGGTAAAATGCTAGTTTATCACTACCAA
>JBBDHI010000025.1:6483184-6496301 GCA_037177115.1 Craterocephalus stercusmuscarum
ACTGGCATGTGAACACAACTCAGGAAAGATCGGACTCGGGCCCGGCCCGGACCCGAGTACGCCATGTGAAAAGGCCCACAATCTCCCTCCAAATAATTTTGTGCAAACTGTTTTAAAATTAGGACAAAGTTCTGGAGAGATTCAACTTGAGGCGGTAGATGGAAAAGATCAAACACCAACATCCTGCACTGTGCATCAGGTATACTTTATCTGAAGACATTCAGCTTGTATAGCGAGAAGAACTGCCTAATGTAATTCACTGCTGCGCTGCTGAAAGTTCCCCAGAAACAAAAATAGAATTTGACGAATACATTAATGAGTCACTACATACAACCCAAATTCCCAAAAAGTTGTGGCACTGGGTACAAAGTAGATTTCTCTGATTTACTGACAACTTTAGCTGATATCATAGCCTACACTCTAGCTGGTGGGATCTTATCTGAGAGGCTCAACCTCTCTGAAATGATCTTTTTTCATCCTCAGACCTGTTGCCAATTAACCTATAATTAAATCTATTTGGAAAAAAATATGGGTTTGATATTTGCAAAAATCATTGAAATCGGGTTTTTTTACATTTTATACAGTGTAACAAATGCTTTTGGAATTGGGGTTGTACATATATGAAGCACAATGCAATTTGCAGGGCTGAAAAAATAACAGACACCCAACAATACAAGGATTAGATTGAATTGAATATTCAGTTTATTTTAAAAGTTGTACAGTGAAAGAATCTGATGCTTTAGATGTGTTTATGTTAACCACACATCTACATTCAGTGCATTTATATTACAGGGATATATGAGTGGCTGTGGCTCAGGGGCGAGCGGTCGTCTGTCGGCTGGAAGGTTCGATCCCAGCTTCCCAAGACTGCTTGTCAAAGTATCCTTGGGCAAGATTCTAAATTGCCTCTAAAGTGCTCATCGGTGTGTGAACGTGTGCGATTGGGGGAAAAAAAACAGCGAATGTTCCATTTTTTTTCAGTGCACCTCATTTGAGCCTTTATTACACCCAGGAGAGGCTGCTCTGAAACAATCCCCTGTGGATAACACTGTCACCAAAATCTGCTTCATGCCGCTATGGCATCAGACAACCAGAAGGCTTTGCTTCTCTTTTGTGCTACAGCATCTTTTCTAAACATGTTGACACACTGGAAAGTAATTCCCCCCTACAAAACCAAGTGATTTACTTGCCCCAGCATTTTCCAAAAATATTCAAAACGTATGGCTGACACTTAAAGGAGTCTACTAGCAGCTCGAGTTGCAGAATAGTCCATCTTTTTCCTGTAAAAAAGGCTCTGGACTATTTTTTCTTCTTGTTTAATATACTCATCTACTAATATGCTTATGTACTCTGTCACAGAGCTCAGCTGTTACACGGAAAGTCTGAAAAGTGAGCCAAACTGTTGCCATGGCTGACCTCTTCCTTCATTACTCTGTAGACAACATAGTTGATTTTGACTCACACACTTACTCATGTTCTGCTGCTGGAAAGATTTAAAATCTACCATAGATCATAGGAGGTGGTGAGAGGAAGTCAAAAGGAGATGGGCTGTCGTGTTGTTGGTGTTTTGTTGGATTTGTTGCCAGAAAAGTCTTGAGCCACTCCTAACTACTGTTTATTGTAGCATGAATCAGAAAAATGGAAGCTTAGTTCATCTTTGGATGTTTTGTTGTCTTTTGTTCTGTTCACTGTCAAAACTGCAGAATACAAGAAACTGAGATTCTGATTAGGCTAATTAAACTTTATTCTGATTGATTGATAATATTTTAAAACAGCTTCTTTATGCGCAAACAACTTCAGCACCTGTCAGTAATGTTGGTTCTTCCACTATGCAAACAAGTTTTATTGGGTCTAAGTGCAGTGATGAGTGGTGAGTTTAACAAAGTCTGCAGTCAATGCTCTTCTTAAATCACCCGCAGCCACATGCGCCTGCTGTCACAAGTCCCTGCTACTTCCTCTATATCAAAGGCAGTTGGCAACGGTGAGGAATGAGTTGGCAGTCAATCTACAGGCCAGTTCAGAGTAACAGCTTCTTAAATAATACTTGATGAGCAGCTGTAGCGGCTAGTTCAATGCTGGAGGGATGTCAGGATTGTAACTTAATCGTGTCCCTGTTGATCTTTTCTCTGCTTTGCAAGACAATCTTGATAGAGATGTACTGATGGAAATATAAACTTAACACTGTGTGAGTTGAAGAAGATTGTGTTTTAGTAGCCCAGTCACAAGATGTTTTTAGAATAAGCATTTTAGAGATGTTAGCAAATTATACACGAAGCAAAGTACAGTTTTACATGTACTTCAATGCAAGTATGTGTACTTTCAGCTTTACATATTTAACAGTGATGATGTGTTCGTGTATCATACTGGATAAATGTAGTTCCTGAGACCTTTTGCATCACTTTATGGTGTAAACTTGCCTCAAACTCGTTGTACTTGTTTTCTGCCCCCTGGTGGATACAATAATAATACAATAATGCACAACAATAATTTTGACAGAACACACACATCAATAAATGGTAAATATACAAATATTATTTAAACAATATAAACAACATTTTTGTTATTTAGTTTTTTAAATTTTATTTAAGTGTCAATTAAAGACTTTAGATATATAATTAAAAAAAAAACTGACTTTTCTCCCAAATTTTTGGGGGGTCAGGCTTTAAAGGGTTAAAACGGATAAATCCAACCGGCATGTTTTGATCCATAGCTCAATATAGCCAACAGGTATTAATATGCTAACCAACTCACTCACTTAGATTAAGTAACTTAATACATGTTTTATATCTAGTTAGCAATTAAACTTAAAATAAATAGCAATATATTGTTGGCTTATTTACTGTAACAATGTAATGGGTAGGTCACTTTTGTTTTTACATTTTTTTAATGCTTTCTGCACTCTGCTCTAATGTCTCTAATGTTTCCATGTAAGCACCTTGAATTGTCATGTACATGAAAACAAACTTGTCTTGCCTTATGTGACTCCTCCTCATCACAGTAGCAGCTGTTCAGTACAATGTGTGATTCTAGTAATAGCCGAGTTCTCACTCCATGAGAAAAGAAAATATAAAAATAGACTGCTATGAAAGTGCAAAAAACCCATGATAGAAGGTGTTTTCCTAATGTGCCGGAAACAAGTGCTGAACTGCAGGAATTTTACGGTGAACGTAACACCCAGATTCATTGCTCCCAAGCAGCACTGACCCCTTCGTGTGTCAGAGAGGATGTAGCCATGCGCACAAGTTTAATTGAATTAGCCAGGCTTTAGACAAGCGTGGCTCCAGCCACGTGTGCTTTTGACATTACACACTGACAAGTTTCTCTGAGCAGCAACAACTGGCGGTGAAACCCAACTCTCTCCACGGCGTCTACATTTAGACCAGGAAACACGGGGTGAGAGGTTCAGCAGCAGTAAAGCAAAGAAAGCCTGGAGACCGACTGAGAGGAAGCTACTTAAACAGGTCATTTAAGCGACCCCAGTGAACCGCAGGGGCTACTGTGGGTGGGAAGGAAACCACTCAACACAGCAGGCTGACTTTGACATTTTTTAATGGAATGTATCATTTCAAAGTATGAAAATAGATCTCACATTGACATAAGAAATTGGACGGTGGCTACAAAGGGCACAGCTATGATTGTGTGAGAAATGATGAAAACAGGAAGGCATGTCATAGAGGCATCACACCAGCCACATTAGATAAAGGGCGCAGCTATGACCCTGTGTGGGAGATGACAGCAACACAGAGGCATGTGTTGGTTTGGCGATGATGTACTGGCAAGCGGTGGGAGACACTCCAAGGAAACAGGAAACAACATGAGCCACAGCGAGATAAAAATGTGTCCTGCTTGCACCACCCTCCACCATGACAGGTTTCTGACTGTTGCTCTAGATGTTGCTGCAGGAGTTTTACAGAGTATACAGACTTTGTCATGAAACACTCTTCCTGTAAAAGCAGATTAGAGATCTTATTTCAAAGATATATCTGAGGCTGAACTGCTACAGAGACTAGATGTAGCGATGTGACATCCATTGGTATGACGGTGATTTTTCCCCCAACTAGAATCAATTAATTAATCATAGCAGGAGCTGCATGTCAGAGAATTACTGCCACCTTACTCTTAATTCCTCTGAGACAGCATTAAGACTGGTAGCTTAAGGGAAAATAAGGATTAGCATATGCAATTAGCCCAGCATTGCAAAAGCCAGAAAAACAGTTTAAACATACACAAAAGAGCTATTTTGAAAAATGAATAGGATATAATCTTGTGCCATCGTCTTATAACTGAGGACCCAATGACATGAAACAGTTGCATCATGTGAGCATGTGGTGCCCACACTTCAGCTGGATGCAAGCTAGCTAGCCAGAAATATGGTGCCTGAAAGCCGCAATAGGTCACAGAGGCAATTGACCAATTTTCTACCAGACTGAATATGCACACAGACAGTAAAAGGCATCGCAGATGTGAACAAATCTGCCAATTTACAACAAATTGGCTGTGACAGTGCAGAGCCTTCCACATTAGTGAACAAGCTAGCTACCTAGCTTGGCTGCAACAACCCAGTTAACATGCATCCTGTTTGGAAGCATCACATTGAGTGTGTTTTATACATTTTAAGCCATGTTGACATATCAAAGTAGGCCTCTCCCTATGTTTTGGGTTTGACATCTTTCTGCAGCATCCCTAAAGCAGCTCTCGGTAACCTTGAAAATAAAATGTGCAGATTTAAGACAAGATAGCAAAAAACGTCCAGTTTACAAATGCAGCCAAATAAATTAAAGGAGCATGACTAAAGTGTGCAATGGAAACAAGATACATAAAATGAAATGTGTGTGGGTGAAGCAGGTATCTGGTCATAGTTTATCATGAGGAGAAATGCTTAACAAGGAGAGAAATGTAAGAAAAGAGTCTTTGGTTCAGTTGAAAAATAAAATCACAGGCAATGACACTTTTTTTTTTATCAATAATGAACTAGTTTAACTAACTTATAACAACCAACATTATGCAACTTCTCTCCACTGGACTTGTAGGCTATAACCCCTAGAATGAGCACCTACTTTTTGTTCCACTCTAACAACAACCACACTGAACATTCATCAACAATGGGACATTAATTGTTTATATAAAATATATACACATCTAATAAATAAGGGACAACCCCACAGGAAGGTAGAACACAGTTGTTTCCTCACATGCTTTTAGTCCATCAGTCTTTTTAAGAAACAAGTCTGTCCTGAAAAGAGGCCGGGCACTGGCCTGTGGAACCCAGAACATGGAAGAGGGGTTCTCCCGGAGAATGGAGCAGGGTGGGATGAGCAGGCAGCAGGGGGAGATGAAGCCAGGGTTCAAAATCTTCCTCAGCCGTGTGTCCAGTTCACCTGTGGATGCAATCAGTTAGACAGGCTGCAAATTGACTGTGGCTCATAGAGGATTATTATTTCCTATTGTGATCAATAAAATAGTTATTCATTCCACACAGAGGAAATGTAAAGTCACTCAGGGTTTAGGAGAGGGATTGGAACCAAATGTGCCTCAAAACAATTATTTATCAATATAAAGTTGCAGCTTTTTCTATTTGTATTATTATTTCTTATTCATAGTGTTGATAAATGAGAACAAATCGCCCTCAGCCTGGGGCCTCGTAGAAATCTGAGGCTTGGGAACAGCATATTTCTCTAAACATAGCTTCGGCCGGACTGTAAAAGCTGCACACACTCGTGTAGCTGAGGCTGCACTGCATAGATCATAGAGTAAATTTGGAAGTCAACCTGTGCATGCGCACAGATCAGGAAATCCCCGGTTGGGCTTTCATGTTGAGTCTGCGCGACTTTACGCGCGATTGGGTATCTTTAAGACTTTCTTTACTTATCTTTCATTTATGAGTTAATTAGGCAAAGAATCGGCTTATTTATAGTTTTCAAAGCGCTGTGTCAGACCTATCCAACATTTCAATCTATTTATAACAACAAATAAAGTCCTATTTTGGGAACAGAGGCGCAATCGTTGTGTGATGCTTCACGCCTGCACAGGTTGAATCCAGCACCTTTCCCTGTGGAGGACTTCAGCCCCAACAGGGAAACATTAAACAAGCCAAAAGCAGCAGGAGCTCCCAAACTTTTCTTTAAGACACAACTAATCCACAGTGCGTGATCTGGCGTCCTGACAGAGGAGCAGTGTGGTCGGAGGAGGGCGACTTTACCCTAAGGTGAAACCAGACGTCCTCTTTGAGCAAATATCCAGGACATACGAACAAAAAAACGCCTCCATGAAATGCAGGGGGATCCCCAGGTGGTCCCCCCTCCTGATTTCTCTTGGCGTCTTACCGATCATGGCGCACCAGTGTCCGCGGGGCACGCCGCAGGTCACGCAACGTTCGGGGCGCTGCGGGCGGTCTTCTGTCCGGGCATCTGCACCACCAGCAGCTGCTGCTTCTGCCGGGTGGACTTGACGGCCAGGATCGCCTGCCGGTTCTTATACTGAACCATCTGCAAGGTGATCTCCGCGTTCCAGCCCTCGTCCTGCGGGCACCTGAAGTCGATTTCCTTCCCCTCCGTCATGACCACCGTGAAGTAGACGTACTTGCCCTTCCGCTCCACGCAATCCACCGTCTTCATGTTGGCGAAGTGCAGCTCCTTGACTTTGCCCGCGTCCCCGCCGCCGCTGTGGTGGTGCTGCGGGTGGTCATGCTGCTTGGGCGGCAGCAGCAGCACGCCGTCCTCGGTCAGGACACAATGCTTCTTCTTCCACAGCTGCAGCAGCCCGTCGCTCCGCTTCTCCAGGAGACCTTCCTTGAACACCTTTCTTCCGTTTTCCAGCATGTTCACCTGCACGCCTCGGGCTCCCACCCTCCTTGCTGCGTCGCTGGAAGGACGGATGGCTGATTGATGGCTGTCTATCTCAGAGAGGGTGAGGGTCTGGGATGCAGCTGTGACTGAGGAGAGGATGCCTGCTCGCCCGTCTGCTTGCTGGTCACCGTTTGTGAAAGGGGTTTGGGGGCGGGAGGGGTCTGGAGAGGCGCACCGCCCCCCGGAGTTGTATCCAGCCCTCTAAGATGATGACAACAGCATCCTTAAAACTAAAAAGGCAGTCTTGTATTTTACAGTAAGTCATGTTCATATCGAGACGTTTAGACCCAGGTTAGATGCTTGGATCATTTAAAAACGCATCAACTCTGGTTTACATCTCAAAATTTTGATCTGGATTACAAAAGAATTGCATCACTTTAAAAAAAAGTAGTAAAGATCATTGTCTACGAAAACAACGAGGAAAGGGGGTGTTCAGGCAGCTTTACCTGGAAGACAGAAAGGTGGAGAAACTCTTTCCTGTCAGGACCCCCTATACATTATAGTTTAGACATTTTTTGTCACTTATAGTGAAATGATACGGTTTGTTTTTTTATTCTAAATAGTACCAAGAAAAAAGATTGGCACACATATTTTTTTTCTTTTTAAACACTCAGATTTAAGTGTAGAAAACAAGCTGATGTTACAGTAAGAGAAAGCATTATTCCACCATGGAAGTGAGCATCTCAGGCAGCCTGGCCTCTCTTTTTGATGGACTTTACAAAAATAGTTGACAGACTTTGCCCAATCTGACCACAATTTCTGTTATGGTCGTTTTTTTCCCCCCATATCATTACCATATAAATGTGTACACAGCTTAACATCTATTGGTTACACCATGGTATTACAATTATGTAATCTTCATTTGTGTATATTAACCACTTTCCATCTACACAATTTCATAATCTCCCAATAAGGGTAGTTATTTTGTGGTCATATTCCATTTCTAACGCAAACCAAATCCCCCATGGGACATCCTAAATGCGTTTCAAATGCTGCAACACAGCGCCCTCTGCTGGCACCTGCAATTCATTGTCCAAGTTGCTGCTGCCAATTAATCTGCTGGTTTGAAATTTACTCAGCCATTGATTGAAAAACAAAATACAAATGTCTTGCACTTTGCCAGCAGGTACAACTGGGAACAGCATCAACTCGACGGTGGAAATAAAATTATTCAGCCAGACATGTTTAACCAATTTATTCATGAACATACACATACAGTTATTGAGTACATTAGTATTTTGTAGCATAGCATTTTGCCTTGACAACAGCTGCTCAGGAGGACCCCACAGAAACCCTGTCATGTCCTTTTCCTTTTTAACATTATCTGAATACTCCCTGCAGAATGAGAGATACCCTGACTCTCCACAGCAGGCCTAATGCTGCCCAACACAACCAACTCTTGGCTGTTTTTGTAACTTAGAAAAAAAAAAAAGGCATTAAAATGGATTGGAAGGGAGGCAGGCTAGGTTTTCTTGATACTACCTGCTGGATTAAAGTATTGCTCTGACATGCTTTTCTGCAGCCTTCTGGGTGAGAAAGAAAGCAATCTGAGGTGCGGGGGGTTGGTGGGTCATTGGCCGAAACAGTGGCCTTATCACGCCTCCCCTCTTTTTTTCACAGTGATTTAAAAAAATAAGGAACTGAGGACCTAAAGGGATTGGCTGAAGACCAAGTCACCTGACCAGACAAATTAGCAACAAGATGTGAAGATCAAACAAAAAAGGACAAAAAGCAGGAAAAAAAAAAAAAAGGTGAGGTTGGGAATGGGTTATGAATCTGACGGGTACACACTTCATCCTTGTAGTCCCCTGTGCTACATCTCCCCCAATATGTTCCTACAGAGCATCTTTGAAGTGCGCCTTCCCTGGCACTTTAAACCAGATGGCCAAAGTTTAACCCTCTTGGGCCCTTTAGACAGAGGGCACCAAACAAAGTGCTGCTTACAAGGAATACTCAGCTAAGTGATGACAGGACGCCACTGGTACACGACACACTAGCACAAAGTGCAATAGATAAGACGACAGCCACGCCACAGTGAGCCTACGAGGAGCCTGAAGCATGAGGTTAGTGGGACTGGGTGGCTCTGGACTGGCTGCCCTGCTAAAAGATCCCGCTCGCCTCTTTGTCAAAGGAATTCTCTGGAATGTTCGAGAGACTTGACCGAGCTGGGAGCAAGCAAGTCGACGCGAGCTTCGTTTTAATCCGTTTTCACTGGCGGTCCAGTTGCCGAGCGGCAGGCTCGGGTTCGCTGACGGTACTGCTTACTGGAATGTATCGAGTGGAAAGCAGTGAGTGGCACAGGAGGTGGACAAACATCAACTTTAGATCCCTTGCTTGGGAATATTGGATTTACTGGAATGGACACCCAACTGCAGGTCACCCACATGTCCTACTTCTCTAGGGTTGGGAATGCTACAGTGCTTTTCCAAGTGCTGAAGGCCCCACTAAGAGGTTTGAAAAAAAAAGAAAAGAAAAAAAAAAGAAAACCATCTGGGACGATCAGAACTGACCAACCTGGAACTTTGGTAGGAGAAAGGAGGGCGTAGAAACTGACAGCACTGCATCGCAGTCTAAACCACAGCTGTTGTCTAAGAGCAAATACAACAAAAAACTTCACAAGAACCCAAACTAGTTTAGCAGTGAAGAAACAAGATCATGCTTTTTGGAGGAAGATATTTCCTACAGTCTATTGTACAGAGAAGAAGGAAAAGAACAGGTCTAGTAAAATACTATGTATATTGAGCCAAACGGCTCCAGTATATTACCATGAGTTTTTGTAACAAAAATTTTGAAACCTTTTCTTCAAATTCCCTACCAAGAAAAATACAAAACATTATAAGGCGATAAGTAACTATTTTTTAATTTGTTTGTTGGATTTTTTGTAGTTTTTTTTTTTTTTGTAGTTTATATTTTAATATTTGATAAGCTGTTACAGTGCAGTTGATCCTCAAGGCAGCCAGGCAAGGCCTCACTGTTGCTTGCACTCAGCTGGGGGGGCTGCATCCTTCTGCAAGAAATCACAAAAGGCTGGGGTTAAGTAAGCTCTGACACCTTTCCATATAATAAATCTAAAACTACACAAACACAACCACTCCAAGCCTAAACATTCAACAAGCAGCTACAAACTCAAAGACCATGTCCTCTCATCTTGACTATGTAACAAGAATCCGAGATGGAAATGATGGCCATTTTTTCCTCTCTTTAAACAGATTTGTTTTTCCACAGGTCACAAAGCCACTACACCACACAATTAGAAATGTTCATTTCTAAGGTTTATCCTGAATTTGTGTTTAGGGTTGTAATGTAAGTCGTACACATCTGTGAATTTGCACAATCCAATTTATCATGGGGTTTGGATGCTCCAACATCCCCACCGGTCAGTTTAAGATCTGCAAAGTTTGAGCATATTTACAGTTTAACTCCAAAAGGGAAATCTTAAAAAATAACCTGCACAGATGCTATTTGCAGTACATAAGCACATAAATCCAGATCAGAGCATTTACCAGTGGAACCAGAATAAAAAGTTGAGGAAAAGGCTGCCTCAGTTTCATCCTAATGATGCCGATTTTATTTCCTCTTATGTTCAAGTGAATGCAAAAGGATGAAGGTCTAGTTTATAGTTCAGCCTCCAGCGCTTCCTGGTCCTGAAACAATTTGTCTAAAAACTAAATGAAAGCATCACAAAGCAAGATTGGTGTATTCATTTAAATGGACTCAAAGCCATCACAGGGCTCCTGAAGTGAACATTTCAAAAGGGTTTTGCAGAAATTGTTCAGTTTTGGAGATATACACACAAGACTGACTGAACTGACTGAAGTCAAACTGTCCAAACACAAAAAGAAGCTAACAAAAAGCACCTGGTTTATCTGTGTAAGACAACTATTTCATGCTAACTGCTAATAGATTTGAATAAAAGTTGATAAAAACTGATGTAAAGCCACATCTAACATTCGCTCTTGAAGATAACTGCAACCAGACACTAACCACCATTTAGCATAAAATTTTACACGAAGCGAAGACGGCCTAAGTCACTGCAGTCCCTGAGCTACGGTAAGTAGACAGGACCTAGAGAGATTATCCCAATTTTGGCTAGATTTTCCAGGTTCAAGCCAAAAAAACGAGGCAGGAAAGCCAACCTTTCCCTTCAGCGGCCATTGGGCTGCAGCTACTGAGCAAGCTGCTTTCACAATTAGTTTGGCTAGTTTGAGGAGTTTTTATGCTTTGTCCTGTCCAATACAACAGAGTATAAGTCAGCCATTTTACTGCCTTTAGGGGTGAACTTTTATAGTTGGAAAATGTAATTCAGATATCCACAGTAAATCTAGATAAAAAAAAGTGAACTTCAGCATTCACATAAAGCCTGTTGGGGAAGCTGAATCGAAGGTTTAAAGGAACGCGAGGGGTATAAATGTTTCTTAGTGGCTGACAAACTGCCTTGGATTCCTCAAATAATCCCACTGACTGAAGCTACAAACACTGATGTTTAGGAGTTACACAATTTACAAGGATGGAGACGAACTATGAACACCACATGCGGAAATATTTTTAGGATTTATTAACCACATAACCTCAGGATAATGGATGTATAAGCTACCAGACAAAAGGAGACACTTGCATAATTAAAGACATAGAAAGTGCACAGAAAGATAATTAAATCCTCATCATTGAGTGGAAAACCCACACATGCAGAAGTGATGGCACTCTGCAGCTGTTCAAGCAGCTCTTGATGGCCTGATGACACCCTGAATTACAATACAAGGTCATTTAGTCATGGTGCATCTTTGGCTTGGAGAGAGCTCTCGGTTTCTAACATTCAAACTTTTCAGTGACAGGATTTTAATAAATGTGCTTTTCTGCTAAAAGATATACCTAGATGTCAACTGTTTCTATCAACAGAAGGCAACTTTTGTTGCAAAAAGGGATGGCATCCTCGGGGACACGTGCATTGTTGGCATTTCTGGTGCTTTGGGAACCTGCCAAGTTTTGGTTGAGCCTCATTTTAAGAGGAAACAGTCCTCAAAGCTATTAGCCTAGCATTAAAGCAGATCTAGCCACACATAACTAAAGACAAAACCAATGACATGTTAATTGGTTTTGACGACACAGAAAAACGGAATCTATGGACAAATCCTGATCCAAGTCCAAACTAGCCTGTGTTTATGCAGAAGACGATAACCAAAAAAAAAAAAAAAACACGTACAAGCCAGGGCTGGACAAGCTTCAACATACAGAAATGATACAGATGCAAATGCCATCTCATTATGGGTTAAACTTAAAAAAAGAACAGCAAACCAGTGGGTTAGTAGCTCAGGAGAGTGCAAGACGGCGGCAGAGGAGGAGGCGCTCATGTGTTGGGCAGGGGAGGAGTGCAGAGTGATGGTGGATGGAAAACAGGAGGAAGATGAAAAACTGAAGGGGTGGAATGAGGGGCAGGAAGGGGGGGGATGGTAGTAAGCTGACAATTCACAAACTGTACCTACCAGGACAGGGTTATTTTTCTATAGTCACCATTTAAACCTAGTGAGGAAAAATTTAAAGAGTAGCTGACAAAAGATGCAAAAGTGACTGGAGATGAAGAAACATTAATGAATAGGAAAAAAAGAAGCAAAAAAACTAGCAGAATACAAAATGTCAAAGACCGTTTTGCTCAGCAAAGAAGAAGCAGAAGTCGCGTCTGATCCAAAGTGCAGTGCCAGTTTTACACCATGCTCCAATTGGTCATGACATGAATCTTGGGCCAAACAGGTCAAAGTTTATGTCCTAAACTGTTCCCTAAAGTCCCAAAAATACAGGTTAAGACGTTCACGTATTTGGGGCTTTCAGGTTGATCAGATTATTCATCGCTATCAATGAACAGGGTACAAAAACTAAAAAGGTCAGCAATATATCGGGCAGACATTTGAGGTTTTTGCCAATGTCTGCATCATCCGATATGAAAGGCAATATAGCTGATAGCATGACAGTCTAAATTTAAAAATAAAGTACGTATTTCCATGTCTACTCTTCATGTGTGTTTTCATACTTAGTGCAGGCCGTCTTAGTAGCTGTCCCAAAATAACACATTAAAACAAGTCATTTTAAAATCAAACATGAATCTGTAATGTTGATCTGGATCTCTTCCAGAGACTCCCACAAATATTCAGATATAATTAAATGTGTAAATGTGTATTTAACCCACTGAAGTTAAATTTCAACTCTTAAAGGAGAAGTCCACTTTTTTGCAAGTGGGGCCTTAATTGTGATGTAAACTGAAGTGTACTGGACACCTATGG
>JBBDHI010000025.1:6546168-6561972 GCA_037177115.1 Craterocephalus stercusmuscarum
TGATTAAAAATAAAGCTGCATTTAAATAAAACCATAAAGTATTTATTTATTTGCAAATCATATTGTGCAGCCCTACTCTGTACTATGAAAACATGTCTTTAAATAATTTGTTTAAAATTTAACCACAAGATAGATGAGAAGAGTGCAATTTCTCTAAATATGAACCTGATTAGCTTAACCCTATGAGGCCAAACGTATCATATGGGATTAATGCCGTTTCTGAGACATTTTGTATCACTTTTCGGTAAAAACTTTGCTCAAAACCCTGTTTTAGACAATATGATACTTGTCTTCTGCTCCCTAATGGACACCAGGGAGCGGAAAATGTCATTATGATTTTGAGATATATGGTAATAAATTGTAGATGCGAAATTTTTTTTTATTTTTTTCCCCTTCATTTTGTTAAAGGGACCAAATAAAGAATTCAGATTTAAAAAATGGACTTTAGATTTTTTCTTTACTTGAGTTGAAAGGGTTAACTTATATATCCGTCTTTTCGAAGACATGAAACAAACCGCTGCTAAAAAAAATTCCCTTTTCCAACTAATAAGTGCACCGTATCCGTCTCATTAAAATGAACAGATTTAATTAAAAGATGTGGACAGGTGAGCTTTTGTTGTGCTGTCAGGTGGGATATTTTACGCCCTTTAAAAAACGCCAGGCAACTTTTTTTATTGGTTACTGGTTATATTTATAGTGCCCCATCTTCTCATCTCACTCTGGCCAAGAAAGCAGTTAAACACATTTCCAATAGAGCAGCGTTACGGTTCAGTTTGGTGTAAGATGAGGATGACCTCCATGTTTCTCATTTACTAAGATCAACTATGAAATGTTCAATAGAAATATTTGCTTGCTTATTTTGATGTGTGAAAGGGCAGTGGTCACTGGAGTTTACAAAAACGGATAAAATCATCTTTTTTTTTACTCTTTTGAT
The DNA here is from genome assembly GCA_037177115.1 of Craterocephalus stercusmuscarum. NCBI lineage: Eukaryota > Metazoa > Chordata > Actinopteri > Atheriniformes > Atherinidae > Craterocephalus > Craterocephalus stercusmuscarum. Next base: position 6,547,103 of record JBBDHI010000025.1, read on the forward strand.
AAGAGTAGTAAATTGATTACAGGATGACTGCATGGGCAACACAAAATTATTTTCCAGTGCATTTGTGCCTTAAGAAAATACTGCACAAAGGGCTAAAGTCCTAACCACGCTCCAGTTTGTACATGCTAGCTACAGTATACAACATGTCAAACATCTGACTTTTTTTAAAACAATGACTTTGTATGCAAAAGGTGGAGTTTTATACAACAGAAATGACAGCTTCTTTTCCCTCGGTTGCTCGTGTTTTTCCTCCTCTTCCATTTCCACATGTGGAAACTCCATATCTGATCATAAAAAAATAAAAAAAAAAATCACAGATCGAACCGCTTTGCTTCCCTCTCCCGGATTTTGTTTGTTTCCAGGAGACGTCTATTCACAAGCTAAGCATGGAGACAAAATGTTTCTTTTTCAGATTAAAGGTATCTTGTTTATCTGCGTTACAATCTGAGCTGTGGTCCACGTTTCTGGTTAAAAGGATCCCTGTATTTGAGCTGAAATGTGAATCAGAGCGATGTCACTCCAGAAAAAAAGCAACAAAACAGCTAAAAAAAAAACAAAAAAAAACGCTGCCGTCTTTGCCTCCAACATCAAGGCAAATCGATAAACTCCCGAGCAGCACTCCGAACCTCACAGCTGCTCCTCTCTGCTTTGAAATCTGTGGATCTCCCCGAAGATTTGGAATGGGCTGGTAAATAAATAAATAGTTTTTAAAAAGTCTCATTTGTCTGCTTGTCCTGGACACGACTATATGGGTTTAATACAGACAGAGAAGAAGACAGTCGGAGGACGCTGCTGTACTGAGTTCAGCCCTCCACTGTGAAGCCTAAAATGTTCGTACAGGAGAGGATCCCCTTTCTGTGACTTATGGCTGCTACTTGAAAACGTAGTTGATGAGAACCTGAAGGACAATGAGAAAAACGATGACGACGTAGTCACGCTGCTGGAGGAAGGAGCTGCCTTCCGTCCGGGTGACTGTACGACTCCGCAGCACGGTGATGCTCCTGCAAACACACACACACACCATGTGTAAGTGGTAACAAATGTAGCAACACTTCATGCTAACAAGTGATTCTTCCAGATTCCCACCTGTTAATGTCCTCCTGTGTCTGCTTTATAGATTCAATGGCACTTTGAAGTTCACTGAGGTCTGCTCCTTTTTTCCTCAGCCGACTGTTGTGTTTGCTTTTGTGTCCTACAACAAAGTATATTTAAGGTGTTTATTATGTTTAACGAATACGATCAAACCAGATGACCCAGAAGAGATGAAAGCATTCTCCTCGTATTTGACTTTGCCACGCTAAGCATCCCCTTTGGCATTTTCTCAATTTCTTGAATTCAAATGAGCTTTAGAGCAGTCTATCGTTTGATTAACACACTATATGAAACATGTGCAAAGCAAAAAAGATGAGAATAGTTCAGAAGTACTGATTTTATAATGACAGATTGCACATTACATTAGCTATCATACCGCAGTGGTAACGGCTAACATCTCCTAATTTGTCTTTTTCATATAATATATATTTTTCCACAACATGGCCGGATTTCCAGGTTTGTGTACACAGGCAGCATAATTTAACTACCTGACATATGTCAGTAATGCTAAACAACAGGCAGTTATTTTCATTTATTAATTAGAAAACTACAAAAGTTTGATTTCACATCATCAGGGCTGCTTTGCGTTGGTCCTTTACAGGAAACCGAGCATCTTAATTCCAGGTTGTGATCCAGTGAAGTAAAAATAGCATAGGGGTTGAATACTTTTCCTTGGTCAAATGTACTGAATGCATTTTTTACATTTATGGTGTGTTCTTTTATTTGTACGGGAGTCTAAAGTAAATGTGTGTGGCTCACGCTCGCTGCCAGAGGAGTCTTGGCGGTCCGGTTCGGGCGAAGAGCAGCCACTTTCTGGGCTCTTGGGCTTGTCACTCTTGTGTTTCCTTTTTGGCACCGTTACCTATCCACATTACACACAGGCACACAGCAGGAAACAGGTCAGACGGGGCTCGGACGCCACATCAGATATGTACAAACAAATCAGAAACAATCACAGAGTGATCAAAATAATTGTGGCTGAATGAGACATGCTGGTAAATGAGTGAGTCACATGCATTTACAACACTCAACAAAAGTAAGCAACCTGCCAAGAGCTGGAAGAGAAAACTGCTCTCATGGAAATTTCTGAACCTTTTACCCATTTTTACTTCAACATGATCAAAAACAAGATCAGATTTTTACTTCAGTCATTAAAGTTGATCAAGAAGGCGCAAAGTGAACAGAGAAGATATGTTAACATACAAAAAGAGATGTTCTTTAATCCTCGAGCTGTAGCAGTAGATATGAAGTTGAAACTGATAAGGGGTTGTAAGCGGGGGGGGGATTTGATTTATTTAAAGAACAAAAATCTATTACTGAGATTTCTCTGAGAAATAATGGATAGGATCAGGCTAAAAAAGAAGTTTGGAGCATTTTAACCAAATGTGACAGCAATCCCTGCATTTAAGCACCAGATTAGATCTGGGAAACACCATGATGGGAGTTTAATGATTTGATGCCGTTTAGCTGCTGCTGAAATGGTTTAACAACTAACTCTGTATGAATACCAGCAAATCCTGAGAGAAAATATCTGTTAAGAGAAATAAAACAGCTTTTCTTTTCTGACTCGGATGGCCATATTGGCTAGTATCTACACAGAATACCAAGCTGTGATCCAGCAGGGGGAGAAGTTTGCATTTACCTTGATTATTTACCAAATGCAAATACATGAGGTGTTTTTCTCTGCCAATCAGCAAATTCTTCAAATGATTAATAAAAATCAGTGAATTTACACAGTGTGCTGTGTTCAGTGAGCAGGAGTTGATTGTTGGGATATTAGGATGCATTAATGATCACTCTGGACCCGGCATCTCTGTTGGAGCCTAAATAGAAGCTAACAGGACCAAAAGCCTGAGAGCATCAATACATGTTGATTTTTCCATCAAGACCTCATTTGGCTGTGGCACTTGGCATGTTGTTACTTTGAACTCACACACATGCAACGAGTGTGAGTGTTAAAACAGACTGCGGCAAAGCAGTGAATGCAGCAGGTTAGTAAAAAACGTTCTTTATCCAACACAAGATGGAGACAAATAAAATGGAGGTAAGAATGAGCAATTTTCTAATCTTTATTAACTTAAACAGTAAAGCTTTTGGCAAAGAAAACTAAATATTGAGCTTTTTTTTTTATTCTAAAGAAAAATAATAGAAGCATTGGCTAAAAACAGCCGACCGTTAAGCTTGAAAAGTTCAAACCCTTTCTGAACTTTCTCGATTGATCCAGGTCCAAATACACCTGGTCAACATCTAGTTATCCACTTACTAGCCAAGATAAGGGAAGGAGGAGGAGGGAAAGGTACAGACAGAGTAGAGGTAATGGCGGTGGCATCACAGTGATGACGACACACAGAAGAAGCGACGATGGAGGCGGTGCACCGGATGCTGCGTGGAAGATGGCTGAGGCGGTGAGATGCTTATTTTTCCCGATCGGGACAACCTACCTGGCACTTGCAATTGTCCCTCCGCGGCCCCTGGTTACTCAGACTAATAAGACTGCCAGAACGTACCATAGGGGTGCGGTGTCGGACCTTGGTCTGGATGCAGCCATCTTTCTCGAATTGGATCAGGTCGTTGAGCGGATCCCAAGGCCTTGTGCTGAAGAGGCAGAGCAGAGACGGAAACACAAAGAGGAAAGATAAGGAGGCAGATTTATGGATGAGAAGGGAGAAAGATGTATTTTAGCCAGCAGTGAAATGAAATATGAAACATTATTCTCAAGTAAGAAAAGTTCACTGACTCCCTCAGTGTGTTTTGCAGCATAATCTGCCCCTTTTCCTCAAACTCTCCACCTAATTACATAAAAAAAAAAATCACAACTTTTGCATCTCCTTTGCAGTTACAGAAAACCACCACTAGATGGCACCCCGTCCAAACTAATCAGCCAAGGCGGAGGAAGAAAACAAAATGTTTTTTTTTTAATCCAATAGTTTTGTAGCTACTAAATCACAGAACATCACAAAATAAGATGTTATCACAGGAAGCAATGCCTTTAATGTTGCTGCTGTAAGAAACTGTGGCATGAAATCATCTGATTTCCCTTCATGAAGGATGGTTCAATGTTTTCTAAGCTAAAAGAGATAATAAAGGAAGGACCTGAATCTAATTTCTTTGGCTGATATTTGAACATTTCTGTGTCATTTCATTTAGATAGAAACCTTCCTGAGTAAAAAGATTACGAGGTACTGCAGCAATGTCTGCATCACTTCGTTTGTCTGAGAGATTCCTGAGAAGTTTCCTTATGATTCACCTTGGTCTCAGCAGCACAGACACACACGTTCATGGTGAACCAGCTTACGCTAACTGCGCCCGTCTGATGCCTGACTCTACTAGCTCACATGCAGCAGAGGAGCGACTCACTCGGCATATCTGTAATGCCACTCCCCAGTGACGGGGTCCTGCTCGAACAGCCTGGGAACCCACTCCTCGCATTTGGCTTTGCGCTCGCGGGCCGACTTCCTCTGTGCTTCCTCCAGGATGAACTTCTCGTTGGTGGCCTCGGTCTGGTCCTTGTTGTTGATGGCTCGCGTCACATGCTGCCACAGCCTGATAGATCACAACGGAGGGCATTTACTTGGTGAAAAAGGGAAAAGACACTGTACGGGAGGGATGTGGAAAAACTCAGGCGCACCTTTCTGACTCGGACTCTCCCTGCTCCTCTGGTGGGACGGTGTAGCGGGTCAGCCTGTTCTGTCTCAGGTCTGGGGTTGGGTTCCAGAAAGTGTCCACCATCCCAGTCTTCTTGTCATTGATAAAGATCTCGCTGTCCTGTGAGGGCAAATAAAAGGCTTTTTATTTTACTGCTAGCATTATGAAGTAATTGGAATATCATGAGAAGGATGAGTCTTACCCAGTGTCCCTCTAACGTAGCCAACACCTCCTTTCCCAACTTGATCTTTCCTGAGATCTGATTAACACAGTCGCTGCTGCCAAGGAATGGCTGAAGGAAAGACAGAAGAAAAGAGGGACACAAGCAAAGAGGGAGAAGCAAGGGGAGAAAAGGAGCAAGGAAAATTTAGGATATTAAGGACAAGAGAAGGAGGAGAACAGGACAGCAAAAGAAAAAGAAATGCACAGAAGAAAAGAGGAGGGCAATTAATGGGGAAGGGAGGGAAGAAGAGATATATGGACACACATAATTTACCAGCTGCATTTATTGTAGAAAAAAGTTCTTGTTACTCATTTTTTGATGCTGTTTTATCTCATAATTTCAGCTCTGCCTGTCATATCAGATTTTTCTGTTAAAAATTAACTAAATTATAAAATAGGAAAACAAAAAAAGGCCTTCTACTGCACGTTACTGCTGTAATGCGTCTATTTTAAGCTGGTTTGCCGCTTTACTCTGACCCCAAAGAGACGAACCACTCAAAGAGAAAAAATTTAACTTGAAAAGTTCTTGTTAAATCTTTATTGCAGCATTTCCCTGTTTATTCTCCCCTAAACGTACCTGTCGCTGATTCATGACGTGATAACAGAGATGGCGGGGGTCGGGTTGGGAGGGGGACAAGGATAAAGGAGTGGGACGGTGGAGATGATGGTGGGGAGTGAAAAATTCAGAAAAGAAAACCATTATTAACAAGTTCCCTCCCTCCATTAGTTCACACTGAAGGCCTTACCTGGTGAAAAGCAGGCTAACAACATCTCCTACTGCTATCTAAACACAAAGCCTCTCAGGTAAGAGGGAAAAAGAAACAGTTATACCTTTAGCTTAAACTCCAGCTGAGCGCTGTAGCCTGTTTTCTCACATGCAATTGTGATCTGACCACCGAGCTCCAGGGTCATGGTTCCATACAGTATGCCTAACAGATGGAAAAAAGGCAACTGGTTAACTCCAACACTTACCCTGAAAAGGCACAACACCATGAACCAACTAAGCCTTCTGACCTTTACAGTGAGCGTAGGGCATATTCATGATATAGTCCTCCCCTCGGTTCAGAAAGGTGAGGCGAGCCTCACCGTCCAATATGGCTGACAGGGAGTTTCCTAAAAAAAGTGGAAAGTTAGCAGTCAGTGGATAAAAGGAGTTAAAATGTGTGTGTGTGTGTGTGTGTGTTTGTACCGTAGAACTTTGACTTGGCGAGGATGCTGCCACTGAGGCAGAATCCATCCTTCCTGTTGCTAACGTATAAAGCTGACACAGGCGGATGGTGAGACACCTGAAGAGAGAATTTAAATCAGTCAAAGTGCAACAGCTAGACAGAAATTCATGAGCCGAATGATGAGCTGTACCTGCTCTGCGATGTAGAAGGTCTTGCTGTTTGTCTTCGTGTGGAACCACATGCAGCGGAACGTCTCTCCGATGATGGGGTTGTAAGGCTTTTTTAACCCCTGTGGATCAAACAGCATAAAGCGAGACGTTAAATAACAGCCGACATGAACAGCCCAACACAAACATGGCTGCACTGACCTTTGGCTTTTTGTAAAACCCAGAGATGTACCACTTCACCACCTTCTTCATCCGGTTGTAGGCGTTCTCTTCGATGGCAGCTCTGAAATAAAATCTCAGCTTAGACCGACGATCCACTCTAACATTGACTGATCATCCGACAGGAATTTTAATTATCATCTTGCTGAGTGTTTCATGTTATATCGGACCGTGGAATTTACCAATAACATGGAAGGACTCCTCTGATTAACAGAAAGGATGGAAAGAATGTGAAGGCCTTACTCTGACAGGAAGTCTGCATGGTAGTAGTAGTCAGACAGTTTGTCCAGGAAGGATCTGGGCTCCAGGATGAAAGTGGGCAGAACAACCTTGGACAGATCCATGCCGGGTCTGACTTGCTTCAGCAGGGTCCAGATCAGGGATTTATTCTCCTCTGACACAGTTTCTGTCTGAGCTGCCTCACCAGCCTGAAATATTTTACGAAATCTGTGGTTAAACATTTACAAAAACCTATCTGAGGCTGCTAATTTCTTTCTGACAGTGAACTTGTTGCCTGATCCTCAGCAAGTGTTTAATGAGTGAGCAGATAAACTCAGATTTCATCAGTATGAAAATCTGCGTTAGTGCCTTCACGCTCGTCTTATCGCCGCGCTCTGAGATACACCAGCGTGAATCAAAGCATAGAGACTGATCAAAGAGCGTCCGTGTTGCAGCATCAATAGCCCCAAAGGAAGCAAAGGAAGATGCTAATTTCTCCTCATTAAGCAAAAAAAACCTTATTAAATACAACCCTTTTGATGGTGATTTAATCTAAACTAAAGATGAAAACAGTTAAAAATAAAATGAGATCATCTCCTAATGCAACAATCATATCTCATCCATATCTTACCTAACTCAAAGCTAATACATCAGCGATTTGTCCCATACCTCCCCCAGCTCCTCGTGGGATTGCTCCATGTATGGGGTTTCCCGCACATGCTCATTGGGGTCCATGTCGATGTACGAGTCATCTTGACGCTCCGATGTGTCGCTGTCGCTCTCCTCGCTCTTCTCCAAGCCTTCTGGGTCCGACTCCTCGTGGTCTTGCTCTCCCTCTCGGTCCGATTTGTCCGAGTAGAGATCGGGATCTTTCAAATGGTCGCTGTCGTTGAACCTGAGAGAGAACGAGAGGTGAGATGGGGAGCCAAAAAACAAGAAAAGGTAGTGTAGAAAGAAAGAAAAAGAAGGTTTGAGGGGGAGTAAGGCAACGATAGCAGGTTTATTTCTGCCACTCACTGGAAACCTTGCATGTTGTGAGCTCTGAGAAGGCTGTAGAAATTAATGGAGTGCTCTCCACTCGTGGATACCGTGCTCATATCCTCCTTCCCCTCGCGGATCATAGTCCTCTTCAGTAGGCTGGAGCACTTCAGGGCCAGCTCTAAGGCATCCATCCAGCACCGCCCTGCAAAAAAAGGAGGTATCATTGATGAACAACAGTCGGGCAAAGGATTTATGTCGCAACAGACACACCTTGGTGGACCACAAAACTAGTTTTAATGTATAGTATAGTGATTTCTGCCGGATTTACTGCTTCATGGTGGAGAGTGTTTTTAATTATTTAAGCAGCGCTAATATTTGCTCCTGTGAGTGACTGCCGATTGCATCAGTTTACTTTCTATGAAAAAAGACTGCTGCAGCTGTGAGGATGTACATGTGCTGCACAAAGAGAAGAGTGCATGTGAAAGGAGAAATGATTAATTCATGTTGGTTTATTTGAAATGCAAGAATGTCAGAACATATCGCATGACGAGGCAAGATATTCTGCATCGACTGGAGGATTTAAAGGACAACCTGGAATCTTGAACTAAGAGTCTCGCAAGACTAAAGTCATGCAACTGAAACTTTAAGCAGCTTTTGATGTTTTCTCCTTCATCACATTTATTAATGATAAATGTTCAGGAGAATGCGGAAAGAATTTGAGCCGGTCTTTTACACAAGCGCTTCACAGCGGGACATTCTGTGTTGGAAAAAGGACTCTCACAGCTGGGGATATGAGGGACGAGCATGAGCCTGTAGTGCAGAGGAGGCAAAACACATTCCAAAAAAAACCACAGTGGAAATTGCTGGCTGTGATGATACCAATATCACTAGTGTTTGAACATAAACAACTGCAAGCATCAAGTGGAAAAGGGTCAGCGAACATGCATCTGTTTTTATTTCCCAGCTGCTATAAACAGCGTTTCAGCACCATGGACAGAGGCTGGTGGAGGAGGAGCTGCTGGTGTGGCTGTTTCAGCACCATGGACGGGGACAGAAGGTGGGTTCAATGCTTGTAGATCTTTAAAACCATTTCAGTTTCCAAAAAGAAAACAAAACTTGCATTTATTCTTTTTAATTCTTCAGTGTTTTCTTGTCTGAAATCTGACACATGGACTTGTATGTGGTCAGAATGTGATAATTACTTTAAGCTAATGCCAGAGCCGCGGATGACGGCCTGTCTCTTACCATCAGACTCAGAGGCAGCACGGAAGATGAGGTGGCTGCTGGGTAATGGCTGCGTGATAGAGCCCACTGCTTCTCCTTTAGGACCCTAATGACAAGAAGAGACAGATGGAGAAAATGGACGTTAAAATCAATTAAAGAGTTGATGGATGACATGGCTACTTCCGAGTCACTTCTGAGATCTGAAAGCCTCATACTGTTTAAAGTCCTCCTCCGTTCACCTGCAACGATTTCACCTCCTCTTCCAGTTATTAATTATATTAATAATGCTAATCGAGTTCATGTGTAAATAAACAAAGTGTACACACACAATGGTGTAGTTATGGAAATCAGAATTTGCATAATTATGAGGGGCCAGACGCAGAATGAGTAAAAGCTTAAAGTGGAAGTGAAGAGGATGAATGGAGGAGCTGTAATGCGACACACAGAACTCTTCCAATAACAAAAACAAACTCAACGACACTCGTGAGGTCAGAGATGAATACAACATCCCAGCTGAAGTGGAATATTGAACAGAATAGGGGAATAGATGGAACAAGTGAGCTGCCAAATATGGAAATCTCCTTTGTTTTCTCCACATTTAGTCATTTGAACTTTCCATTATTCCTCTGCTTCCAATTCAAAATGCAAGCAGTGGCTGTAAATATTACTTTTAATTGAGTTCAATAAAAGTACAATGGAGGAGACTTGTAGTTAAAGCTCCAGGTGTTTCTGTAGTGGTGCATCTAGTCTGCATATTCTGACCTTAACAGCCCAGATGGACTGCTCCAGTGGGTGGAAGAGCTTGAAGCAGAAGCCGTCCTTCTTGGAGGGCCTCTCGATCAGCTCGCAGGCGTTGAGCAGCACCGTTCCCACCCACTGTCCGTTTTTGTGAGTTTTATAGATGAGGAGGACGCCTGGTTTCAGGACGCACCACAACTTGGTCCAGCTCTTTAGAGTCCCCCGGATCTGGAGAAATGTGGTGACAGAGAAAAGCCTCCTTCAAAAATGAGAACCAATTAAAGAGCAGGAAAGATGATAAAACCTGTATGCATGCTATGGTTGTTTGTCTCCCCCTGTTGAGTTCAGAGTAAGGACAACAGAGCAGAAGGAAATACTGATGTGAACCCCCTTCCTGCACACACCTTTAGCCAGTCAGCCATAACGATAACAGAAGGATCTGTGATGGTGCTGAGCAGCTCCTTGGTCGCCCTCTTCTTTTCTTCCCTGTAGTTCTTCTTCTGCACCTGCACACAGCAAGGAATGAATAATGCAAAGAACAATCTGCACAGCTGTGAACGTTCACTTTCCACACATGCTTTCTCCCCGAATTTCATTTGGTGCTGTGAAATAACACTGCCTAGTGTCTCTGCGAAAATAACACCTTCCAACTGTGGAGTGAGGAATCATCTGGATTTTATGCCCCCATCAAAATTCTTATTTTGCAGTGTAATGAAGCGGCTGCATTACATATACTATAAGCATTATATCTGACAGGCATGGAGCACCCTGCATGAAAGTGTATTTTTATGTCTCATGATGCCTGCGCCTGAGAATTAGCGTCCGGATGTGCGAGGCTTAAGCCGCTTTAAGCTCCCTTACCTTGAGGGACTCCTTCTTGGTGAGCTTTCCTCCGGACGTGGACACATCCTTGTCTGAGCCATTGTACAGCTTTGTTTCAGACTGCGGACACGCAGCAGGAAGAAAGAGCAGCAAATTAGAACTGATTCACCTTCCTGTGGCATCTCATCAATATCTGCTGTCCTTAAAATGTAATTATGTCCAGCTCAGCAAACCAACTCGCAAAGGATTTCATTTGGAGGATCCCAGAACCTGATAAATGACTAAATGTTACAAAGTCCTTCCTGTTATGACCCTTAATGTTACTTCTCTTCTCTCCTTTTGCCCCATGTATACCAATTAGGATGCATCATCTAAGACTGATTCTTGCTCCTTTATTTCATCTACCAGTATGTTTGATAGGACTATAAAGGCCAGTCAGACCGGAAAGTCTGGCATACAGTGCGTGATTTTTGAATATCCCAGATAAGACAAATAAGAGTAGTGATCTAACTGTGATATTACTTCTGTATTAGACAATGCAAGACTAATAATTGAACCAAAAGAAACCTGAAAAGTAGCTCAGACAATAACTACACAAAAAGTGCAGCATTGGAAAAAAAAGGAGTTGAAACTTCAAACTGAATTGCAAACCAGCAGACAAATTAAAACACATTGCAGCTCATAAAACTGTATGCTTGGGTTCGGTGTTGTGCTGCAAGGCTGCAGCCAACTACAATACACCAGGTATCATGATCCGGTCCCATCACATTGTGTGGCTTAATCTGTAACTCCGTAGGCGGTTTTGGTCCAGATCGCTGGCTTTATTGAGACGTTTTTATTGTCATCACATGTTTGTTAGTTTAGCCTGTAATTAATTTTCTGTTCAGAAAAGGTCATCTGGGCACTTGTTTAGTTCTTCTCTAGTTGAGGGTTTAAGTCAGATCATGAAGGTTTTTCAATCAGTCATCCCTTTTTTTTTTTGTCAGGTAGCTGATCATACTGGCATAAACTATCACCCCGTTCATCACCAGAGAGGAAGATAAACTACTTCAAACTGTCCAATCCTTGACAATGATTCGTCAGACAGCAATGATCAGAACTAAGACAGACAGGACTCCCTGTGAAAAGAGCTACTGTAACTCAATGGGACCTTTCCTGGTTAAACAAAAGAAAATAAAGAAATGGGTTGATTAAGCTTAAAATGTGTTCTGGAAACTTTGTAGAGCTAATTGGACACCTTCTGATAGTAGTTTGTGTCCTCTGGACTGTCATATCTGACAATGCATATCACACCGAGCTCTCATTGTACTGCAGCTGTCAGATCGAGGCTCATCTGTTGTCAAAGAGGCAAGCATTCTTTGTGTTGGTAGAGTCTGAACAATGACAAATAAATAGTACACAATGTAACGAGCATTATAACCTTCAAACTCTTGTTTTATCTGTAGACTTTTGAATCCTGACTAAAATTTCAAAGGATTTCCTGTCTCTGCTGGGACTGAGGACGCCCACGGTTGCCCTGACAAACACATTTGATGCGGACCTCGAAAGATAACCGAGACGGGCCTCCTCCACACTGAGCTGACTTGAAAGAAGGGAGGGGTTATAAATCTGCTTGATTAATGTTTGATGTGGCACAGTGTGTGTGATGCGTGAGTCATCTCAACGTAGGCTTTCTCACGCCTGAGGCAAGAAAGAAGAAGAAAAAAAAAAGGAAAGCCGACTGGAAGTAAATCTCATTTACAGCACACACATTAAAACATCCAGTCATTCCTTCTCAGCCATCACAGTGTATCAGGTGAGAAACTTTTCCTTACCTTGCTTTTGGATATGGAATTGGAGTCCTCTTTCAAAGGCAGAGGCAAGAGCTCCTCCTTTCCTCTTTCGAAACCTGTGAGAAAAACAAGAAAATACATTTACAATATAAGGAAATGCTCAGTCCATCAGCGTGTTCCTGGATAGTAAGGAGCAAGCAAACCCTCAGGAAGTCATCCTTTCTGCCTGTAACTTCCAAAATAAATCAGTTTTCTCTAAGCGCAGATACTGACCCAGATCAACATTTTCCATCAGTGGTTTTAGCAAACAGTGTCAACAAGTAGCGAGGAGGAAAGGGATTAATCCACACCTTTCCACGTCTCTAATCCTGTGATTTTTGCAACACAGAGGAGGAGTGCTTGGATTTAAGCCATGCCACATGAGAGGAAATTATCTTGGTAATGAAACAATAGTTTGAGCTTGAGCTATTTGAATATTTAAATAGAATATAATCAGCTTCAGACAAGACTAGACAAACACTTATTTTTTTACCTTTAACATTGTAATACAGTTAAATAAATTATTAGCATCCTGATGAGAAATTACAAAGTTCTTTAAAAAAAAGATTCAGGAAAAAATGTTTATCTGGTTTAATTTAGTTAGCTATGTAGCTAACAAGGACTAAAAATCTGAGAAGGTGCCACTGATAAAAACCAAATCCCAAAGAAATCTCTCAGACGAGCTTTTCAATGCTGCATTTTAAATATCTGACAGCTCATGGTGGATTTTGCTCCACTTGTGCGACTCCTCTCACACTTGTCCAAATGTCTGACCGGACGACTGGAATCACGTTACATAATGTCAATTACAGGAGCACGCCGTCCTTAGGTGCAGCTGGAAACAAGCAACAGTCTGAAAGGCAACGAGCTGCGTGTGTCTGATCTGAACTGAGCGATGACCAAGTGAAGTTGCATAAAAGGAGTTTGTGCTTTTATAAATGGTGAAGATGAACCTGGGATGATTAATAAAGGAATATGTCAGAGGGGACTTGAACTACAAGGAAACATAACATCCGCTTCAACCATTTACTCAAAACCAGGCAACGGACTCCCCAGCTGAGGTCACAGCAGTTGCCGACACCGGCGGCTTTAAGCCGGCAGACTCTGTAAATATTTCATAGCTGCAGTCTCCTGACCACAGATCAGTATTCAGCTGAAAGAGTGGAGCAGACACAGCAGAGCTTGATTTCCAAACATGATATTTGTCTTCCAGTACAGAGAGGGTGGGAGAGCTGCAGCAAATGGCAGCAGCTCAGACTCCAGACGATTTATAGCACCATCCATTTGTGACAGAGCTCGCCGTGGTCTGTTGGATCTTATGTGAAGCAGACATCTTGGCTCCTGGATATTTACTGAAATCTCTTCATGGCATCCGCTTCTTTCTCATTTTCGAATAACATCGCTTTGTTTTCCAGCCAGATCTTTTAGCAGCTGCCTTCAAAAATAATTTCATCCCAGTGTTGCATTATGATTGCCCTAAAGTAGAAATGATAACAGCGGAAATACACAGAGAGGAAAAAGCCAGGAGTGCCTTTGTGTCTTCAGGGCATCTACTCTGAGAAACTTGTCATGTCTTGAAACACTTTTCAGCCCAAAGATATCTTCTGAAGAGAAACAAAAGGGTGCATCTGCAGGTCAATGATTATTTTGAAAACATTCCCCTTGGAAGCATTGAATAAGTAGTTGTCTAACTCTATTACACACAGCCCTTCCAAAATAATTCAACTCATGCACTTAAAGTGAATGGACTGCAGAACGAACAAATTCATCGTCCACTTTAATACAGCTCTGTTTTATTATTTACTCAGTCAGCATCACAACAGGAATGCTGCTTTTGTTTTCCATGTCATCATGTAAGGACAGAGAGATTTACATCAAGAAACAAGGGGCCTGTAATTGTCTTCCTGTTTCCTGTTTTTACCGATGTTTATTTAACGTTGCTTCCCTTTCAATGGTACATTAGTTTTTGACCGTTTGTGGTTCAGCATCATGTTGTTGTCTAGAGTCTAAATGTTGCACAATAAGCTGCAAACAAATATGAACAGAGCCAAGAAAACATTGAATTAATTCACCAACATTACTGCTTGGAGGCCTTCCAATCAAGAAAATTAGCATAACCACAAGATTAAGTGGCTTCTTTCAATATGAGATAATTAAAAGGTGCCACCTCTCTGTCCTGTTACCACGGCAGGAGGGAAAATACGATGCAAAACCATTATTTCTAGTACAATAATTCTGAGGCTGTTGTGTGGCTGTCAACAAATTGCAGTAAGACAAACTAAGCTGTGATTAGTCATTTCCACTGATTTCAAAATGGAATTTTATTCATGTTTCAAAAATTAGGGGTATAAACAAGGTTGTTCACCAATTTAAAACGTGTCTTAGAATAAGTCAAATATAAATAGTTCTAGATGTTACGTCGTATGCATGCATACAAATTATTACCATAGTACGGTATAATGCTTGGGGGAGAAGCAGGTGAATGTTAAATGTAACGTATCATGCTTTTAAATCCTTCCTTTTCACAAATAAATCATTAATTTATGGTTTATATAAAGTAA
>JBBDHI010000025.1:6680543-6692479 GCA_037177115.1 Craterocephalus stercusmuscarum
TTCTTATATGGACAGCACTATAAATTCAGGGTTGGTAAATTCATTTCTGTATAATGATTATGTCCTTAGTAACTGCAGAGAGACAAAACCATGTGACTGGAAGAGCTGTTTGCAGATATGCTGAACATAACATATTTAGTGTGTGTGATTTAGGTTCCTTTTCATATATTAAGAAAAGATCAATCAAAAGTTCTACTTGTACATGATAATTGTTTTTAAATCGAGAAATAAAATCCTGAGCAAAGTAAAACTGTACTTCTATTCATGCTTTCATTTTTTTTTATTTGAATGACATGTGCCACGTTTTGTGCAGCTTGTTACACATCTGAACTTATGCAGTGGTTCCAAATGTTAAATGATGTTCAATAATATAATTTCGACTGATTTACACAAACTTTTAAACTTTGCTTCTTCCATCATGGTTATCCGTTTTTCAAAGTCACTTGCCAGCTTCACACATTGGTGCAGCCGTGTCTTTCCTCATCGACTTAGCTGCTTTTCAAAGTTGGCAAACCACTTCAGATCAAAGTTTGTTATTAAGCCATACCATGCTCAGTAGCTTCTGCAGCACAAATGCAACAGTGGGATCCACCATTGGTGGCAGGTTCATGTTCAGTTGAGATGCAAGAGGGTTGTAGACAAGGAAACGAAACAGAGGTGTTTTTCAGATTCACTTTGCTCCCATGTGGACACAACATCTGATGAAAAAAACAAAACAAAATACAAACAAATGAAACAAAAAGGAGTGGATTCATTTCTAACTGTAGATATGGGATTAGATTTTGGCGAGATTGTGTAAAATGCAATAGGAGAAGTGCAGCTTTGGTGATGATGATGATTTTTATTTAAGTGTCATATATTTACCTATATATAGCCTTTTATGACACTTTTGACAGCATCCATACAAGATGGCCAGCATAGTGTCCAGTTAAGCTACTGTTTAGATCAGGAATGTCAAACTTCGGTCCTGCAGGTTTCAGATGTTTCCCTGCCTCAACACATCTGACTCAGTCTGCTGGGTTGTAGTGCAGAACGAGACGACAAGAAGAGCAGGTAAGCCTCTAAAACCTGATGGATTGTGGCCCCTGAGTACCGGAATTTGAAATCCCAGTTTTAGATTGTCTATCTTAATCTAACCTCTTCTATTTTATAATAACTATTTTCATAAACGGCAACAAAAAATCTGTCAAATCATAAACAGAAGTATTTTATTACACATTTGGTTATGTGGGTTGTGCACACATCTATCAAGTATGATACATGTTGCATTATAGTCCTCATCTCAGTGCTTCTTCATTCTGGAGAGTTACTTGAACTTTGCCTCTGTCAAGTCCTTATGACCTTCACCACGTCAAAATTATTTCAAAGAAGAAAATTATTTATAAAATTTGGATTTAAAAGAAAATTATTTTCAAAGTATCAACATAATAGGGCAGCAACACCACCACCTCCTGTTCATCTGAATCACTGCATCTAATTCACTCCTCAGTCATTTTACTCTCACAAATACCTCATTTGGCATGATTTCTTTTTTTTCAGTTTTATCTTTTTTAAGCATGTGCTTCTAATTAGGTAAATATAATGGTAGGCTACCTTTTGAAATGTCTTTTACTCAAAATATATGCATCAATTCATCCTTCACTCTTAAAGTTTCAGACTTTTTAAGCAAAAAACTTTTTTTCCCACCTAAACAGCATTTCCACAGCATCCAGGTCTTTGCAAACGAAAAACTATTTTGTACAAAATGCTTCCTATAGGCTACTCATCTTTAAATGGCAACCACAATAAAGAGTGAGATTTTCTGCTTAAGAAAAGAAGCCCCCCAGTGCCATTTGTAGCTACTGTCTTACACTGTTTATTAGCATTAATGCTAACACTAGACATCCACGTTCTAGAAGGTAATATGCACACAAAAAACTTTTTAAAAGGATGAAAACAAAAAGCTTTAAGGCAACGTTTGACTAATCTGGACTCTCCTGCTCGGTGCCTGCAAAGGTCAGTACTGTCAGCATGACTCGGGCTTATAGCTCAGAGGGTTGAAACTGCTGAAAAATGTCATCAGATTTGAACTCTGTGGAACATTTGTTATTAGTACATTTTCCCTTGTTAAGTGGATTAGCTAACAATGGAAATTTCATTGAAAATAATCCTTATATTTTACATGTCTGTCCCTACACTACAGTTTATTGCTTTTCCCAGGCTACAGTAATTGTTTTAGGTATCATGTAAAGGCACATACTAATGTAAAAGAAAACATGAGTTTATCTTTTTTTTTAAAAATTAGAACAGCATGTTTTTTTTTGTCAGGTTAAAGCTAGTTTTGGAAAAGAGATCACTGGAAAAAATAGCTGACACCAATCAATCATGTTGATATCATGAGCGTTTGATTGCTTCTGGCAGGTGTCAAACTTTGCAATCTTTCGTAACCTTGGGGCACAAAAACAAAACTGGAGCAGGGAAGATGGGCTGTTTGGTGAATGTGAGTCAGGGAGGGGGAGAGGGCACTGACATGGAAAAAGGGAAACCTTATCATCATGTGAGGTGTAAAACACCAATGTGAGGAAGAAGAAATAGTGGCCATATAATTAGAGAATAATCATATCAACACATGGTTAAATATGGTTAGTTGAAACAGACCAATGAGTGACTGAGAAAGTAATTCTCAAAGACTACATCCATACAGAGATAAAACCTATTTCATTAAAAAAAAAATGCCTTAAAGGCAAAATTGTTCAAGAACTTTAGGACCCTGTGCTCCCAAAACACCAGTTTCATTTGGAAAAAAGATTAAAATGATAAAAAATTAAACTCATCTGCATGTGGATATGGGTCAAATTGTAACATGATAAACTACAACTGATTAATAACATCAACCAATTTTACTGACTCACCCTGTAGTTTCATATGTCTTGATAAGCCACAGCTGCCATCACAGACAACTAGATTCATTTTGTTCTTCATTGTTTATCAGATTGCAGCGATTCATTCTGACCTTTGCTCTGGGTGATTTCAGCTGAATCGTAGCTGACTGACTGATACAGCTAAACTTTGCTCAACACATATTTGCTCAAGTTTAGATATTTTGAACCTGGATGCATATTTCACACCCGTTCGCTTTGAATTGTGCAAATTCTTGTCATTTTTTCAATAGATAGGCCAGAACACACATTATTGAAAGTAAATGCAGCCACTGATGAATCCTTCAGTCACCTCATTTAGTGGTTTTGGAGCCAGAACTGATCAGTGGACTAAAGAGATTGAGATTGAAAGATGTAACTGGAGCAGAATATCTACTTATTTCTGTAACTTAAGGGGAACAGGACTGATTTGATTGAGAAAAATCTCTTTGTATAGCCGTGGGACAGATAGTAAAAGAAAAACTCTCAATGGAATAGAACTGGAGACAGAATGGACATTTTGACTTTACAGCTGAAAATGGCTGATTATGGTTATACTGCTCCTGGAAGGGCAAATTATGAAATTACGCAGAACTAATATGCTTATCTGATGGTATTTTGAATGTTATCTTAAATTCATGCAATAAGTTCTGCAAGCAAAAACTCCCTAGCGGGCAGAGTCGTACGCTGATACCATATGTTCTTTTGTCTTTTAGAGTGAAAAAAAGAATAATTTTAGCTGTGTCTTTTTGCCTTTCTTTCTCCATCAAATATGTGCAAAAGTTATTTCTCTCTCTCAGTCTATACTCGGCAGTTCCATATCAATTCTTGGATTTCATTAGCATAAAGTTTGTGCTTTCTGGTGATGTGTTTATATTCCACAGATGCAGCAGAGCAGGATTCTGAGAGTTCACTCTGTGAGACTCAGATAAGACAACCTAAGGGTTCAAGGAAGCGCTTCAAGATTCTTTACCTAATGAAAATGTATGAAATGAAAATTGGTCCAATCAGGGAAGTTGGGAGCCAGATGGAAACTATTCCAGATGGGTTCATAAATATGAATATTCTCTCAGGAATATGATAAAATTGTAGAAGCACGTAGAAAATCAACAAAAAATATCCCATTTGGGAAACAAGATAAGTTGAGAGACAAATCTTGACTGTATTGTGCTAATGATTTACAGTCATTAAGTCTTTTATTGAAATTGCTTTTCACCACTTTGAGGGGGAAAAATAGATTCACGCAGTTGAAATGATGACAGATCTCATAATTATGACTTGCTATCTCATATTTTTGACCATGATTCTCACGATCATGACTCTGAGTGTCATGGTTATTACTTTCAATCTCATAATAATGACTTTTATCAACTCAACAAACTCAATTTTGACTGTAACTGCTTATTATTGTACTACACCTATGAATGAAGGGGTGGGGGGGGGACAGCAGTATTATGGATGGCCCCAAAGGCCTGTAAACCAAGCTCAGCGTGGTTTGTCTTTGAAACTTGATTTTTACTGCTGACGACTGTTTTCTTGCTTCCAGTCAGATTGGTCCCAACACTGCCCCTACTGGTTACTTGCACATTGCAGCTAGTGAACGCATAATTCATCCGGTTGTGCACAAACCACACTAAAATACACAAAAAGCACAAGGGCGCCTTGTAAACATGCTTATGGCTATTTAAAACCAAGTGTAAGCCTTTATGTCTCATAATGATGAGTTTGAATCTCATAATATTGACTTTTATCTCCAAATTATGACATTGAATGTCCATGGGAGAATTTTCCATTCCTCAGAAGCTGAAATTAACTTCCCTGCTTGTTAAATGTGGCTATGGATTATTCAAAATGTGAAAATCGATTGAAATAATCATTCTCCATTCATCCGTTTTCTGCTACTTATCAAGGCTTAGAGCCAACAATCAAACCCCTGTCACCTGCCATCTCCTCCAGCTCTTTTAAGGGGACACTGAGGCATTCAAAGCTAGATTTGATATCTTTAGTGAGTCTTAGGTCTGCCCTAAGGCCTTGTTCTGGTGAAACGCCTGAAACACCTCCTCTGGAAGATGTCTGGAGGGAGTCCAAACCACCTCATATGGCTCCTCCCAGGACAGAGGAGCAGAAACTATGAGTCCTGTTTTGTTAAATGTCAGAGTTGCACATTGAGAATGTAAGAGCCTCATGAGCTACAATGCCAAATTGGTGCGTTATAATACCAAAAAGGACCAAACGTAACTGAACGAAGCCTCTCATTGTGGCATGTGGAGATAAAAATGCTGGATAAAAATGTTGTTATCCAGAATATATGACAGATGGATTAAGCTGTTTCATTACAAGTTTTAAGGATCTCCAGATTGCTGTTCAGCTGCTACGCATTAGCAGTGTGACTAATGTTTTTATATTATAGCATCATTATTAATGTCATCAGCTGCTAATGTGATGCTGATGAAGATTTGTCTCTAATTGTTACATTTATACTGGCTTATTTAAACTGTCGGTCCATTTGAGCTGAGCAGGAATATCTGTCTGTGTTAAAGGTTGGAAAATGTGGCTCTGCTTTAATATGGAGCTATGGATATTTTCTCCTTTTTGGGATCACATTGCTTTCCACTTCAGCACCACCTCCCTTATGATAATTCAGTTTGATGTCTTTATTCCCATATAGTTAAAAAATCCCAAATGCTTTTATATCTTGTTGGACTTTTGTCATACAATAAACCATTTTCTTTGTATTCCTGCTGATATAAAGTTGACTAATGCGCTACTGTTTATGTGCACAATTGTATTTTTAAAATCTTCTGTGTTCACAGAAAGTAAGTAATTAAAAAAATGCTTAAAATATTGTGGTTGCAACTACAATTTGTGATATTTTGAGTACAAATGTTCATTTTCAGGGCGTTTTAAAATACATTATGTTGCAAGAAAGGACAAGTTAGATCAAGAGCACAGTGAACACCTCACAAACATATATTTGCCACATGAGTGGATTCATTTTAATCTTAGGATTGTGAAGATGGCTGTCATCACTCTGCATCTTAAAAACTGAATGCAACAGATCACCAAAACTGTAATATTACTGCAAAATAATCTGACATAATTTAACAGAGATTTATAATGAAACCGAGTTCATTCCAACTTTGATGACATCATTTATGATAAGAAGGCAGAGTCTTATATGACCTACTGTTTGTGCATTTGAGTCAGATTTAACCATTTAAAGCCTGACACATGACTCAGACTTGAACAAGCTCTGCACTAGTCAGCTGATCTGAGTCAGGTGTGTTGCAGCAAGGACACTATGAAAACTGGCAAGGAGATTGGCTCTCGGGGACCAGGATTGAAGATTCCTGATTTAGAAGGTAGATACTTGTGAAATTTCTGTCTGTTACGCTTATTTACAGGGCTATTCAATTGGGTCCTACGAGGGCCGCAATCCAGCTAGTTTTCCGTGTCTCCTTGCTCCATCGCAGGTTAAAGAGTCATTATGCAGAGCTTGATTGGATATTGGATGTATCTTGACTTGAGTCAGGTGTGTCAGATCAGGGACAAATAGAAAACCTGCTGGATTGTGGCCCTCGTAGGACCGTATTGAATAGCCCTGCGCTAAGATAATAAGATGATTATGTTAAATTATTATACTAGACATTACTTACTGATACTGTTGAGCTGTGGAAACACCCACCACATTCTGATGCTGGAACAATATCCTAAACATACAGCTCATAATTCTCAGAAAAGATTATTGATCAAATATAACAGCCTTTAAAGTTGTTATATTACCCTTCTAATGCTTAAGTTGTTTAGCTGATCATTTGAACTCTAAATATGTAATTTAGCAAGAAATAAATATCTGGATATTGGTCTATTTTGGAATTAGTTTTATTATTCCATCATTGACGTATCCTTGTCCCGTATCCGACGTATCCTTTATCCTTTTCAGCTACAACCAACTCTGTGTGTATAGCCTAAGCATAGCCTATATATGAAAAAAAGATTAAGATCTGGTGAATTATTGTAATTAACTGGTTTAATACCAACAATGTTCAACTGCAGAAACAAATTCCAGCAACCAAAAACCCAAAAGACATTTTTAGAGAAGAGAAAAGAAAATGCAAACTCGTTCTACGTGCGATGCACATCATGCACGCGCATTTTCCTGCAGAACTTTAGTTCATGCTGACCTTCCCCATAACAAGTGATCAATTTATGAGCCCTTTTCCCCAAACACTTGTGGTTTTTCTTTTTGCCTCTTCCCATCCAAACCACTGGATAGAAACTATTTTGGCGCACAACAGCGCCACCTCCTGTCTGTCCCAGCCGCTGCGCTGCCCCGCAGAGCGCTTCCACGAGCTCGGCCATGCGAGGTGAACAGCCTTCTCCTCTCCTAACCTCAGAGCGTTTTTCCTCCCGAGCTGAGCGCCGTCCTTTCCCTCTAACATTTTTAGGAGGAACAAACCAGCTTTTCCCGACACTGTGCCCCTTCCTAAAGAGCCGCCTTGGTTTGCCTTTTGAAAATAAAGCGCAGCGAGGAGAGAAGCTCCCTTCTTCTTTGGCGACGGCAGAAACCAGGTAAGACAATTTGCTGTCAGTTTGCAACAAGAAACGTGTCGTTCCTGCGACTTGCTGGTGTGCTTCTGCATTGTCAGGCACTCAGAATGACACAAAGATGATGCGCGTGGATTTTTCCAGATACATGGCACCTGTTCTGAATGAGCGCGGCTGTGATGGGTCTAACACAAGGTGCTGTCAGATCATCAAGGCGTCCCGGTCATCGGTGGGGGGAATTATTAGTGAAGCAACGCCTCTTCACAGATTACAGCTGTTATGAATCATAGTGAAACGGCCTTTAAACTGATAATTGCATCTTGTAATAACCTTAGAAAGCTACAGGACACAGATTCTTTTTTTTCTTTGCAAAGAAAACTTGTCTTTAAAAAAGTTTGAACAGATGCCCACTTGTGTTTGACCCAATACAAGAGTAAAAACTTAGTTTGCAGGAAGGCATGGCTGATGCTGCACATGCTATCAGCCTTTTTTTCCTTTGGTTTCTTCTTCCCCTCTTGATGACTAACTTTGTGTGACACAGCTGAAGACTAAGACTTGCCGACTCAATCCATCTCACTGCCCTCTGCTTGCTTTTGTCTGCAAGATGCCCCGAGGCTGAAGATGCTCCATCCGAGTTAATGAAAATTACCTGCAAGGAAACCGATGTCTGGGATCTGCTTTTGAGACACAGGCTCCTAATCCATGAATGAGGGCTCATCCTAATCTGTTTAATATCACTCACAGCCTGCTCTCATGAATGCCTGGACCATTTTTAATAATGGAGACTGGCTTGCAGCATCGATTTGTCTGTTTTAGGCTGCAAAGTTGCCGTATGAGAAACCAATCTTCATATTTTTCTATCACGAAAAAATTCACAGGTAACTTTATTGGTAAATTTCAAGCTAAAAATAGGATTTTAAAAGGCCGTAGTAGATGCATGAGTCTATTTTAATATCGTAGTTCGGCATAAACTTATCATGCTGTATTCTTTGTGCTCATTCCAGAAAGTAATAACTCCGTATTTGGGGTCTTTTTTTAGTACCCTAATTGAATTACACACCCAAGTCGGACGGACCAATTATTTCCTTGATTGCGTAACCAGTGAGGTTCTTTGGCATCTGGTATCCCCATCCCATAGGACCTGTGTGAGGCCAGAGCTGGCTGTGAGCCCACTGATGGTGTTAACCCTCTCATTCTTTCAGCCAGAAGCTGCAGAGTTGAGAAGGCTAAAGATTCCATCCCAGGGGAAAAGTAATAACCTTACCAGAGAGATCGGGCTAAGCTTTGGTTCCTATCCACTGAGTAGGGAGGAGTGCCAAGGTTCCGCAGTTGTGTTGAGGGTAGATGTTTTCTGGTAGGGTGAATAGGGCTGCTTAAGAAAGCACCATGATTAGCCCAAGAGAAGTCATTAACCCAGCTCTGAAGATCAGCAGGCTGCATGCGTGGTTGGCAAGTCAGGCTTATTAGTGCTCTTAGCAGAGCTGTTTGAGTCCACTGTGTCTGTTTTCTTTCAGCTTTAACTTTAAAATGATGAAAGGCACCTGCCATTATTTTAATTACTGATGATTTTACCCAAATGTGTTCAGTTTGTAACGTCAAAAATACAAATTAGAGCATTCAATGTTCTGTGTCATCTACAGGAGTTACTTTAATTAGCTTTTAGAGACTCTTGAATTAACTGGAGGAGCTTGTTGAATTGATTTGTTTGACTTCATTTATCCGCTCGTTGGCTCAAGCTTTTCTCATTTACTGTATGAAACTTTGTGCTTCCGATTTGTTGTGCCTCAGTTTTAACTAAGACTTTCCAGGATTTATGTCCGACCAAAATAAAATTGACAATCTTTTAAAGTTGTATCCCCACAGATACAGCTGAACTCGCATGATCACACTGTAGATCGGGGCTATTCAGTTCACAATCTTGCAGGTTTGAGATATTTCCCTGCTTCAACACACTTGACTCAAGATTAATGGATCACTGTTATGACCTTAAGAAGCTTAATTTGAGTATCGGGGCAGGTAAGTGTCAGGTAACTTGCAGGACAGTGGGCCTAGAGGGCTAGAGCTGAAGAAAGTCCGCCATGAAGCAATAAAAAGCTTGTCTATTTCACCTTCTAAAGCCTGGGGTCTCCCAGCAGGATGATGCTGAGAACAGGTGGAGTCCATCCCTCATCTGTGTTTAACTTCCCTAATCTTTTCTCTTATTTCAGAGCCTTTGTATATACACATATATATATATATATATATGTTTTACATAATGTACTACGGACATTCATATTCATCCTGAAAGTGTTTGTTTGATTTTTTAGGGAAGCCTGAAAATTTTCATTTTTTCTCCATTTATTTTTCACCAGTAATACAAATGCTGATATTGACACATCTTATGACTCAGACTAATCAGTTATTATGACTATTCAAATACACCCAGTGGTTGCAGATACCCATAAGCAACATCGCTGCCTAACAGACTAGATGGCTGTTGACAAGTGGACATCTTATGCTCCAGATGTTTTATTCCCCAGAACCGTCTGGTAAGGCAGGGACTGTTAGAGAATTAGAAGACTGGATCAGGGATGTTCCTATCAAAGTAATCAGAAGTATGGTTCTGAGTTCAGTGAACAGAAGCCACCAGAGTCAATTGTCATCATGCCTAAAACCAGCACGCAGCGGGAAGCTTACAACTTTGATTGGTCCGAACTTTTATGTTTCAGCCACAAAAGGATAGCTTAGAGGCTGGCCAAATGCATTCTCCAGGGATCACAGGAATTCAGCTTCTGTTCAATACACATGTGTCAAACTAAATCACGCATTTGCTCCTTTGTAGTAGAAATAAATTCCAGGTGTTTTTTTTTCCTTTTTTTAAATTTCATGAAAAGGACGGCACTTGATGTTGGCAAGAGATACTTACCAGGAGCTTTGAAGTGATGAGCTGAGAACAGGTTAGTTCATTTAAGTTGATTACTAGCAGTGGGCTGTAGTGCACATGAATCCGACAGGGGGCTGCAGTCAGCCCCGGGGGACTTGAACTCCATCTCCAGCTTTGGTGCCTCCATTCAGCTCTCCATTATCACTGTCACTCCCTGCGTCGGCTCCTTCCAGCTGTCTGCACAGCTTTGATCCTGCTTCTATTCAACGTCTACCGCTGTTGCTCTCATCTTAGTTTCCTTCATTTCCCTATTTATTCTCATCTTTTTTCCCCTCTGCAGTCGTCTCCATCCATTCTTCGCCGCTTGGATATTTCCTGTCTCCTCAGAGTCTGTCTTTGTGTCTCTCCTCTCCTTGTTTCCCCTCTTTCATGTCACATTTTACAACTTCTTTCCATGCGGTTGGGCGCTCGATGCTTTGGACGACGAGGGTGGCGTTCCTGTGAGATCAGTGATGGCTTAAGATATTTCATTTTAAGTGTCAGATTGAATTAAGATAAACCAAGGCAGATGAGGTTTTAACAGCCTCAGTAGAGAACAGGGACATGCTCTCCCATCAGCATAGATTAGCTCCGTTGTCATTTTAGGATAGAGATTGATTGGACGTTTAATGTCGTACCTGGAGAGATGCCATCAGATGCTTTCATGGACTAATAATAAATCCCTCATTCCTTACTACTTTTATTTAATATAAAAGAATCATATGTTTAGGAAAATCGTTTTTGTTCTGTTTAAAGCATCGTGGACATGTAGAGGTGAGCAAAATGCTATTTCCAGCCTTCTTTACAGCAGGAAAAGCTGACTGCTTCTAGAAAGGATAGGGAATAATAATGAGAGATATAAAGAGGACAAGGAGAAGGATTATTTGTTGAGGATGTTGAGGGAAGAGTTTCATGACACTGATGGCCTGTTGGGTTGATTTTTGAGGATGGTGAATGAACTTGTCATAACAGATTTTGCCCTATGTCGCTTAGCGACTGCGAGCTGTAGATAAATTCTCCATTACAGCAACAAAAGATGGTAAGTTTGGCTTTGATTATATAAATTCCTCCTATGGTGATTTATTTTAGCAGAATTCACAACAACTATACAACAAAACTGAATTTCCATACATGTAACATGGAAAAATAAAGCAAATCTAATGAGCAAATGAACAGATAGCCTTTTAGCATTCAAACACAAAAGGGGATTTTTGGGGGGTTTTAACTTTGTTTTGGTAAAACATCCTGCTTTTGTTAGATTACTATTTATTTGTGTTTGTATATTTGTGTATTTGTTTTTATTGTTATGTTCTTAGCAAGTTTCATCTCCGGTTTTAGTTGAGCCACGGTGTGCTCCCTTGAGATTTACTTGCTGTTGTTGTCCCCCTGGTCTTTGTTTACTGATTGGTACATACAGTACATGCATCTGTCTTTAGAGCAGGGATCCTCACTCCTGGTCCTGGAGAGCCGGTGTCCTGCATGTTTTCGTCGTGTCCCAGCAGCAACACACCCGACTCAAATCAACAGGTAATTAGGAGACTCATGCAGAGCTTGTCGGAGTCTGAGTAAGGTGTGCTGCAGCAGGGACA
>JBBDHI010000025.1:6714181-6726713 GCA_037177115.1 Craterocephalus stercusmuscarum
TATATGTAATATTTCTTTCTAAGTTTGCTAAAACTCTGTGGGGGATTGTTAAAAATGATTAGAGCAAGAGAAAGTAACGTTTTTGGACATGACATTATTTGCATCAAGCTGTGGCTTGTGCCATTTTATCATTGTTTACCGCCCTGCCGCAGGTCACATGGACTTTTGGGAATAAGGACATGGTTGTTTGTGAAAATCAAATCAGTATACTTAGATTTTTATAGCACTTTTTTTTTATTAACATCCAAAGAAATCAATATTTTGTTAGAAGACTGCATTGAAATTTGGATTCACCAAGATGCAAATCTGACTGTGGGCAGTTAAAAGCTGTGGATCTTGAAGTGACATCAGCTTCATACTTACAGTAGTTGCATTACTATCATTTTCTAGATTGAAGCATATTTATTCATTCATTAATTTTCTATACCGCTTAATCCGATTTAGGGTCGCGGGTGAGCCGGAGCCTATCCCAGCTATTATCAGGGGAGAGGGAGGGTACAACCTGGACAGGTCCTCAGTCCTTCACAGGGCCTGGAGCATGTTTCATACTTTGAACTTTTCATGCGGTTTTTCACTTGCTGTTTACCTGGAAGTGATCCAATTTGATACTATACAACCCATTTGTGGCTTGATGTTTGTAATATGCAAGGGTCTATGTACAGTAGGCTTTCTTATGCAAATATGGATAGTTCCACCCCGATATTATTTCCTACTTGTGCATTTTATTGCAGTATTTTTGTTTGCAGATTCACAGCCGAGGCTTGTGCTGGATGGAAGTGGGTCTGCAGGAGGATGCATGTCATGTCATGTCATTTGGTCGCATGTGTGGTCGCATGTGTGTTTTGGCTTGATTTACATCATTTTTGTTCAAGTATCTTAGAATGAGGAATCTTTCCAATACGTTATGTCCGTCCTCATAAAACAATGCTTTATAAACAGAGAGAGATTATCATGGTATATAAGGGTGAGTTTGACTTTTTCTAAACCTCCTTTTGTCATTGCGTTTCCTGCTTCATTTAGCTTCTGGCTTCTTTTTTGCTGATTACAGATTGCCGACTGTTCAACACCTGTGTTTGGTTTGTCTTCAACTCCGTCTTTGTTCTTGGCATGCACCTTGTTGTTGCCATGCTTTGTTCCTGTTTCAGAATTCCCTGATTATTGAATTCCTTGCATCTGCAAGACTTTTTGTTTTTGTTTTTTTTTTTTTATGTAAAAACTTTTTAACTCAAGTCTCATCTGTTTGCCTTCTGCCTGCGACTGTGCTTTTGAATTAACCAAAACCCTGCAACACTTGCAGGGAAAGGTTTCCGACTATTCAGAGGCGTTATTAGATGGAAATTGTATTAACAGCTCAGCAGTACAAAGGACACTGAATTTTCACCGCTATCATATAAGTCTAAGAAAAAAACAACAAACAAACATGAATGGTTTTAGATGGAAAAAAAAGTGATTGAGTGCAAAAAGAGTTGGTTCAGGTTTAATGGGGTTTTGCCTGTTAGGTAGGGTATAACTATTTGCACTGACTGAAACATGAAAGAGTGTTTGACATTCAGGTGCATGAAACTCTTTCACCTTGCCGAATCGTTCCCAATTTAAACTCACTAGTCCCCCCCTTATTTAAAGAGAATAAAACAGTAGCACAACTGTAAAGCAAAGAGCAACTGAAGAAAACGGCAAACATCTTTTTGTAAAAGGTTTCTGTGAAGTCTGTTTTCCTACACATGCAGGTACTTTAAATCAGTACTACACAGTGGTCTAACCTTGTAAGACCATCTTTGTGCTGAGAGGGCAGCTCGCAGTATTTTTTTCTTTTAACTGTGGATACTTCAGCCATTACTTCAGGAGTTCTTGTCTTTCTTTAACTGCAGGAAGTAGGAGAGACGATATATATACTTTATAATCATATTTTACCTCCAATGGCATTTAAACTGATGCTCTGTCTGCATGCCTTAAACAGAAATATCAGGGCGCTGTTGTAGTCCCTCTCCTATTTCCTCTCTCAGGTTTGACACTGAGCTGTGGATTTTCTGAAATGGAGCGCTAATTGGATTGTCATATTTTCACACAGGGGAATACAAGTGAGAGAGAAAAAGGACTCAGTGCAGTGGCCTTGTTTGACTTTATTTTTTTTCTCCTCCTCAATCCCCTTCTTTGCCCAATGAGATTTTTTTTCCCCCTCTGTGTGACTAGTCGGAGCTTAAGCTGTAAGCTCCTCTGCAGTACATGAAAAGAAATCTGCTATCGCTGCTTTGGTTGTCTTCTCCCCCCAGTTTCTAACAGATCAATTCTCTCCCGCTCTCCTAACAACGACCCACCCTTCTACTTTTCACCGTCTGCAGAAGCTAGTGTTGCATCTTGAGCACCACAGTACCATAAGTCATGTTTTACAGCTGTCTGGAGAGCCATATAATCCCAGCCACTGCCCTCCTCACTCAGACACAGCATCACGTAGATGAACGAACGGTGGAGGGTCAGGTCAGCAAAGCAAGCGCAAAAAGGGGCAATGAGTTTGTTGCCATGATAACAAACCCGGGTGTCCTCTGAGACGCAAGCCAGTACTGGTGTAAATACTCGCTTAAAAGGACAGGGAGTACTAAAGGGGCACTGAAGGTTGTTTGATGGCTTGAGAAGAATTAGCTTTAACCAGCGGAGAGGTTAAGCTAATTTAAGACTTAAGATTGCATTTAGGAAAAAAGTTGGTTTGTTCACCAATCTGTTTTTGTTGATATATTTCAAAGTTTGGAACTACGCCACGAGGGTAAAAGAGTACAGCTCGTAGGTTATGAGGACTTAGAAGATGATAACCAACAAGTGGATTGACCAGAGAGGAAATTTCTTTACATATGTGGTTGTACCTTTTGAGGATTTTCTTTGGAGGTGTGAACATATGGCATCACAAAGGTAACTCGATCAGATCTCATCTTTTGTCGGCAAAAGGAGTCCCGCTATGTCAGATTGTCAGATTTGACAGTGACTACCGCAGGTGCTGATTGGGCACTGGAATCATGAGAATTAAGCAGACTTGCTGTTTCGAGTGAGGTGATGGGTGTGAGGGTGTGTTTACCTTTTCACAGGAGCTGTTATCTGAGAGGAGCATGGTAGGCAGATAAAGATTAATCCACATTAGTGAAAAGAGCTAATGTGTGGAGCAAGCGGATCTGAAAATCTGCAAAACTGATAAATCTGAACCAGATTTTAGGAACTTTGCTCGATTGCATCACACAATAGAAAAGTGGAAAATGAACCAAACAAAATAATTTTCTGCAGGACCAAATTCAGTTTTATTGAACAAAGTTATATTTGTTTTAAAAAAAAAACTATAGTGATCAATTTAGCATAACCCTTTGCAAAGTTAACAAAAGGAAATGGTCTCACTAGTGGAATTAACTGAGTTCTGATTCCCACCTGGTAAATCAAGGTACAGCTGTTTAGTTACAGCCATCCTGATCACATGGTGGAACCTTATGTGGCAAATGTTTCAGTGGGAAAACTATTTACAAAATGCTAATGTTTTCACCGGACTTTGGGTTTGATATTCATCCATTTTTGCTTTTAAACAATTTACACCTACAAGGAAGCTTTTATCACTGTAACAGGGAGGGGTTGTTATCGGTTTGAGAGATATTGTCTCTATACTGGGGCTGGGTGATAAATTGACCTCAAAATTAGATCTAGATTAAATTCACTGTGATCTCAGCGATTAAGATGAAACATCTATCTACACAGCCGGCTGTGTACCCCTCACCACATTCTGGTACACTAACTGGTGATAATGTTCCTCGAACAAAAAAAAATCCCAAGGATGAAAACAAATAAAATTGAAATGCATGAAAATGGCCACATTAATGCAATGCAAAATAAGTTTCTGACCCTAAAACTCATTACCCGTTAGGCACATTCCTGGAGCCCTGCAGCACCCCAAGCCTGAGAAACCGCATTTCACAACTTTTTTTTTTCCCAGCCTGGGGCGTCACGTCACAGCTCTAGTGTGCTTTACTGCACTATGCTGCATGCACGCAACACATTGGTCATTTTTAAAAACACACTATGGCTTAAATTGCAATGAAGTGCAAGAGGGCATGATGGGAGTAAGCATGGAAGACAAGTAAGAGCAGGCGACGGATGTAAGTCAACATCAAACAGACTTAGTGCATGGAGAGAGCTCAGAGAAGAGACGGGATGCAAGATGGATGCAGAAATATCCGTCGCTAGGGGGCGCCAAAGTGCAAAAATCTGCTAAAGATCAGTAGCTACTTCAACAAACTGCTTTGTTTCACAGTAAATGGCAGTTTGTTTTCAATTTTAGACTGATGCTAATTTTGCATCTGTGATCCGTATTGTTGTTTTAATTATTGATCTGAGATCATCAAGGGAGATCATGGTTTGCACATCATGCTTTTCTCACACTTGTGGAAACTAACCTGAATAGGAAATGTCTGTAGTGCAAAATAACTAGATGCAGCTTTCAGATTGTCTTCTGTCTTTTTGTAAAAGCCCTAAGCAGTTAAGCAAACTATGGAGGACAAATTTTGGGCAATGACAGTAGCTGATTCGAGCTCCCTTCAGACCAAAGAGACTCAACTCTTTGATGTAGTAGAAATTTTGGAAATATTGTCCAATTTAACAGAGACTGTATTTTATTTCATTCCAACTTAAAGAGGCTAATTTAAGAGGCAGGTACTTTGAGTAGTTAAGTACTTCACTTTCAGTCTGATCATTTCAGACATTTGTAAGGATTTGTGGTTTGAAATAAACCTCATTTCATCTGTTTTTCTTGTGATTATGTGCATAGCAGCTGTTGGAGAAATCACCTCTTAATTACTTCAGTGCACAGTGTGAGACATTACAGTCCTTCTGCCTATATTAACCTCTCTCTATTTCTTGTTCATTGCCCACATTTCTTGAGTTAATGCTTGATAATATCTCCATTATCCGTATTTGGGTACGGCTGGTATTTCCTAAGTGATAAATCAGGTGAACATACTGTATTGGCAGTTCATTAAAGGAGAGACAGTGGTTTTCGAATGTCCACAGGCCACAGACATGGGTCGTGTCACTGCATACAGACCCAATCAATGTGCTCATGGCTCCCTGCCTGCTTGCTAATGAACAGCTAATGCTCTCCTCTCCTGCTGTTCTGAAAAGCTTCCACTTTGAAATTGCCATGATGATGATTACCTCCTTCATAATGCATGACTTTGGATGTAACGATTTTGCTCCACCCTTTTGCACAATGTTTCTGTTAACCCCCCTCCCCCCCCCAACCCCAGCATACAATCACGATACTTTGGCTTGCAGATGTAATTTTTCTCTCCTGCTGACATGGGAGCTGTCACGCTGTGCTTGGTGCAACAGAAGTATGTGTTTGTAGAAGTGTCTCCATTTCTTTGCATCAAGGCTGTCCTCTGAACACGAGCTCAGAGTGCGAGCCTCTTTGTTAATTTTTTTTCTTTTCAAACAAGCTCTTTTTCTGTTTTGACACTTGCATCAGTGTTTTCCAGCTGCTGCATTTGTTTTAAGATTCCCGGCAAACAGAGTTGGCGCTGCTTCAGCACAGCATCAGCACAGTATCAGCACAGCATCAGAACACAGCTTTTAAATGCGTTTGCATCATCAGTAAACCTATACAGCCACACTGTTTATCCAGTAGGCTAATTAGCCGATTGCTTAACCCTATTGAACCCCAACTGGTGCTCTCAGCAATGTCAGCCATTCATTAATTTTGCCTTAGTGCTTTTTGTTTCATCTCTGTTATCCACATTTGCACGGAGCAGTCAATGCTGTAGTAATTGCAGGGCAAGATGATTGCTTACATACAACCACGGTGCATGGCTTGTAGCCTGCATCACAGAAGATCAGAGCTCTGCAGGCAGCCTTAAAGGAGACCAGGGTTGGTTAGCTTGCAGCTCATTGGATTGATGACAAATGATGTATTAATGAGTACAGCATGTGTTAGCTCTCTGCTTATATTCAGGTTTTATGGAACAGCCACAGGAAAAAAAGAAACAAAAGCAAAGTTTTAAGATTTGCTTTGTGAGCAATAATATTGATCTGTTTGTATATCAGGTTTTGTTATTTCTGTGCTTCGGGTTGCATGTGTCCTGCTAAATGGAAAATGAGCATGGCTTTTTTTCGCCCTATGCTTTTTGACCTGACTACATCTGATGAGAGACTGATACAAAACGTCCAAAAACCGCTAAAAGGATGCAAAACCCCCTACCGCATGCAAAGCCTCAAGGAGGCCTAGAATAAATCAAAAAGTTTAGATTCAGATAATAAACCTCAACTGAACAAACACCAGGTGTCAATCTGTATTATAATAATTTTGCCTCACGATTCTGCCAGATTGTTGCTGAATGAGTATCCATGTGAAAGAGGGAGGCATGATATGTAACCAGATTGTTGCTGGAGGGAAAGAAATGTTATTATAGTATCAGTTCATGACCGAAGGCTTCTATGGGGCACTGCATGGCCCTAAAGCTGAATCAGTTGATCCAAAAATTGATTTATTAATTTTTTTACAAGGATAATGTTGTGATGCTGGTATGTTGTTCCGAGTGAGGGATCTGTTTCAGAGAGGATCTTTGCTGGGAGCTGCTGATAAGACAGAGCTGGAAACAATTATTCAATCAAGCAGGCTGGTGGTTGTAAGGAGCTGCAGAGGCCTCACTCTTTGTGGGACGGTTAACCATGACGGCAGAGTCATACCAGTTTTTGAGAGATTTTCTTGAGTCAATAGTTTCTGGTGATTTTCTTGGGCTATTGGTTTTTGGTTTTTTTTTGGTTTTCAAGTTGCTTGTTTCCTCTGTCCCAGGTTTCTGCAAGAGTAGTTTTTTTTCCTGTGGAACCTTTGCCTCTGCCAATGAAAAAAGCCAACTCCCAACTTCTCACCTGCCTGCCCGCTCTTCAGCTACAGATCTGCCTGGGCTAAATCTTTGGAACAATTACCAGCATCGGCTCACCTTGGAGGTTGGACCCCTACCCAGGATCACAACAAGCTCAGACCAGACCACTGTGGGACCAGTACCAGATGCACAATTCCTCCTTGTGAATCAGAAATAAATCTTTTACTCACCAAAACTGTTTAAGCGATTCTGCATGTGGGTCAGAAAGTTACCTTCCATCATGGCAGATTATGGCCAGTTCTCCTAAAATTACCCTCCAGCTGTAACCATAGCAGAAGAAACAGACTAGTAGTGAACACAACTTTAGATCACTAAAACTGTTCACAAAAAAACCCTCCTGTTTAGTGTTTGCTAATACAGATTGGAAAGCTGCCTGAACTAGCTTGCAGACATTTCATTCACGTTAAAACATGGCTGTCTACTTCTGCCAAACGACAGACTGAGATATACCAGCATTTCACAGTGGAATAAGAGGAAAAATATTTTAGTAATAAATCACCAAGAGGGTGTTTGCAAGGAGGTAAATGGGAGAGAAAATGACCACTAGCCATCATGTTCAGAGCATTTTGTTACCCTGAAATGGGACAGCTGTCCTGGATTGACTCCACTGTGACTAAAGAGAGGCTTCACCCTTCAAGTATGTGATCCTGTCTGCTTGTGGGAAAAGAATCATGCATACGCAGAGTCCAAACACAGCTTTGTAAAAACTACTTCAGGAACAACAACTTAAATGACCTAAGACCTCTTCTAATTGAAATCCATTGAAACAGCCACAGGCCCACTTTACAGACAGAGGAACAACAGGCTCTAAAAATTGTCAAGATTTTTTGGGATTACAGAGTTTATTGGATAGCAACACACTTAATCCATGCATGTCTAAAAGCTAGAGATTACACAGACTGCATTACAATGAAAGAAATAAGAAGTTGTGTTTGTGGTAGGGCTGGACGATTATGAAAAAAATAATTATCACAATTGTTTTCATTGATATTGTAATCACGATTAATGTGCATGATTATTTATTGATTTAAAAAAAAGCTTTTATTAGACCACCAAAACTCAACCTCAAATAAAACTTAAAAAAAAAAGAACTGGAAATAAATTAGTAACAAGTAAATGAGTAAAATAATATATTAAAATAATATTAGCAATAAAAAAATGAATACACAGTCTATATGCATTCCTGTTATATGCATGTGACATTAATAATTTTTCTTCCATTATAGTGTTTTTATGATTGTAAGAAGGCAATATTGTAATCATGATTAAAATGCAATTAATTGTCCAGCCCTAGTTTGTGGTGGAGGCCGATTGGCCTAACATTTCAGCAACTAGAAACTGCTGTTTACCATCAGTGAAGGAACATTTTTATTATAATTACACGCTTGTTATCTTTGTTAGAATGCCTTTTGGTTTAGAGCAAATAGTTTACTTTGAAAAAAAAAACTTTTAGCTAAAGCCAGTTGTTGTGGTTTCAAACAAAGTATGTAGCCATTGAAAACCGAAACAGTAAAGTTGTGGATATTAAAACTGAAAAATCATAAATAGTTCCACAGTGCCATTTATAACTGCAGAGTTTAGTGTAATCTGAGAGAAATAACCTGTGTTTCACATGTGACCCTGTATGTGTCATGTTTCATGCTATTTAACCCTTGTGGTGTTCAGGTCTGTGGGACCCATTTTCTTTTTTATCAAAAGAAAATTTAGCTTTTCAAACTCAAACTTAGGGGTCTTGGTTCATTTTCTGTGAAAAACAATAGTCCACACAGTGTATACGCCCTCTACACATTTTTATTACATACAGGATGTTGGGTCCAATGGACCCGGGGCAAAAATAAGTCAGAATATTGTTGGTCCTGTGCAGCTTTCTCCACTCCTTTTCCCCTGCCATTAGTATGTGTGACCCTGCCACTCATACAATGCAATATTGTTGCAAAATTCATGCACCTGCACCATTTGCTCTCACATTCCCGCACATTTTACGCTCTCTCGCACAAATATTTTTTCATACTGTATCCCATCTACAATTTGGATGCGGTAGGCTACACAAAAAAAGATGAACACTGTGAGAAGCAATAAAATTAACACACTACACAAGGTTTAATTACAGTATGTAAAAAATGAGCATAAAGAACTACGAATTTCACATGTGATTAGGATGTGACATTTTAACTGGATTTCAGATGGGATTATGTGTTTCATGTAAATTTACCTGTGAAACGTGATTACAAGGATTGCACATGTAATTATATAGGTTTCACCACTTAATCAAATGAAAATGCATGGGGGGGGCGGAGCACGTGTCATTTTTATGCTGGGAGTTCTTGTCACTATTGGAACCTTCCATCTTAATCTTCAGAGTAACTTTAATCCATATAAGAATTTGCCTGGAACAGCTTTCAGGAAAGTTTACAAAGCTTGATGCAAAGTTTCATCCTGCAAACCAAAGTCATTATCTGCATAAACATGAGTGATAATCATGCCGACTTCATTGAGCAGTTAGAAGTCTGTTAATGATTTTGCTACTCAAGCCTGGGGATGGACCAGAATGATGAATGAATTTCGGCAAATTAGGCAGAAGGCGGCATGCGCACTCAAGATCATGGGATTCCTAAATGGTGTTTCCACAGCAACAGTAATTCCCCCTCACTGTGGGTGATTATTTGCTGGTGGTCCACCTGGCAGTGGGGTACCTACAGTGGTGGGTTGATGAGGGTTTAGGTTGTGAGGTTGTCTGCTGTCATCTATACTTCCATTAACCTTTTTTTGTGCAGGATGGTCCAGTGAGAATCAGCAACTCTCATTTACACAGAGCAATAAAAGCAACAGTAACACACCAAGTAAACAAAAGCATGAAAGTAATAGGACAACACGGAGCAATAAAAGGGTTTAATAAGGAAAATTTAATACTGGATCATATTAGTATTTTAAAGGCAGATTACAGACAATTTATAAATTCTACTGCAGCCTTAAGTGCTTCAGTTTTATGACAAATTAGCGGGTAATTGGACAAGTTTCAAACATCACTAAATTGCGGTGAAGGTTGCATTTTCTTTTACCTAAACTACTAAGACACCTCCTTTTTTATATATACTAATTTAACCACACAAGTTAGGGGGTTTGTGAATTACAAATTCCACTTTACTTTGGCTAAGATCCATAACAGCTGAACTACTCCCAAACAAGGACATTTAAGGGACCAGATCTGGACCTGATTGGAGGATGCGTACACCTGACATGCTCCACACAGTGTGCAGTTACTAGGCGGCCAATAACTGTCAGGAGCGGAGGAGTGAATGCATCTGATTGCTAGTAAACAACACTGGAGATTGGCCCATTCTCAGATTGAATACCAGTAGGATTGCCAGCGGGAGTGAATACATTTCCGTCATCAAGCTGGACATCTTGCCTCTCTGGGTGTAATCCAAACAAGAGTACGGTCGACAGCCTGAAATTGCTAAATAAAACTTGTAAGGCATATGAAAGCTGATCGGGAGATTTGACAATTGAATTGAAACATGTGTCATTAATGATTTTTTTTTTGTACATTCAGCATTATAAGCTTTGATGTGTCTGCCAGGGTCAGCATTCAACTCCTAGTGTAATGTAAAGAGGATGCAATAGAAATAAAGGATATATAAGTTTGATTAAAACTGTTTTTTTTTATCAAGAAATAAGTGATTTTATTTAATTTAGTAGCTTTTACATTTTATTCTTATTAGTCAGTGTTATGCACATTTCTGCTTTTGTTCTTAGACATAGTTTTGAACAGTGAAGCTACATGGACAGGCATGCATCTGGCTCTCGGTAGGAACTAGCGGGTTGAACAAATCAATACTGTGGGGGACTGTGGGGCTCCAAAAGACAAATAAAATTTTGACATAAACCTTTATATCACTGACAACCAGCACAGCTGTACCAGAACTGGTGGAATGAATCAATTAGTTTGGAAAAGTCCATCCAAATAAAGAAAATAAAGGATTAAAACATGGATAACCGTTTCCAGGTTTGCCAGGTAAAAAAAAGTAGACTTTCACAACACAACTGATACGGTTGCCAAACTCAAACCTGAGTTGAGGAAAAGACTATGATGCAAGTCGATTGTCCAGAAAGATGATGGAGTGGGATCAGTCTTATTATTTAGAAGAAATAATTGCCTAGCCAACCTTTGATGCTGTCAAGACAGCTAAATAGCCGGCTGCTTTTGGTAAGGTGTCCTTAGATGTAGCAGGAAGGTGGAATTGCATCTCATCCACCGGTCTTAGATGTGTTATTACCCGGGAGTGCTTCAAAATAACATTAACATGCAGAGTTGTGACAAATTACTTTTAATATGTCTTTTATTTTCTCCTCAGCCAGACGTCCCTACAGGATGGCTTGTGCTGACTCCATAAAGACTCCTTAAAGGTTGAAGTAAAAATATCTCACAGCAGAGCAAAGATTACTTTGTCAAACTTCTACTTCCAGTGTCAAAGATGAACAATATTGCATGGCGGCTCTCTCGGATGGTACTTTGCAGTGAGATGCTTATTTGTTTCATCCTCCGTGGCCCCAAACGATCAATCTCTTAAGTCAGTTACATTTAATATTCAGCTGATTCAGAAGTTTTCTGCTGCGTAAAGCGGTCCGTGCATTCTTTTTCTATTTGTTTTTCATTACTCCAGCAGACAATTCTCTCTCGAAAAGAGCTCAGTCAAAGTACTTAAATATACATTGTAAATCAAAGCTTGGAGTTTTTCTTACCAACTCACTTTCCAGAAAATCCCTTACACTATCAAATGGCTGAGGAGAGAACTGAATTACAAGTTTTCCCAAGTATTTACTCAAGAGGACATGGCCCAGATGTTTTTAAGAAAAGCAGACATTTTGAAGTGGGACTTATGCAGTGGTTGGGTCTGTTACCCCTTGCTGCTAACAGTACACTTCAAAGCAATGTATTTAGAGCTTGTGCTGCCTTCAGGAACTGCCGACAGATCCTGCTCATGGATGCACAGTGATCACATCTGCAATGCCTGTCGCGGAGTGTTTTTGTGGGGGGGGGGCGCAGCTGCTTTGCACAGCGGACTCATTCATCATGGATCTGTTATGTGCGTCCGTCTGTCTAGGTGATTGCTTTAAAGAGAAAAGGCCTTGGAAATGATTGACAATGTTGTTGTGGTCTGACAGGCGATTGTGCAGAGTGATAAGAGATTACGTTGAGCATTTTGGGCACCAAAGTAGGCCACGCTTTTCTATAACCAATGGATTGGCCTCTTTTTAAGTCTAACTCTGTCACTGGTGCAAACAAACTGTCCTCATGTCTACAAATTCTTTATAGTTTTCTCTGCTTAAAAATATTATTTTCTAAATTTATTACTCGTGAAAAGGTAGCATGCTCTTACATGTAGTTTTCCATCATATCTCCATCCAATGTGTGTTGGGTTTATGGG
This sequence comes from Craterocephalus stercusmuscarum, assembly GCA_037177115.1. Lineage (NCBI taxonomy): Eukaryota > Metazoa > Chordata > Actinopteri > Atheriniformes > Atherinidae > Craterocephalus > Craterocephalus stercusmuscarum. The sequence goes on from JBBDHI010000025.1 coordinate 6,726,516, forward strand.
TTAGACAAATGTTCATCTTTCCCCTGCAAAATATTAATTTATCAATCTAGCCCTATATTGGAAATCTTTGAACAGAGTGACAATCAGGCATTTTAGTAATAATAATAATAATAATAATAATAATTCATTTTATTTGGTAGCGCCTTTCTAGACACCCAAGGACACTGTACACTATGAAAAATAAATAATAGTAAAACA
>JBBDHI010000025.1:6732704-6745028 GCA_037177115.1 Craterocephalus stercusmuscarum
TATGCATACTGGTCTCTAAACAATACAAGCTCCTCATTCTGAGTTGTGAAGTTTGTAAAAAGAATCCCTGGTAATGTTGTAATCTGCTCCCTTTTTTTTCTTTTTTCTTTTTTTTTGTGCAAATGATAGACGTTTCTGATGATTGGTGAAGAGGTGCCATTTCCATATATGAACAAAAAGATGACAGGGGTTTAACAAACCAGAGATGAAGTCATGCGTCCTGGTGTAAAAATGAAGTCACCTTTCCTATATAAAAAATTTAGTACAGAAGAAGCATCTCTGTGTGTGTGTCAGTGCAATTCGGCAGGTGACTGCATGCTCACACCTAGTGTAGAAAGCATGAGGAAAGAGTGAAGTCATCCACCTTCTCTGCTCAAGCATTAACGTTGCTTCCCTGAAATTCAGAGTGCCAACTGGGCCTCAGCAGCATTCCTTCTCCTACTCTTCATCTCTCTTGAACCACAGATGGATCTCATTGCACTGTCCAAGGCATTAATAATACATAAGCCATGTCCATACAGTACATTCTGCTAAATGGATAAGATCTTTAAGTGATCAGATGTGTATTAATTGCATCTCACTTTACATCTTTGATCCACTTTTGTACATTGGGATGAATTCTGGATTGTAAAACATAAAAAGTTAATCACCTTTGTAAATCTGGTAAACCTATTTTCATCACATTTTCAGCAGCTAACTTAACTCTTGAAATAACTAAACATCTAAGTATCATGCAAAATGTGTTACAATACATGTGGTAGATTGAACCACCTTGAAACTGAATTTGTTTCCTCCTTCTGCTTTGTAAGACAGTAGAACTACATTATTTTACATTAGCATATTTTTAGTGCTTCAACACACTTGAATCACCTTCATCTGCTGTCTAGGAACAGCGGAAAGGTGGCGATGTAGTAAATAACAGAATCCAGGATGTTGCTGTGCTGCTGGGGATCCTTGCTGCAGGCATTTTCAGTCACAGCTGGCTGCTCAGACACTCTTCCTCCTGCATGGTTGAATGTTGGCTGGTAATTCTGACCCTGAAGCCTTCCTTCTTCCCTCCCTCCTCCTCCCCTCTTCCTCTGTCTGGTCAGTCTGGACAGTGGAGATGCAGACTATCTCATTATCACCTCGGCTTTCTCCTGGGTTGTTTCCAAGCTGTAACTGGTTGATATTGTCTGGATGTGAGCTGGAAGCGGTTGGTTGTCATCTTTCCAGCTGCATCTGGCTCATTCTGTCTCCCTGTTTGACGACCCTTCCTTTCCTCCCACCCATCTTATTTGCATGATCTTCTTTGTGTGTGCTGTTTCCTCCCATTTTTTTTTATTTCATTTTACTTTGAGCTGAAACTTCAGGAAAGTCAAGAAGACACCTCGTCTTTTCCTTTGGTGCCTATGCCCTTTACTTCAGTCGCTTCGTATCACACATCAACTCTGGAAGATTCCTAGCAAAATTCCTTCACTGTTGGCCACTGGGAGCTGCCCAGTACAAACCAGCAGGAGTATCACCGCCTTAAGCTCAGCCTGTTGAGCATCACTCTTTTGCCTCTCTCTCTCTCACTGGGCTTTAATCATCTGAAAGTTTGGACTTGTCATTTTTTGTGCCTCTTTTCACCCCGTTTCCTCTCCCCTGGCCTGGTTCTTCCTCATGGCCTCTGTTTTCCTGTCTGCCTGTCAGTTCCTATAACCCTCTGTCTCTTTGCTACCTCTTTCTCTATAAAACTTTCCTTTTTTAATTGGCTTCATTTTTCTTTTGGACAGTCTGGCTTTCTCCATCTCTTTTTTTCTATGTCTTTCTGGGTTTTCCTGTGTGGCTCTATCTATCTCCTTCTCTTTGCAGTCTGCCAAGCAGCATCAGATGCTGCTTTTTAAACCATGCCATCCCCCTCTAACCATATCACCATTTAGTAGAACAACAAAAGAATATGCTTTCCCCTCTGCTGACCATGGAGTCAGTATGTCATTATAACATAGAGACAATGCTAGTGTCCGGTTCTATAAATAAAGATTTCCTCAAACATACAAACTGAAATATCAAAACATTTCCATTTTTTCCCTAATATAATTGAAATTGTGATTAAATGCATATACACTGCTCAATAAAATAAAGACTATAAACACTTTAACAACACAGTGTGAGTCCAAGTCAAGCATACTTCTGTGAAATTAAACTATCTACTTAGGAAGTAACACTGATTGACAATCACTTTCACATGCTGTTGTGCAAATAGAATAGATAACAGGTGGAAATGATTGGCAACTGGCAAGACACACCCAATAAAGGAGTGGTTCTGCAGGTGGCGACCACAGACCACTTCTCAGTTTCTATGCTCTCTGGCTGATGTTTTGGTCACTTTTGAATGCTGGCAGTCCTTTCACACTAGTGGTAGCATGCGACAGAGTCTACAACCCACACATGTGGCTCAGGTAGTGAGGCTCATCCAGGATGGCACATCAGTGCCAGCTATGGTAAGGTTTGCTGTGTCTGTCAGCGTAGTGTCCGGAGCGTGGAGGCGCTACCAGGAGACAAGGCCAGTACATCAGGAGATGTGGAGGAGGCAGTGGGAGGGCAACAACTCAGCAGCAGGACCGCAACCTCCTTCTTTATGCAAGGAGGAACAGGAGCAGCACTGCCATAGCCCTGCAGCATGAGCTCCAGCAGGCCATAATGTGCATGTGTCTGCGGTGGTTGAGGGCCCCACATCCACAGGTGGGGGCTGTTCTTATACAGTAGCCCAACACCGTGCAGGATGTTTGGCATTTGCCAGAGAACACCCAGGTTTGCAAATTGGCCACTGGCTCCCTGTGCTCTTCACAGATGAAAGCAGGTTCACACTGAGCACATGTGACAGACGTAACAGTCTGGAGATGCCGTGGAAAACGTTTAGTGTTCCCTTTATTTTTTCGAGCAGTGTTTAGGAATTTTTAGATAGATTTGATTGAGCTGCACATTATTAGTTGATACATTTTCCAACTTAATTTTTCTTTCATTTGCTAACACTTTAACTTCAAGCATACAACCTCACATATTAACATTTAATATCATTAAAGGTCATCTTTGCTTGGGGTTTTAAGATGATAAAGATTAAAATTGTTTAGCTTTTTACTTGTATATGCTGGCTTTGACACCCCAAATTTGAGTTCCAAATCAAGTTTATTTGTATTGTTAGCAGCAGTAGTGAAACATTAAACAGTAAGTTCTCCTTTGTACTTTTATAGTTGGCAGATAAATATCTGTAGAAACATTTCAGAATCACTGAGCAAGGCTGGATACAGATCCCACCTCTTCACCTACCAAAGCAGGTACTGCAACTATAATAATCTAATAATAATCGTATTAAATCAACATATAAAGTCAATTCTTAATAAAACAAACGTAGTTAAGGAACCTAACGGGTTGCATCAGATCAGAAAGATTTTGCTGGATTATAACTGTTTATCTTGTGAAGTGCCTCAAGATGACTGATGACTCTTGAATTGATGTAGTGTTTTAAAAATGTACCTTTTTTTATTTTACATTTTGCACTCACATAAGCAGCTCTTACTAATCTACCACATGATCTGTAGGGAAAATGCTTCTGTTTGCATGAAAAGTGATGTCACATTATATGATTTATTTACAAGAAGCAATCATTGCAGAATGTACTGGAGTTGGTTTTGCAATCCACAACAAAGCCAAAAGAATACAAAATAATCCTGCTTGGGAGCGCTTCAGTTCTTTTTTTTCTTTAATGAGTATGGCTCAAACCCAAATTTTCAATAAAGTTGTTTATGCTGCTTTTTAGATTTTACCAAGTGTGAGTTGGAGGAAATTGCCTGATGGTGTGGTGCTTTCAACTTTCTTTGCAGATGGAGGCTAAGGTGTCACATGACCTGACATACTAGTGGCTATTTAAGCTTGCTTATTATTAGTGTTTTAATGTTTCTCTGCAGCGATGCAGACCATGCAAAACCCTTCAGTGGGGATAAGTGGTATGAGACAGCATCTGTCAATAGAATTGAGTTCAAAATGAGCTGATGAAGCAGAGCACATGTGAGTGGACGTTTATTGGCCGACTTACTGAACAAATTTGATCAGATTTTTACGCACTCATTGATTCGTTTAGGCGCTGGCTCATAGTTGATTTTAGACAAAACCCCACTGCTGTAGTTCTAACTCTACGCTTGGCTGCAAACCAAAGCTTTTGATTTATTTAGAAACTTCAGCAGTGGTTCCTTTCAAGTGCTTCTCTCATGAGTGGAAGCTTAATACTTCGAGAAGTGTTTTGGTTTTGTCACCACAAGTTGGTAAGCTGTATGGAAAAAAAATGGCCTTGATGCTTTTTCTTCTTCCCTTAACGATCTTCTTCGTCCATGTTGCTTTCATTCTCCGTCACTCACCCTTGTCACGCTTCTAGGTTAACATTTATCTCTTTTGTTACGCTTGCATCATCTTTCTCCTTTGACACTCTTCTCTTACTTGTTCTCGTATTCCTTTTTCCACCCGGTCCCTGTAGCCCCAAACGTGGAACATAAAGATGGCAGTGTGTTTGCAGCAGCCCCAGCTGCAGCCAACAGCTACCTTGCTTATCTGCTTCTCTGCCTGTCCTTGGAGAACAGGTGAATAGATGCTTATGTTTTGCCAGGGATTTTTTTTTTTCCTTGTCTCGCGTGTGTGGAGGCCAGTTCAGCCAGCGATCGTCCTTGGTTCATTGGTCCATTTGGCTGAACAATGAAGATGTGAGAGGTTAGGTGTGCATAAGGACAACAGCAACATCTGTAGACTTGATATTTAAAAAATGAAAAAAAGATCCCCCTGACAAGCAAAATATGACTTAAATTCTGCATATTTTTACTGCGAAACTAGTAACTATCTTTGCTAATTGCTTAGTGAACATGCACATTATTAAACAGGTACAGCATGCAGCTCTCCAGGCTAGAAGAGAGGGTTGAAAAGTGTGTGTGAGAGTGTATTGAAGAGGAGTAGCAGTACATCACAGCCTGACTAATGGAACACCACCCCCCTGAAGGGTCCTCAGCTCCATCTCGTCCATCACGCCTCCTTCATCTCTCCACAGAGATTTCTTGGTTGACGCTGACACCTGAGCACACCCACAGGACGTCGGTCCTGTTTGTGCCTGTGAAGTGTTGTAGCTCTTCCTCACTGCTTTATTTGGATTAGATGGGGAGGATGTTAAAGGAGGACAGAAGTATAGAAAAAGTTGTCTGACATTTCATGTCACTGTATGCTTGTGAGAGGTACTGAAAACGCTCTTTGTTATATGCAGTATGTGCATTTTAGACTACAAGTTTTTCAGTGGTTGTTTTAACTGCTGGTCATTGGTTCACCTCTGTGTTTCCTCATGGCTGTTTTATTCTACTGCTTTTACGTTATTGTCACCATGTGATGAGAACATTTGCATGCTGATCGGTAGATGCCTGCAAGCTTTCATTGATTACCAATGGAACATTGCATTATGTCACTGGCATCGTGTTTGTTCACAGAACTGCCTGTTTACTGTAACTGCCATCTCAGAAAGAGAGAGAGAGGAAAAAAAAATCAACAATGCACAATGACCACCCCCCCACTCCAACACACGCACACACTCACATAGCTGCAAGTTTGTCTAGATAATGTGCTCACCAAGGGGTTTATTTGATTACATTAGATTTTTATTTCACTTGAGCCAGTATGAACTTCAGATATTTCCTCTCCACATCCACTTTTGCTTTTCAGTCCTTCAACATATTCCAACAAAAGTTGGGTCACAGGGCCATGAATAACAAGCTGATTCAAATGGGTGTCTGTAGGTCATCAGAGTAGTATCACATAAGAGAGGTGCCTGATAGCTGAAGACTCTGGCTTCCATTTAACTTTTAGAGACACTGGGAACCGTGACTTGACCTGCAGTCTGACAGCAAAGTGCTCTGTTGGGAACACATAGAACAGCTTGGTTGTGGAGAGCTTTATGTGTAAGGAGAATAATTTAAAAATTCTTTAGCAGATTTAGCAGGATTTACAACTTTATTGTGCTAAAAAAGAAGTCTCATGTTAGCCTCAGTGGCGATGTTGACACCCCTTTGGGCTTGGAGGCATCTGTGATGAACCATCACACAGTAGAAATGTACATTGTGGTCAGATCAATCAATATTTCAAATCTTTTTTGGCAGAAATATGCTCCGGAGCAAAGATGAAAAGGGACATTTCAGAACTGTTATCAGCAACACCTCCAGAGGCCAGACTCTGTTATGGTTTGGTGTAGCAGAAGTGCTCTTGGCAAAATCCATTTGGTCTTCTGTGATGGCAGCTTCAATGCAGGGAGGTAGACAGAGCCTTTAGAAAAACATCCCACCTTTTAAGGGAAAACCATATAATTTTGAAACTTGCAAGGAAAACAAACTACATCCTAAATACAATGGCTGAGAGTAAGATGCATGTATTGGAATGGCTCGACCTGCTCTCCATTCTCCATGCCTCCAAGTTAGTTGGGATTTTTTTTTAAGTGTTTTCTCCTCAGGTTTATAAATGTTGAAGTAAAAACGCACCAAAAATAAATAAATAAATAAATAAAAAAAAATCTAATAATTATCTAGAGTGCAGAAAGTGACACTCAGAAGCACTACCGCATCAAAACACTCATCCCCTCTGCTGTGATGGCCCTCAGAGCTCTCTGAACACTGGCAGCATGTGTTAGGACACACAGTGAAACCTAACCAAGCAGAACTGGTTCTTTTCCAGTGTGAGCAGATCATATCTCTCTCTCAGCAGAGAGCGACAGGTGAAGGATCGCTCTCAAAAGTCAACAGATTGCAGCAGGTGTGTTGCTACGGATGGATGAGTGTTTAGCGGCTTGTAGTCGATTACCTAGAAGAGCAGGTGAGATGAGTTGGCTGAGGACGGGGAGGGGGAGGGTTCAGTTAGCGTGTGAAAATGGGATGTGTGGCACAAGTGGGACAAGAAAAAAAAAGCATTTTTAAGTGTTTATGTGGAAGTCTAAGAGTCATTGAGCAACCAACTGAATTAAACACTAACTGTGGATGATTTGGTTTTGTTTTTCTCCGCCAAACTGCCTTAAAGATGTGCAGTCATGCTACTATTTTAAAAGTTGATGTTGTAGAGACATGTACAATTTTTGGCTGTTCCATATTTTCTAATGTATTTCCTAGTGGAACCTTCTGATAACAGGCGTAGTGCACAGGTTGCCTATGCGTGGTTAAAAGACAAGTATATTCTTAGGGCAAGTGTCTCAGTGGTGTGTTTCTATCTTACTCATCCAAATGTTTACAGCCTCATGCTCCATCCAGCACGCTAACATGGATGAATTAGTTACTCTTAAACAAATCAGGTTAGAAGATGATGAAACCTTTTCAATCATGGCTTATCTCTGAACTATTTCCACATCAATCATTTGCTCAGAATTAATTGACTTTCTTCTTGCTGACTTTTAGGTCTGGTTTAGTATTTTGGCATTTATCTTGCAGGGTTTCTTTACATTCTTTTTCTGGACATTGAAAACGTTGCAACACTGAGGCCCATGGATCTCCTTGGTCTCCTTTTTCCCTCTCAGACTTCTGTTTTCAAGGTTAACGCTTTTAAAGTTTTCCATGTTTTGTCTCACCTGTCACCACTGCTGTCTCTCACTTCACCTTGCCCTTTCCAGCCCAGTGTATTATTTCTGCAGCTGCACCCATTCTGCATCTCTGTACGATTCCTATTCATGCCGGAGTCCATGGCAGTACAATACGCTTATCCATCCAATTATTACCTGCGTGGCAACAAAGAGAGAGTAAGCATTGAATAGATATGACATGTTCTTTCTTGCTTTTAGGTAGTACCTTTTTGGACCTTGACACATTTTTTATATAAAGTCCCATCTAGAGCTGCTCATTGCAATAATAGAACAGTGGTCTACTGCTGACCGCTGTGGGGTTACAGCTATTATGAGTTATTCAGACTTGTCTTGATCTAATTTTCAGCTTCTAGCTGGATAAAGGGTTTCAAACTGCTAACTCTCAAACACACGCAGCCTTTAGAGACATCCTTTTACTGTCTCCAGGCAACCATTAGGTCAGGCGCTGTCAATCACTGTTCTTGCATGGGTAATGGCATGAGTTATAGGTGTGCTAACTACATAAATAATAAGCTTGGAATCTTTAGCTGTTGTGACATAGCAAGAGGCCAAGTAAATACAGATATAAGCAAATGATGCTTTACTTATAGAAAGAATGTTACTTATACAAAGAATAGAAAATGCAAATCAAAACTTTCTTGCTTTAACTGGTTGCTCAGACTTAATGATAGTAAACAAAGTTGTTTCCATGCTACATAAAGCTGGACAGATGAAGCCTGGAGATGTGCAGGTAACAATCCCACATCTTTAATGCCAGTTCATTCCCACCTTATCACTTCAGTGGTTCATGATTTTTCTTTTCTTGTTTGTGCTTTGATTTCTTCTTTTTCTGCGTCCCTGTAAATGACAATTCCATTACATTCCTTCATGTTGTACTTTAAGCAATCGCCAAATCACATTGAAGTACAGATGTTCTTCAGGAGGCATATTTGGATTTATTGGTGCAATGTATGAAGTAAAACCTGTCCCTTGTTTCTTTCATCATTATTTGTATGAGGATGTTTTTATTCCCAGTTGGCTCAGTCCAAAAGAAAATCTGTAGTCTAAAAATGTAGTTGTTGACAATAGCATAACTTAGCATGAAATATTAGACAGATGGATAAAAATTTTTTGGTAAACTACAAATGTTTGCTTTCCTTTAGCTGTTTTGTATTTTTTAAATGATAGATGTCACTTTTGTTTTTCACTGCTTTCAGTGGTTTTATATTAAGGTGATAGATTAGAACTGATAGTGAGCAGAACAACTGTTTTCCATTTTGCTGTTAGTGTATTAATCTTCTCCAGTTGCAGTTGAGTCAAAATATATTATGAAGCAGATGACATCCAAACATTCGGTGAGAGGGTCTTTTAGGGTGCACATTTTTATTTTCTTCTCTTTACTTACATTTATCTATTCAATCTCCACTGTTGGTCCTTGTGATGGACTGGACTATCGTTCAATCTTCCATTTTAACAGATAAACATCAATCACCGGTATGAACAATTAGCTTTTAAATCATTTGCACTTCTGGTATAACCTCCTGATTAGGCATAAAATTGCCCCGAATGACCTGCCATGTTTATCAGCTGCAACCAGGCTACTGCACAGCTGTCCTTATACTTTAGCTTACACTGCAGTCTCCTATGCTGAACAGGCTTTATTGGTGACCACCCCCTCCTTGAAACATCCAGACACCTCGGAGAGAAGTTGACTCTAACGCAACTGACCTCCACATGACGGCTGGTATTTATGTCTGAAAAAGAAGAATCTGATTTGCAGAGGCGGAGGGCCAGGAGGATGCAGACTAGGGATTCTTGGCAGAGTCTGAGGACTCATCAGGAGCTCATTGGGATGTGGGTCTGTAGTTGACCTGGATGGAAATGGGAATGGACAGAATCATTACACAGCATTTTATACCACTCACACATTTTCAGTTCTACTACCCATCCATCCCCTCAAGGACAAAATGAAGGAGAGAGCAACATCACCCCCCTCCCTCCTTATTTCCTCCACTGCCACCTCCAGACTGGTGCTGAGATCGGGGGCTGTCAATTTGGTCTCCATTCCTCCAGTAATGCCACTTGCCCCCTCAGCAGGAATGCAAAGGGTGCTGGGTTTATGCAGCCTGGGTAGACAGCATCACAGCGATTATACAATGTAGTAGGTAAAAAGGAAGACCACCACTAAAGGATAGCATGTTGTGTTTATGAGATGTAATTTTTTTTGCTGTCCTCACAATTCATCAGTTCCATATGATTCTCCTACTAAGCATTTGGTGCTGTTTAAGGTGAATGGAGATTGAAGAGTAAGTGGCTAAAGTTGTGAGGCTCTTGCTCCCGCACCTTGCTTGTCCCTGGGCAGCCAGCTGTCAGTCATGTTCCCTGGCTACATAGGGCCACTGGGCCTTCTGTCCCAACTGGGTGGGTACATGTGCTATCATTCCTGTGGTGGGCTGGTTGGACTTTGGTGCCCTCTTTGGCGGCTGCACAATGACCCATCCATCCATCCATTTATTAGGTTGGTGGCAGTATTCAGCAGGCTTATACCTCAGTAAATAAACTCCAAACAATGTGCAAGTTGGATGATTTATCTACATAATTTTGTACAGATGGTATGTGTTACTGTCCACAGCTTTATAGACAGACAGTTCTAAAAAACTCATCGTTAAGGTAATCAAGCCTTGTTCTCTCCATACAGCTCCCATTAGACTAAGCCACTTGTTCCTGATAATGTTAGACCTCACTGTGAAACCAGTCAGTTTTAATGTGCTTAAATAGAAATAACAAGCATGAAATAGGGAGCTTGACCCGTTGTTCGGAGAAAGACACAATGGCAAAAATTCTGGAAAATACAATAATGTATTATTACCTGTCTATTTAATTACCCTCCAGAGAAAGATTGTGTTGTTCAGCTCCACTGATCTTAAATTAGACATTTGTTTGGTAAAATTATCTCACCGTCTCAAACCTTGCATGGTCTTGTGAGAAATCACAGCAAACAATTTATCCATATTTTGCCCGTGAGCCGTGACATTTCTGCAGTGTTGATGTTGATGCTCACGTCCATTAATTTCCTCATTTGGAAGCAATTATGCTTGATGTCATTCATCAGAATGTATGCTTGTGCATTTCAGCGAGAAGCGCTGCTAATATGCACCGCCCCCCGTCTTAGTAATTAAACCACAAGGAGAGGTGGGGCACCTGATTGATTTCTTTAACCCCGTATGTGTGCAGAAAAATGCTCAAATAGAATTCACTGTGACAGTTGTGCTCAAATGCAGAGGCGACTGCTGGTGAGAATGCAATCGCCCTTTCATGTCGTTAGCATTAGCACTGAAATTTAATTGAAATCTCACACGAAAACAAGAAAACCCTTTTCAAGTTTGAGAGCAACCACCACCCAAAGGAAGATTTTTCTTCACTGCTGGTATTTTAGTGTTTTGTTTAGCAAGCAGCCACATGTTAAGCATCCTTTCTGATGCCTACAAGCCTCTCTCTCTCTGTCTGGCTTCTTTTTGGTGCAATTTTAGCCATGCGAGACGGTCACCAGGGAACCAATTACTTTTCAAAGATTGACTGGTTTCATCTATTTTTTATGGGAGGTAGGGCATGGAGGGTTTTCCTCATACCAAAGCCTTCCTGTCCCCCGAGACCATCTGTTCCGAGCCTTGTTCAGTACCAAGAGTGCCACTTTTCATGATGCTAGTAAAAACAAGAGAACTGTAGGCTTGCAGGGCACAGGGCTAAAGCTAGTGATCCCCGTATCTAGACACCTTCCCTTGTTTGATGATTTTCAGTGACTACACACCAGGGTTGTGGCACTTGCTTGTTAATCATTTTCCTTTTTTATAATTCAGCCTGCATGCACTGAATGTTAAATGCTCAATAAGAATACAAAGCCCTTACACAGGACATGAAGTGGCAACACTTGTCTGGGCCCTGGATTTATCAGCTAGGTAGTTGTTGGCTGATTACTATCAAAAGGCAGACTCCCTGCAGTCTGTCCAACTTTTCAGGCCTACAGTACTGTAGCTATCTAGCATATGACTTTACTCCTGGCAGCCTTCTGCAAGGGCTCCACAGGCTTAACTAGGAGATGCACATGAAGGCCAGGTGCATGTCGCTGGATACGTAACTCTTCTTCCACTCTTTGTGTGGAAGCCCAGGGAAGATTTTAAAATAATTTGCCTTGAATTGCAAGAACTACACACATTTTATTTATTTATACACTAAATTTCTCAAGGAAAAAAAGGTTTCCCATTTAAACATTTATGCTTGGTTTTGGTTGATGCACTATGCTGCCATGCCTCCTTTTACCAAGTAGTAAGATAATCGATATTTGTAGATAATTGTGGCTTTTAATAAGATTAGGAATTTTTTTTTTACAAAATCACTTTAAGGCAGTCTGCTGTGTTATCGTATGTAGACAATGACACAAAATTGATACTTGAATGATGAGTGACCTTATTCATCTGATAGATGTTGTTGCTGTGCAGCAGATCAGTGTTCTGTGGACGACTGTGGTTGTCTCCATATAGGCAATGATGGTACAGTCCGTAACAGAAATAATGTTCATCAAGTATCAGCTAATATGGTAAATATAAGAGACAATAATCAATAGGAATAATAAAACAAGAACAAATTTTCACATAGATTTTTCTTTTTGATTTCTTTTCTTGGGCTGTACAAATTGTTAAAGACTTTATGAAGAAGTATTCCCAATAATAAACATTTACACT
>JBBDHI010000025.1:6749331-6759641 GCA_037177115.1 Craterocephalus stercusmuscarum
TGTTCTATCACTCTGATAGTTTTATTTATTGACTTGTGTCATGTATGTATGTTGTTGGTTGTATCTGCCCAAAAATGGAATGCCACATTTAGACTTTAAAGCTCACTTTCAAAATCTCTGAGGAAAAAAAAGGAGGACCTACACATTCAAGGCTCTTGCAAAAAGAATGCTCTAGTTTCTGGTAAAAAAGTGAAAAATCTCCCCACCAGCACTGTTGGCTAGCTCACTCAGATGCAAGATTGACCGACCACCATAGCTCAGCAAAACCCTCTCAGCTTATTGTTCAGATCAACTGGGCGGCTGCTCCAGGCGGCAATTCAGTGAACACACAGTTACACTTTCTGTTCAGCCAGGTGGTGTTTTCATTGATTTAAAAAAAAATGAAATTGTTATTTCATCACATAAAGCCTCTTAAATAATAAGAAACACCACACCCCAGCTTCAACACCCTTAGACCACCAGAGGAGTGCAGACAAGCCAGACGATGAGGAGCTTTGACAGCCTTCCACCAGTCAGACTTGTCTCACTCCTTACTGGGAGCACTGGCACCTTGATCCACAACATGAGAGAGGGAGACAAGAAAGAGTGTGCCACACACCCTTTGATTCACCACCTAAGATCCTCAAGAGAGCAGCTCAGGATGACGACATGCAACTATTTTTAAACATGCCGTCATCTGGATCACTGAGGTGCACGCGATCCTCCCCACTCCTCAGTTCTGGTGCCGTGGCTCCCAGCCCCTCCCTGATGAATGCAGCGGGGAGTCTTACTACGCCGGCATTGGAAAACCAACTTACCATGAATATTGAAAAAGGGTTTCAGCATGCAGCGCGCGTGTTGCTGGGCGAATGTAGACATTTCTGCATTTTGATGGTAGCGCTGTTAACATAACACCTCACTGGTCGCTGCCTAAACTGCAAAATCCAAAGCTGAAGGGAAATGTGTGACTCGCGTGAAGGCATGATTGCATCTTGGATATGCATTTGGGAAGGGACATTGAGCTGTTTCAATCATCTGGTGATAAATGTGTGATAGTCACACAAAAGGTATTGAGGATTTCAGGCTCAAACTCTCTTTTCCTTTTGGTTGTTTTCTTGCAGAATTTAGTTGTTTCTGAATAAGATGTCAAGTTTTGATATTAACTGCCTCATCATATTTGCAAATTCCACAAACCAAAATATTCAGACTAATTATTGCCTGAGCTCATTAAAGCCCAAAGAGATGCTGCATATCGGCTTCATTATTTGCATGACGGGCAGCCATAGGAGAGGTTTTTGTGTTGAATCCAAAAACAGACGCATAAGACGAGTGCTATCCTAAGTGGGAGTTTTGCTGAAGTGCTGCAGCCACAGCCTGAATCAAGCTACATTTAATTTTTAGAAGGGCTCTCATATAATATATGAGATGAACTGTAAGGCAGTAAAGCAGGTTAAGCAGTGTGAATACACATTGTGCTCCAGCTAAAACAAAGAAGATCCACAACTTCATGTCGACTTCATGTTGGAAATTTCACCCTGTCCAGAAACAACTTGCCAGTTCTTGGAAGCAGTTTTGGAAGTGCCGAGGCCAGTGAATAGCCTTCTCGCTTTGGCTCTGTTTAGACTTGAGAATGTAAGGCCATACCTAGACCTTAACTGAATACACCAGTGAAAAAAGCTCAAATATTACATTTATCTCTCGACACACTACACAGTGCTGCTTTTAAAGCAGTCAGAAAGCCATGCACTGGAGTTTTATGTTTCAGCAGAAAGCATGTAATGAGCTTCATGCTTCAGCAGAGCTTTGGAAACGATTGTGTGTGTTATTTCTGTGGTAACACAAATGGGAAAAGGAGAGAGGTTGTGACTACAAAGAGGCAATCTGCCCCCTGGTGTAGCATGTGCTTGGCTTTATTGTAGAATGGAGGGATTCAAGCCTTAATAAGTCATATAGCCTGGTTGTTTTTCTTAAAGAGGTTGATTCTTGTTGTGCCCATTGAGCCTCAGAAATTGCTCATCGCAGAGTTTCTGTTTGTTGTGCTGATGAGTCACTCATACGATTGCAGTGTCTGACTAGAGTCTGTGTTAACTTTTTAATCCCAATCTGTGTGAACTTCAATTTAAACAAAAGGGAATGTTTTTTGGAACCACTTTCCTTCTATTTTTTTATGTACTTAAATCAATTCAAACTCAAAACAATTAAATGAAAAATGCAAAAAAAAAAAAAAAATCAATAAATTCCTGACAAGCCCTTGGAAAAATCCTCGATGCATTCTGCAGCCGTTACATCGGTACGCACACATGCACACACACAGCGTGTGTTCTGTTTGTGGCAGGTGTGAAGGAGCTGAGAGTAATGATGCTCTACGAGGCTGGCTACTTTTACAAGTGAACCATGACACATGAGCACATGCTTTGCCAGGTATCACACCCCTGCTTCAGACTGGACTTTATTAATTCACACCCCCGGACTCCTTCCCATGTCTGTCACTCAAACAACTGGTAAACAGGTGGCCTCACGCACAAGAAAACCTCTAGATTGCACAAAATCCAAAAAACAGACAAAAGATGGGAACCTTGGACAGATCACCATCAGGCTGCCGACCTGTCTTAAAAACAACCATGGATGCTCACACTCCTAAGTTTATACAGAATCAGCAATTAACTAAATACTAGTCATAGTAGTGGATGAGCATGCATAATGCACATAACAGAGCCCAACTGAGATTTGAACCATGAACCTCCTCATTGTGAGGCATGATGGCTAACTATCACACCACTGTATACCACTGGACTGTTGTAGAGATGCCTGTTTAAGCCATTTAGTTTAATTTATTTATTTTTCCTTTTGTCTGGGGCTTGTTTCCATCGGCTTCTGCATGAAACTGTATGTCTGGTAAGCATTTGTTTCTGTACATTTGTTTACTTTAATATGTCAGCACACCGTATCAATTCCATTTAGACAAGACTTGGACCTAAACCAGACCACCTTCAAATGAAGTCCAACTCATCTGATTACATTGCCATCCCAATAAATTCTGCAGACATGTTTTCTCTTAGCCAGCTATCTGGATGTTTAAATAAAACAAAAGCTGTGAGTAATATATAAGTTTGGAATAACTTACTAAAGTCTGGGTTGGCAGTTTTTTTCCTTTCTGTGTGTGCAAAAAGCTGGTTTAAAATGCAAGTTCAGTTTTAGAACAGATGTAAGGTGAGGATGCAATCAGAACACCACTTGTATGGATCTGATTGATCAAGCTACGAAATGTCCAGTTCTTAAAATGGCTTGGAGCAAATAAAAAAAACAAAAAAACAACAGAATTACAGGTGAAACTTTTGTGAGTAGTGCTGCTTTTCGTTTCTTTTACCTTTCCAGACAGCAATTATCTTGTCCTCCTGTTTGTGTCTCCCTCCATTTCTTATCGAAAACTCATTTCTTGACTCAGCCCTTTGTCCGCTCGCCTTTGTTGTCTCTTTCCATCTCCTGTGAATCTGAATTAAAAGGCTCATCGCCTGCATCTGAACAACACTACCCCCCCCCCCTCCCCCCTTCAGCCTGATCGTAATGGTCCTCCCTCCCTCTTCGTCCTCATCACCTTCACCTCACTGTCGACCTACCTCCCCCAATATCAAAGCATTGTGCGCAGGGCAACCTTTTGTGTAATTCAATTCAATTCAATACCAGCCTGGTCCTTCACATCAACAAGTTCACCGTTTCTGACAATTCTTGAAACGCTCAGCACCTCCCTCGCTTCTTCCCTGTCCCTCCCAGGGTTAAGGTGAATTTGATCTTCTGCTTTATACTGAGTAGGGGGCATATTTTTTTGCAGGATAGTGAAATTGCCTGGAAAATCAGATTTGGACTTGTATCATCTGGGCTGGTGTGGGTTGGGGTTTGCAATACAGTAAAGAGAAAAAATGAGCTTAAATCGGAGGCAATGGAAGCTTCAAAAGAGCAGATGATGTTTCTGGACTTTTTGCTGAAACACATTTATGATGTTGATGATGATCAGCCACGCACCCAAAGCATCTGCTGTTACTTTTTCTGCATTTACATGGTGGTGGTATGTAATCTGAGCTGCATGACCACACATGACATTTTTATTAGATACGTTTTTTGCTTCTTGAAAAAAAGAAAAAAGTGAGCTCACTACATGTTGGAATCTAATTTGCACTAAACAACCCCTGAGCTGTTCATTTTGCATGACAGGCAGATGACACACTGCCTCATGTAATGCTGACTTGCATGTCTTGCATTGGCCTTTTTCTTTCACAGCTTCTGCACTGCAGTTACCTTAAAAAGAGTTTTTATGGCTCGTTTTCACAATCCAGAACAAGCTATGTTCTTTCTGTCTATTTAGTTTAAAACATTGGGCAAGGCTAAATCAGGCTTTGATGAGCTTTGGTGTAACTCACAAGAGCTGCTTATTTAGTTTCACCTACAGATATTTTTGGCCCATTGGCCGAAACCCCCAAAGGAGCCAAAGATGTTTTGTTCTGGAATATTGATTTCTCTCTGGTAGGTCTGGCTCCAGTCCCTGCTGTTTCATGAGGGGGTTGATACCGCATGGAAAACATCAGAATCTGTCTTGCATCATGTCAGCAACTTAGGACTTGTGGAATTTTGAATTAATAGTTTAAGGATTTTGTTTGGTTTGTTCAATAAAATCCAGATGCAACAATTCGAGGGGTGTTCTGTCACTCTTAGCTGGCTCACATTGTTTGGAAATGGTATGTATCTGATTTCATGGTTTATAATTCAATAAAATGTGGTAAGGTTATTTAACAAAAAGTTTAAAGTTTAAAATCAGCATGAGTTTAAACCTAATGCTGATTTTAAAGGAAGAATCATCCTTAAGTTTAAAGGACACCTCATTAGGATACCAAATATAGTATCTCATTGCAAAGGCATTATATTCTGCAGTTTTACTTAAAGAATCTAGCAAATACTATAATATGCACAAGATGTGCTTGTGTGCACCAGTAACACATTGTGATTATATTAAAGTGCTTGCTACTGAAACTAACAAATATATCCTTTGTGGTAGGAGGTGTGACAGTAGGATAAGTCACTAGATTTTACTTTAAGTAAACTCCTGTCTAAGATTACCGTTTCTTCACTTGACCCTGGTTTGCACTTGCAACTCTCGCATATTTTTTTTTTTCTTGAGCCAGTTTGCTGGTTTGGTTTTAGGTCCAGATAAAACAGGATATGTTATTATTTGTGAAGAACGGGCTCCTTTTACAGTGTTCACATTGTCATTGCAAACCATAGACCGTAAAATGAATGGACAAACCCTAAAACCATGTGACCCATAGGATTCTGATGAGCTGAAGTGATGCACATTGGGTGGTTCCTTCCTTTGCCATCTTGGCACCGTCACTGGTCTTGTGACTGCCGGAAAGCCCAAAAATGGCCAACGTGGAGGCTTGGAGAGGGGGGCTGTGAGCGTGGGGAGGGATGATAAAACCATTCCTACTGAGACCAATTGCTTTGAGTTTATCCAAGAATGAATGGATCAAAAGCTTTTGAGAGATCAAGAAACATGGAACCTGTGTACTGAGTTGATCAAAGGAAGAGAGCACATCATTTGGAAATTTAAGGCAGTAGTTTTGGAATAGCGAGAGTGTAAGCCTGACTTATTGGGAGATAAGTTGTCAACATGACTAAGATAATTCTAAGGTTGATATTTTTCAAATAATTTGGTGATGGTACATACTGTATACTGAATAATTGGCCGGTAATTGTTTAAATTTGTGTGATCTCCTCCTTTGAAGATGAATGTTACCCTTGCAGTTTTCCTGATGAGATGAATTAAGCTAATGTTGGGGGATAGGTAAAACATATTGGATAGTGGGTAAGCAAGTACACTGGATCAAAGTTCAAGAAATTGAAATTCTAAGACATCAGGACCCACACTACTGTTATTTGTAAGTTATTTATTACATGTTGTACAGTACATCAGTGTTGAAACTGACTGAAAGAATAGTATGCCTCAAAAACGGGTTTAGTGGAACTGGAAGATATGAATGATTAGTGGTGTCCTTTAATAATTGAGGAAAATATTGACTATAAACTACAGAGATCAAGTGTCGTCCTAAGGTTGCATCTAAGATGGGTTTTCACATTGGAAACCAGAACACCACTGGCTGTAGTACTCCATATTCTGTTTGCCTTTTGGTAATTTATAAAGTTCTAGGAAATGTATAAATGTGACAGCATTTCATACTTCCATAGTCCATCTTTTGGTGTTGGATATATTTCTTAGGGCCTACCCAATAAACACCAGATGCCTAGACGCTAGGCATTCTATAGATAATTAGATTCAATGCATTAGCTGTAACATGTATGTCCACACAAGCTTCAGAAATCTTTGATATGTCAAAATACTGAAGGAACCATACTGAGCATGTCCAGTAAGCTGATTCTTCTTGGACAGTAGCTTCAGAACCAAAACAGGTTGGTTGTTTTTTGAATAAAACATTAGTATGTTTAACCACAGCAATTGATCCAAAATGCTTCTATCCTAGTTGAATAGCAACATTTTAAACAAAAATAATTCAAAGCAAAGCTAACCAGATGTTAGGAAATTGATTAAGTGTTGTCGTGTTTTTAAATGCATATGCATTCCAGAAAGCAAAAATGTCCACAGGCAAAATGGCTAAACAGGTTTTGAATATCTTAATTTTTTAAATAAAACTTTCGACTAATGATATTGTCTGTATATGGATGACACAAGCCTGGTCATCACTTTATCCCTCATCTAGTCTGGTGGTCATGGAACATAGTTTATGCACAGCCAGACTCTCCTGCATTGATTGATGGCTGTTGTGTCTTGACAGCCAATGTGATAATGCTTAATCTCACAAAACAAGTGGCTGTGTGATGATGACAGAGGATGTCAAAGGGCCTTGGGGCCCAAATTGAAATGGATCCATCAAGATAATGCCACTGATGTGACTTCACAGTTACTGTTTAGTGCTGGAGGCAAGCTGCACAGCGAGATGCACATGTATTAGTTAACATAATGTTACTGTTTAATTGTGCAATGTTGAGGAAAATCTTGCGTGTTGTGTGTAGGCAGATTAAATGCTCAAAGGAAGACCTAGACAGCCATCTACCTTTTTAAATTAACACTGTATTTATGATTAAAATAAAGATTTCTCTGAGTTGTTACAAAACAAACCTGGAGAGAGGCTGATTGCTCATTTTGTAATTACAAGCCGTTAAGTGAATTACTGACAGCCAATAGAGTGGTGTTCATGAAGGGCTAGCAGCTCCCAACTGGACTGATTGCCTTTGATTGTAAGGTATGGCTAATTAGAAGTTAACTGCATATTTATAAGTGGTCAAAATCAGCCGCTTGGATCTGAAGAACAATGGTGGCTCTGCTTGTACGTGATGGCAAATTAAGTTTAATGGGTCTGCTTGTTTTGCAGGAGAGCAATTGGAACCTTTGAGTGAGAGACCAGTAAGATCTATTCCTCCAGAAGGTATTTTAGTTATGTTTTAAATAATTCATTATGGCTCTAATTTTCTTGATGTAGCTTTTATTAGCTCTTTTAATTTATTGTTGTCTCCCAGTGACTCATGAAAAGAACTGGAAAAAATTCACTCTGTATTACATCAGTGGCAGCTTTTTCAGTTTTTTTTTTTTTACCTTATTCTGTGTATCAATGCCACGCTAATTAATTAGGTTCATTCATTGCAGGCATGTTTTCATGTCTATTTGTTGCTACACTAAATTACTTGTGTTTTTTGTCCCCTCTCATTGCATTCTGTTGCATTTAGCTAAGTAACCCTAGATGTAACCCACCCTTGCTTTTATTATCAGTTGACTGAAAAAATGATCTCTATAACACACAGGCAGTTCTCCATTTTCCTCTTCATTAACTAAAGGGAGTGCATAATCTGTTCCACAATTTCACTTCTTTGTTAATGTTTGACATTATCACCGAAAAGAGAGAGCACAAAAAATCATGAGCACGGACTGCAACTACTTCACTGTTACATAGCTTTTCATTGCAAAATCCATCTGTAAACAGAATTAGTTGCCACTATAATCTCCATGCATCATGGCTGCATGAAGGAATAGGCTGCAGGTCTCACTTAAAATTAGTCTTGCTGTAGCCAATCAGCGGACCAAAAATGTAATATGTTTCTAGTGGTCCTTGTAGCCACTGAATATCCCCCTTCCCCCATTAATCACACAGCTCCTCACCTCTTATGCTGTTGTGTTGAAAAATTATATAAAAGACAAATAACCCATTTTACCGTGCTTTCTTGTACCTCTTTTTTCATATTCCTTCTTCTTTACCATATTACCACAGTTGTATCAATCCTTCGGCTTATTATTGCTTTCATAGAATCTTAATATAGTCATTTCAGTAAGCATTGCCTAAGATGTAAGCCTGTTTGATATATTTTATCTTCCTGCGTAACATTATGTTTCCAACAAAAACACATACAAAAGAAGCTCTTCCCGCACTGTTGCCTAGCAGCTCCATCTCACACTGCATTCACAAACAGCCATGGAGAATCCTCTGAGCTGTCATTTAGCTGCCAGGCACAGGTGTAAATGTGCATTTAGGGGCCTGTTTTATACAGTTTATGTTTTAATGTTCAGTTATGCGATCAAACTTGCATGAAACCAAAACCATAATTAGCCAACAACTTTGTTAGCAGTAATAAAACTGAGAGGAGCCTCTTGGGGTGAAGGGAACAAATGCTGCAAAGTGACTGCTTAGACATTTTATACCAAAAGTGCCAATCAGGAATAAGCTATTTCTGAAGGTACAGAAGCCTTAAACTTTTGGCTTTTTAATTCCCAGCTGATAATCATGTTTGGTTTTATATGTTTATGCAACTCCGCTGTATCTGTGAATTTGAACAAAAGCACCCTCTTGTATGTTTTTCTCATTAGATGTTCCTATTAGCGTCGCTTGTCATTTTCGCTCTAGAGAAACAGCGTCTCCCTTGATGATAATGTAACACACGCATCTTTAATACAGATACACGCTTGGAAAAGCAGTCATTGAACCTAGTTTGCAGTAAGCAGTTGAAATGCCTGATCTTACAATATTTGCGAGTGCTTTGCTTTTTATTTCTGTTCAGCACAGGCTACATTATACAGTGACTTCAAGGTTTCCAACTTCACTGGGCCAATTGGGGCCTTTTACTTATTGAAAAGCTTTTATTTATTTTTCATTTGGATTTCTTATAGATCTTTTCACAGTAACAGCTGAGATTTTTTGCCTGTCTCCGAGCCTCTCTCTGAGCCAACTTTCATACATATACACAAATATACCTTGAAAATAAGTCAAATGATTTAAAAAGCTGCTTGTCAAAGCTTTATAAATTCTTGCCACTCAATTAGCATAAGGAAGTTTTATTGTCATTGCAGTTACCCACAACAAAATGATTTCTGGTGTTCTCACAGGAAGCAGCATGTTACATGTAATAACAATTTTGGTGTCTTTCAACCATACTACATCACTAGAACTCCCCTTTTCAAAGTCTTGAATGACGTGCAGGGCTGACTACAATCTACTCAAACAAAGATGACAAGACTGCATTTTGGGCCCCCTGGTTCTCTAGAGCTGCTGTTCTTCAGGTTTTAAATATTTCCTGCCGCAACACACCAGATTAATGGCTCATTAACATGCATGCAGAACTTGACAATAAGGAATTGAAGAGATCTAATTAATTTGAATCAGGTGTATTGAAGCAGGGAAACATCTTAAAACTGCACGAACGCATCCAGAGACAGACTTTGGACACCTCTGACCCACTATGCTCCCATTAGTTGGATAGGGAAAGGTGCCTCTGTCCCAGTTCGAAAGGGTTTATGTAAGAGGTTGCAATCTATCAGTGTCTTCCCCTTTAGTGTGTCTCCAACTTGGTCCTCAGGGATCCTTGCCCTACATGTCCTAGAGGTTTCCAACTCCAGCACACCTGATTTAGTGGATTAAAGTATCAAAACTTCTAAAACGCTAATCCCCCTTATTTATATTGTGTGTTCTGATATGTGATATTAGCCGAATCACATCCTGAAGCCCCTGATTGTGCAGATTAAGGCAGGAGAGGCCTTCTAAGGTTTGTTAGTTTTTGGACATGATTATCAGTTATTTGAGTAAACTGATCAAAAGCTTGTAGTAGATGAAAAGTTCAATCATTTATTCAACATGAAAAGAATCTTCAACTTGTTTCTTGACAATTTCAATGGTATATCGCTTAAATTTTCTTGTGTAAGTGTAGATTTGTACTATCTAGGTTGCATAACTATATAAAATCCATGAAAAATGATCCTGTAGTGATTAACCATGGCTAGG
>JBBDHI010000025.1:6762780-6776129 GCA_037177115.1 Craterocephalus stercusmuscarum
GAGAGAGAGAGAGAGAGAGAGAGAGAGAGAGAGAGAGAGAGAGAGAGAGAGAGAGAGAGAGAGAGAGAGAGAGATGTTCTGCAGCTAATGTCATTAATCGTCCTGCAGGAAGCATCCCACATATTTCTCTTAGATATGGACACCCTTATCTTTGAAAACACACCTCAGCTAACTCGTAATTTGGTGACGCTTTTAAATGTCCTCTATTATGTCTCCAAAACCAGGAAGCTAGGACATGGCCAAAGGCAATAATGAAGGACAAAATTACTTCCAGTTATGACCTTTTAATTGGATTTGGCCATCTTTTTTCTTGCATCACTCAAACAGTTTTTCTGGGGGATGTCAGCTGGTTTGCAGAATATTAAATACTGTAGTTTATGCTGACAAGAAGCAAACTTTTTGTGGATCAGATTTGATTGAGAGTATATGTTAGGATCCAGATACTTTTTGTGTGTCTGGTTCAAAACAAAAGCTTGTTTATCAGGAAAAATATTGTAATTTGTCTCTAACTCTTTTCTTAACTTGAATAAAAACCATTTGAATATTGTTTATATATGAACTGTAATGTTGTTCTACAGCTCTTGGAGGCATTTTCTTTTTAAAATGTCATCAATTTGCAGTATAAATGAAGGATATCAAGTCTCCAGGCAGCTTTAACCTTGTACATGGCATGCTGTTTTTGTTTCACAGGATAAAGAACAACTTGCATGTCACGCATTATGACTGTTGTCAAACCCCTGCTTGGCTCTTAAGTGCTTTTTAAGCTGTCTCTCTCTGGCATTACCATCATTATTGACAGACCTCAAATGCCTTCCATAAAGACCCGACGAACTTGTTTTCTTGCTGATTCTCAAGTGTGGTGTTGTTTCAGAGAGAGAAAGATGGGGAAAAAAGGAAAAACTTTTGAAGTGGCTCTGCATGTCTAAAAGATGAAGCTGCACATTCTGAACAATTTGCCTCTTTTACACTATAAACTCAACCATAGTCTGCGGGGAATTACTACTTTAAAGTGAAAAAAAAAATGCACTTAAGGCTAGAGATTGAAATGACTTCTGTGTTTTGGTTGTTACATGGATATAATCCTCTCAGGCAATTGATTTTCCAGCATGCTGCAAAAAGGCAGGATGCAGCACCTTGGTGGGAAATATGAGGAACGAGAGCAATTTCCACAGCCAAAGAAAGTTGAATCAAAGTTTATTGCCTTTTTTTCCATTTTTTCCAGAAACTTTTGGGAAACTATTTTTGAGTTTATAGTCGCTTTAATATCCTGCTGCATGGGGTACACTTTCTGTCACACGTTACAATTCTCCTGGGATTTGTTTATTTATTTATTTTTAAAGTGGAACTGCAGGTGGTAGGAGATGCATGAAAACGTATATGTGTGAAAAAAATCGCTTCCCTGAATCTGCAGTGGAAGATATCTTTATCTGTACTCCTATGAGGAATTTAAACTGTCGTCCCCTTATATCCCCTCTATCTTCTACTCCAATCCTGACTGAGACTTTAAGGGGAAGATGCATACTCTAGCTGAACTGAGATTATGATCATTATGTGTGTTTTAGCTACTCTCCTGCCTATATTGTAACAAATTCAATTTCTATTCCCCTCTCTAGTCTAGTCCTGCAGTGATAAATGTCTTATGGAGACTGAAATCTGACATTCAACCCGTTTAGAACATTGCAGGAAATCTGCAAATAACTTGAATTAAAATAGTTTTAATACAAAGGTGTGTAGATTACTGGACTGACTCTGCGTTAGGGTTTTCAGAAGCAAATAAATGTATATGTGCTGGCAGCTCATAAACCTAAAGTTGACCTTGTTCATAGTTGTTTTCTCATATGGTACATTTCATTTATCATTGATGTATAATGCAAGCCTTGATCATGCAGATCTAAACTCATGTCCTTTTTTCCCTGAAGGACATACAGTACAGTAAGACATCAGCATAAGGAAATAAAGTCTCAGGATGCATTCAGGAATTGTCTGAGAAGAGGTTGTTTATCATGTTTAACAAGCAAACAGAAGTTGACGTTTGTAGGTTGCAATGATCAATCTCAGTTCCTAAGGTTAGTGCATTAAAAACTACATGGTTAATGTAAAAATAAATCATTGCTTGCATTAAAACAGGCACAATTTACTTCCTTTTACTGAGTGATGTTTCACAAAACTCACAGACAGACATCTCTGCTGGATGACAGGGGAAAAAAATGTGGATCTCGAGTCAGTGTGTCACCAAGTTTGCAGCTTGTGACTATTTCATGTTTTGCTGCAGGGATCAGAGATGTAGTTGCCGGTGAAACAGTCAAGTTGTTTCAGCTGATATACATCTCCAGTTTCGAAAACAGTTGGGATGCTTCATGAAAAATAGCAGCTCATCTTGACATGGATTTTATATAAAACAAAAAATCTCCAGAACCCAAGACAAGTTCTACTGTGTAGCATCTTCCTGTCTTTTAAACATGCTAGACCTCTGAGAGAGAGAACATTGTCACATTCTTGTTTGGTTTTGGATTCTATATGTTCAATAGTCTGGGGGTCATTTTTGTTGTATTTTGAATTTCTTAATGTGCCAGATGTTTCAGGTTGTGAATTGTCTGGTCTGTAGCCGTGGATTTCTCTGCTGTTGTAATACAACATGCAGTTTGGCATTATCTTGCTGAATATGCACAGCCTTGTCTGAATGAGAAGTTGTGCTCTGAAACCAGCAGTTGCCTCTCACCATTGTTGGAGCCTTTCCAGATGTTTTAAGATGCCGTTTCAATAATGCACCCCCACCATCAGAGAGGCAGATTTTTAAACTGAGTGCTGATGAAAACCCAGATAGTCTCTCTTTTTTAAATCTGTACAATACTGTGTCCATTATTACCAAAAAACAAATTTCAAATGTTCAACTTTCTCTCTGGGTATTCTAAATGACGGCAGCATTTCTGGATCACTTCCCCACGTGCGGTGTTGTTTACATGATGGATCATCAAACTGCTTTTGTGTACAGCATGGTGAACTTGCTCACAGACTGGGATTTCTGGGAAAGTTTCTCCATGAAGTGATTTCCATGCCTGTTTTAATGCAATGCTAACTGAAGGCGTGAAGATCACAGCCATAATATTCAGCCTCGCCCTGCACAAGGAGATGTCTTCAGATTCTCTGAATCTTTCAAGTTAAAGTTTAACAGAAATCATATTTAAAATCTTCACATTGATAATTATTATTCTAAAATTGCTCAATAATTTGTACCTCTGCCAATTTTTATTTCTAAGAGTCCCAACCTCTCTAAGGTGCTCTTTTTAAGCCCAAACACGCCATGAACAGTTAGTGGCAACATGCTCCTCCAGCTGTTTCTTTTCAGCTCTGCTTACTTTCCCAGCCTTTTATTGTCAACATCCCAACTTTTGGCTGCTCCCATTAAAGTCAAGTTGAGCTATTATTTTTCCTAAAAAGGAAAATTTTCACTTCCTTTGTGTCACTTTCAATACAAAAAATATTTTCTATTATGTTGTTGATAGAAAAAAAGTTTACGTTTTTTGGGGGATTTGCTAATCATTAAATTCTATTTTCATTTCCATCTTACGCAGCATCAGCGCGCTTGTAATTTGCATAATTCATTTTAAGGCATAATTAATTAATATCAGGATAAAAGTAATAGCTGAGGATGAATGCATATGAATATAGTTACCACCTTTTTTTTGTTATTTTCAAATCCTATTTTTTTAATTGATTTAACCGCTTACACTGTTGTAACAATCAGGAAACATTTTGGAACTTGTGTGTTTTCTGGCACACACTTCTCCCATCATGGTTTTCCTACTGGTGTCTCCACATGCTACCACTGCACTCTTTGTTCCTCCTCCTTTGGGTGTGTGTGTGTGTGTGTGTTTGTGTGTGGATACACACCAAGAGAGCATTTTGAGGATGGGTTGGATCTCTCTGTCTGCTCCCCCACCCCATCTTCCCTTTGCGTCGCATGCATGTGTGTGTCTGTCAGTAGCAGTGTTTGATGTTGTTGAGTGTAAGCCTGCATGGCATGTGTATGTATGTTTGTGTGTATTTCTGTTTGGGGTGTGCGAATGAAGAAAGGAAAGAGTGTGTGAGTGAATCTGTGCTGGATTGCTGTGTGTGTGTGTGTGTGTGTGTTGGGTGAGGAGTATAACTGCAAGTACAGAAAGAATAAGAACAGCGAGGAAAAGCCCATGGAGTCTTTGCCCATGTGCATGTTTGTTACATGCCTCCGTAGGTGTGTGTAGTGGAGAAATCCGCCCCCCCCCACTACCCCTTACACTCCCTTACACACAACTCCGGGGACTTCCATGTTCATTATTCTTCCTAAAAGAACCATTAAAATTTCATCAGTGCAATGCAATCTGTAGTAGGGCGGGGGGTAGGAGTGTGCAAGCCGGTATATGTGTGTGTGTGTGTGTGTGTAGGAGAGAGAGAGGGAGAGACATTCAGCAGCATGAGGGGAGGGCACTTGCATCCTCCACTCATTCACCGCTGCCTGCCTTCATGCCTCTCTCCTCCTCCGCCTTTTCTTCTTCATCATCTTCTTCTCTGGTGGCTCGATTCCCTCGCTGAGAGCACGCCGAAGCGCAGATTAGCACTTCCCTCATGATGTGAGCCGCCAGCATCCCTCCCGTTTTTTCCTCCCTCCACGCACCCTTCCTCATTCTACTTCTGCTGCTCCTGCTCCCCTCTCTCCCATCATCGGAGGGTGTTTTCCGCGGGCTCAAGGAGGAAGAGGAGGTAGCGTTCAGGACGGAATAGTTGGATTCTCCAGAAGTTTTTGTCTTTTGCTTTATTTTTGGTTGCAGCACACAAGTTGGGATGTGGGATGCGTGGAGCTGGATGCTTGGTGGAATATAGTTTGGAGTGGAATCTTCCTTTAAAATATTCTATGGAGCTGAAAGGTGAGACTTAAGTTTGATTGTCTCATTCTGTGGAAACTAACTTGTTGATTAACAGGAAAATGGAGAACATGATGCACGCAACTTTCCCGAGTTTTATGCATTTGGACATTTTAAAATCGATGGATCCGGTGGGTGTAATAGCTGATTCGTGTAAAGCAGTGAGGCTCATTAGGGCTGCTCCTTTCCCCGCATTGATCAGAAACGCAGGGGGAAATTAGCTGCAGCCTTTTAAGACAGCGGGAAGTGAGCGAGTCATGGTTTTCCTCCACATGCTCCCACGCCCACTGCCTCCACCGGAAGCACCACCTTCCCGTATGCCGCTTTGTTTTGCCAGCGCGTGCACTCGCAGGTAGATCTGATGCCGCTAATTGTCTCATAATTGGCTTTCCTTCTCATCTGTGGAGGTTTTTGGTTTCCAAGCCACAGGATGAAAGACTTTGTGTGTGCGTGAAACTACGGTGGAGTGTGTGTATGGGTGAGAAAGAGGGAGAGTGTTAAGCTGAGAGTGTGTGTCTGGACTAGCTTGTGAGGACTGAGTGAGTGAGTCTAGAGCTTTTTTGTGTATGTGTGTGTGGGTTGTTGGTGCTTGTTGCCTGTGTGTGTGTGAATGTGGCACTGGGCATGAGTATTTATTCCGTGCATGTGCGCGCACGTTGCTTGCCGGTCCATCTGTGGAGGTCTTGTGTGATGGATGGTGACTGATGGAGAGTGTGAGGTGCGTGAAGGAGGAGGAGGAAGAGGAGAAGAAGGGGGATGGGGGAGGGTGTTGGGAGGAGAAACTGATCTTCCATCTGTGTGTGTGTGTATGCGTGTGTGTAAGTGTGTGAGGGAGAAAGAATCTAGGTGGCAGAACAGTACATCACCGACCGGCTAATGGAATGCTGGAGACTTGAAGGGTCCTCTCCCGTTCCCCCTCCATCACCACACCCCACCCTCCACACCGGAGCCTGGTGGAGGGCTCGTCTGAGCGCTGATCTGTTTGGACTTTATTTAAATATTTAAATACAGTTTATGTGCTTTTGGGAGTTAAATTTAAAAACCTGAAGACTTTTGTCATGGCAGATTTGGCAACATCGGTTTCCATGGCCCTGTTTCAGAGTGATTTGAACAACATGAGTTGTTATAAACACTCAAAGGTTCATCCTGATGTGCATTGGAGATAAATTCTATTTTCCTCAAGTTCGTCTTGGTCTCACTTCCAAAAATGTATCGATTTCTTCTTTGCTTTGTTCCCTTTCCTCCTATCTGTCTATACATTCCACCTTATTCCCTATTTTTCTCTCCCATCCATCCATTGATCAACCCTCCCTCTGGTCCTTCACCCAGGCAATCTTCTTCCCCACCCTTCCTTTCCCTCCTCCATCCATCCATTCACCCCCCATCCTCTCCCATCTAGTCATCTCTTCTTCTTCCCTCCCTCATCTATTCACCCTTTTTCCTCACTTATCACCCACTCACGCGTCCATTCATCCATTGATTCATATTTCCACCCTGTCCTTTATCACTATCCATCCATCCGTCCCAGCTTCTGTCTGTTCATTCCTCCCTCTCTATCCTCCTTTATTCCTTAACCTCGTTCCATCCCACACCTCATCCCTGTCCTAATTTCTCTTAATATCCACTCTACCATTCTTCCACTCCATCATTGTCAAGCATCATCCGAGGGGTCCTCAGTGGCCTTGGGTCAATGACCTCCTGAGCTGAATCCTACAATCAGTCTCTATATCCAAAGCCACTTGTAACAAATGTCCCAGATGAATTGAAATGAAAACGTCCACATCCATACCTTCACTTCTAATTCTCCTTAGTACCACCCGATACTCACTCTACTTCAAAGCAGTAATCTTATAGGCTGCTGCTGTGCTGTGGATCCTCAGGAATTGAAAAATTATATTGTCCAGCATACATAATATATCAGTCTTTATTCATTATGATGGTTTATTTCAGTCTGGATCAGAATAGCCAACAGATCGGTGTACTGCAAAGCTGTCAATGCCACCAAAAGAGCAATGGCATTCAATGGATCAACAACTCGATTTTCACTGCTGATTGATTTATTGTGTTGTGTTTGTCCACAAATCTTTCTTGCATGGGCTGTTTTACTTTCTGCCTTCCCAGCTTCGCTTACTCTCTTCGGGCTGTCCTCGGCTTGAACAGTCAGCATAGACGATGAGATTTCACATCACAGGCTCTCCAAGGTTTTAATTTGTCTGAGCTCATCGTCCCATATTCTGCCACAAATTCAAGTGATTTTACTGTTGGGAAGCCGTCTGATCTTTGGTCAAATGATATCTCTCAGTTATTTCTTCATCTTGCTCAATAAGCTCCTGGATTTAACACTGAACTGTCGGTGTAGTCCAGCATTGACTTTTGTTCAGCTTATATTGTAGAGTAATCTCTTTCTTCTGCCCAATGTTTGATTCTGAACTGAATCATCTGCTTGAGATATTTGTTTTGCTGGTGCAAAGATCAGTTCTCTTCCTTCCTTTCTGTAGGTATTTTGTTGAGTTTTTTTTGTTGGTTTTTTTTGTTTTAAGTTTAGTGTCAAAATTTTAATAAAGTTTTGTATTTTGTCCCCGCTAACGTTGTTCCTGCAAGGTTATTCTCACTAAAGCGTCTATATGCTATTCAAGCATTTGTCAGAGTTAGCAGCTTTTATATTCACTTTGACTTTCATTGCTTTTAACCTGTAAGATAAAGTTGATTTCCTCTTTTTATGTTCGAAAATATTTGTTAAAGATTTTAAACTAAAATGCAACAAAAGTAAATGAAATGATTCCTATACTGTATAGCTTGCACAGAAATGCTTAAAACTTAGTTTGCATGTTTAGAAGTTATATGCTGTCATACGGCGTAGCAGACAAATTGTATATATAACCATTTTGCTTGGCTAATAAATAAGAAAACCATATTTATGTATTTAACAGCTTATATGCACAGTGGAGACATGCAGGTGAAGCTTTATCAGGAGCCATATGAAGCCTGGAAGTATTGATGTTGCACCAGAATTACCCAGTCTGTATGTTTTATTAGATTTGATCCATTTCTGTCGCTTCGATATTGCTGTTGGCACGACCCGACAATGATAGCAGGTTTTGATAGCACATTTTTTCCTCAACTATTGCCAGCATTTATGGTAAGCAGCCGCCTCCCAGTCTCTCTAGAGCCGCCCTCCTCACACTGCTGTGAATATAAAGAGATGATGCATTCGGAGATCAGTTGCTTGCAATGCTGCTGTGCTGTTATTTCTCATTTTCGGGGGCCTCGGTGAGATTTAGTGGGGCTCCAGAGGCTCAGTAAACATTATGGTGCAGCGCTTGGGGAGATGCATGTGAGCGAGTTTGTGGGGATGTATGTTTATTTTCATACAGTGCATGTGTTTGTGCTTTTCAAATGTTTGCTATGTGGAGAACACAGATTGTGTGCAAGTATCCAGAATTACAAAAAACATACACGTGCACTTGCAAAGCATCCCATCCCCCCTCTTCTTCTTCTTCTTCTTCTTCTTTCACAGTCTACTTCCCCCACCTCTTGGTTTTTGGGGTGTTGGCATTTAAATGCTTTTTTATTTGTTTTCTTTAACAGGGCGGGGTTGATCTTCTACATCACATTGAGATCGTCTTAAACTGAGAGGAATTGAGTCATGTCTTGCTGTCAGCGATATATCACTGAGGCAATTACAACTTTCACGGATCTATTGGTAATAAAAGGGAGGTTTATGAAGCGTGAGCATGCCAGACTTGGAGAAAATGCTAACAGCGGAGTGGTGTTTTATGTGGAGGATGTAAGTGAAGGGGGACGACTCAGTTGTTAGATTTGTGGCGCATTTCACTTTGCTGTGCTGTGACACATCTCATTTTGACCCTTTGACCCTCTGTTGAGGTTTCCCCTGACTGTGGCTTGTGTGCGTGTAAAAGGCTCACACGGAAAATTTGCCAACAGACTCGTCTATGTAATAAGTCAAGCTCCAAAATGCCACCTTGTGTAATTGAGATCTTAAACCCTAGATATGATCTGACGTCTTCCGCTTTCTCTCTTTGATGCTTAGCTTTAAAAACATCATAAATAATTAAAGATAACCTCCGCCTTCCGACCTCTCCTCCTTCATTCTTCCCTTTCCCTGTGATCCACCACAGTCGTAATGAGATTTTATGTTAATCCCGACACAATATCACAAGATTACAGTGCGTGTGCGGCTGTAATGCTCCACAAAAGTGTCGCAAAGGGTGTAGAATGGATTTGGTGCCTGCAGACAACACTTAGCAGAGGGAAAGCGCATTAATGTGATATATAATAGTGATTGGGTGGTAATGCAGCTTGTATGTAGATATATGAAGGAGCAGGAAAGTATCCTTTTAGGTTTTTTGCTTTGTCCCTTGCTTTTTCATCCTCCCTGGCAAACAAGCTTGGAGAAGGACGGTGATGCAGCTAGACTGACTTAGACTGAGACTGCTAAGAGAAGGTGAAGGGTGGGAGAATGAAAACATACCCCCAAATTGATTTTTTTCTTTTTTTCCCCTTCAGTATAATAGGATGAGTGATAGGTGCACTAACATGTTGCAAAGTGGGTTTGCACTCACTTATTGTGAAGTTTGTAAAATCTAGAACTGCCAATTTGTGCCAAAGGTGGCAATTTTTGGGACTTCATTTGAACTTGTTTATTTAGGCCAGCCTGAAACCTTTTAGGCTATGTGCCATGTACATGTACTGATATTTAGTATTCTTAACCACAGGTGTTACCTTAACTCCAACAGTATTCATATGAACCATTTAGTTGCATAGATATATTCATTTCATCGTATGTATGCTTTTTTTTCTCCAGAAAATTAGTTTATTTCATATTTATGTCGATATTTCATATCGACACAAAAACAGTCCTCATTATTGTTAAGTTGGTAGTCTCGTCCTTAATCCATGACATGCTGACAAAACACATGAATTTACGTCGCATATATTTTCAGTTATTTTGCGCCTCTCGTGCACTTTGCACAGATACCTCTTTGAAGTATTTCCCTACATCTCACACAGGTAATACCATGTTATGTGTTACATGTGTTGAAGGGCTGCTGCTAATAAGATGGAGAAAATATTTGGAGGCCTTGTGTGAAAACAATTGTCAAATGAGTCTGCTGATGCCCTTTTTTGTTCCTCCTCAAAGCTGCAATTCATCAAAGCGCCTGTTCGGATGCAATTAGCAAATCTTAGTCAGCAAAGCCAATTAAAGCCTCATATCACTTTTCTCTGTTTCAGAGATATGATGCTTCCCTGTTATCTTACAATACAAGCATGCCTATGTTCACGATCACAGTCTTGTGGCCAAGACACAGGAGTTTGGAGTAGTTTAAGTACAGTATGTGACAGGATTAATAGAGTTATAGGAAATAATGCTGGTTCCTTAATAGGTTAGTGCTATTAAAGCATCAGTTATAACAAAATCGAAGAGTATTTCTTTGATAAATAAAAGGAAAAGAAAGGACAGTGAAGGCTTTTTTTCAGGGAAAGATGTTATCTTTTTTACCCTTGACTAGCTCAGGCAAGGGTTTGATTTACCAGCTGGCTCTGCTGGTAGTGGTTCATTGATCTCATTGGTTGATAGGTAGTGATAGACAGACGACTTCCCAGATGCCTCCTTAAGACAAACCATCTGGCATGTCGGCTTATCAGATATCACTCCTGAATCATTTTCCCGTCACTACCAAACACTCATTTCTGGAAATAATAAACAGCAAGGTGGCAGGGAAATGTCAGGCGCGTGCGGGTGTGTTGCGCAAAGCGAGTGTCGCAAAATTGACACAACAGCATGCATTCCTCAAGCTAATGAGCTGCTGCGCCTTGTGTCAGTTCTCACTTTCACAATAGTGATTACCCTGTTACAAAGAGCCACGATACCTGCAGCCATGCACACACACACATTCGCTATGCTGCTGTCTCTCTCCAGTTACCGTGACAACAGAAAAAGCTAGTACCTCTTTTGGTGCAGATTGTTGCATTTTACAAGCTACAGCATGTAAAATCACTCGAGTTCAACATCTAGTTTATAAAGTCCTGGAGAAAATTTTAAAAATTTACAATCTATTGTTACTGGTATGTTGCTTCTCCCTAGGCTTTTATATTCTCCCACCATTGTTTCCTGTCTTTCTTTTTGCCATGTTTTTCCTTAATCTTCCCATGTGGAGGATGCAGATTATGTGTATGCATATACACAACAAAGCTTTGGGCTTCTTTAAAGCCCTGTGGGCATCTGAATAAAATCTTAACTAAACTTTTTGTGCATGAGGTCAAGGAAATGTCTTGAATTCATTTTTTGAAATGGCAAATTACTGAACAGCTGTAACCAGCTTTATTATGGTTGTAGAAGATGATACTCCGCAGAAAATCATTCCTTTGACCGAAACAACGAGATGCATCTAACTGAAGTCTAAAAAGCCTCATTTGGGACCTGACATTCCAGCGCACTAAAAGATGCAGTTTAGATGATATCTCTCATACATTGATCCTGCCTCAGGACTGCATGCACACCCACATATATTCCATACACATGCATATAGTCTCCACAGGCTTGTTTATGTTAATACACATTTTGCACATCATTAATATTTATTGTAGCATCTGGTTTCTTTGTTCTACCATATGGTTGCCATTGATATGCTGCGCTACAAATAAACCATAGCGCACTTATTGAGTTTATTATATACTTTTTTAAAAAAGCACTATGATGCTTTTGTGTGGAAATGTTATCCCCCCCCCCATTTTTTATACTCACTGTTGGAGTTTGTTGCCATTGCTTGTTTCATCATACCATAGGCATCCCATCAGCCGGCTGTTGGCAATGCTTAAATTGCATATGCATCTTTCCACTTTCTTGCATAAGTTTTCATAGTAAAACAGCAGAATCTGAAATTATACACTGTGGATACGAATATGTATACTTAAGATTCTGCATTTCACCCATTAAATTAAAAAGTTTTAACTGTACTGAGGTTTTAAAAAGTGGGCTGCAAAGTGGTCAGTGTAGTCTCCTAAGAGCTATAATGTGTATAAATGGATCCCTGTGGAATTTGTTGTTTCATCAGGATTATTAATAACTCCCCGTTTAGTCTAGTGAAGAATGGCAAGGCTATTACAAATGCCCTAATTGCTGAGAAAATGATTATTTGAGTATTTGTCTCCGGCTTTAAGCATACAGACACAAGAAAAGAAACACATGAAACACAATAACTGCACTTACTTGACATATTGCTTTTGTTTTTCCATTGAGAGATGAAAATGAAAATGAAATTACGTACCCAGCAACATTTTCTCAGGTTTATAGCTGAGATGTACACACGTGACTAAGACTGTCTGAAAATGATTTAAATCCAGCCTCCGTATCCGTTTGTTTTGATTGCTTGTGGTTTTAAGTGACACTGATAAAACAAAGTTTCCATTTAAAGAATGCTATTAACGCGTTATTGTATTTTAATATGATAGTGGGGCGTTCTTAATGTTTGACCTCTGTCCTGCTGAGGTGATGATTTACAACGTGTGCTCCCCCCAGCCCTACAGCTCTCCCTGAGGAAATCAGGCTGGATCTACGGCTATCATTTACATCTCCTCGAATTAAAGCGGCAGTGTGTAGTTATGGGCCCAGGTCTCATGAATCAAACTTTATTGACCACTTGGAGAGTTGCAGACACCCATTGAATACAAAATGCTTGTGTAAAGGCCACTGGGTGGAGTGGGGGGGGGGGGTTGCCTAATAGCTGTAGAGATTGAAGGTGGGATTACCAGCATACGCACCAGGCTGTGATGAAACTGCAGCAGCTGCTACTCATAAATATTTACATTTTGCTTCTGGTAAGATTCTTTACAACCAGAGGGAATTGAAGCACATGTTGATGCTCCCTTAAACAATAAATATAGGAACCCATTAACCCCCCCACCCAAAAGACAACAAATTTTATTTTCATTTTTTTGATGAATTCAGTATCGTAGCTTGGAGGTGTTATTGAACAGCCTGGTCTGTTTGTTTCATTTCGGTGCATTATTCAGAGCATCATTTTGGTAAGAAATAATGGGACTGGCCAAATTTTCTTTAAGTAATTGTGGATGACATCATAGCTTTAAGTGAACTGAAATATCAGTTTTGTTGTGTATTTATTTCTGTATTTTTACAGTACAATAACCAGGCTCTCAACTTTTCGGCTTACGTCAGAGTGAGACGTGAATGTATGGCGGTATTATCCTGCCAGAGCATATTTGCTACATTTAAGAGCATTAATAGTATAGCGCCATCATCAGATATGTTGAAATGCTGAGTTGCTTCTTCCCTGACATCTGTAACATTCAAATACAGTGATTGTCCTGCATTTAAATATATATAACAGAAAAAAATATCACAATTAAACAACTAGTGCTAGGGAACATTTATAACTTTTGAGCACAGTGAATTTACAAGTAAATGGATAC
>JBBDHI010000025.1:6804246-6819065 GCA_037177115.1 Craterocephalus stercusmuscarum
GGGCTCATTGTTGCGAGTGCAGCTGCCTCAGCAAGCATTTCCTTCTCATGTTTGTACCCGGTTCTGTTCTGTGGAACAATCCCGTTTGTTTTCCTACATTTACCAGCTCTACTTCCTTTCATTCAAACTTCTTCCCAATCTGCGGAGTTATGTAACACTAAAGAGAGAGCTGCTTGAGAGCTATAGGGGAGAACCAATAAAAACCATTGGAGAGTCAGCGCTATATTTAACAATTCTTCTACCTAACATGTTTTTTTGTCTGAATGAAAAATTTCAAGTCTTGAAATAAAGACCATCAATATCATTTCATTTCAGACTGAGAAAGAAAAATGTTTCTAATTTACAATTCTTGATATTGGAATGTATCTTTTTGTGCAGCTCTTTTATAATCTGTTATGAGATCGCCTTTGCCAAGTTGGACCATTTTTACAGCCTCAGTCTGACACGGCGTCCACTGTAATCTTATAAGGTCATCATTTACAAACATACGTGCTAATGAGGAGTCAGACCCTCTCACACAGCGTTTCTGTCACCATTCATTGTTTCAGAGAATTGCTTGGCCAGTAGGGGATTGTTTTATCTCCAAGGAGATCTCTTATCTTGAACATAACCTGCCCCTGTGCAGGTTAGATTTAAAGCATGCTGTGGCGGTGAGATAGACCAGTAAGATGTGACTCACCTTTGGGACTCTGAAAAAAATAAGCAGGGGTTAAACCTGAGGGTACCTAGCTAAGCCATAAATCCTACTTTGTATTACATGCTTCTGGTTTTCTCTTTACTATTGAAGTGTCTGGTGTCATCAAACGAAGATCAAAAGAGTTCTCTAAGGCCATTAAAGATAAAGGTTGTGGCTCTTAGTGTGGCAAGTGATTTAAAAACATCTCTTACAAGTATAAAATAAATCAATCCTGCGTAAGGAAAATCATCTAAGTGGTGTTGATTTTGAAAGACGGCAGGCTTGTAGTGGAAAAGCTGCTCCAGCAGGATTTTTTTTCTGCTAAAGGGCACAGAAGCAGCTTCTGGGGCTGAGGATGCATTAACTTTTTCTTCAGAGAAACATTAGATCTTCTGATGTTTTTGTTGAATAAGTGATTGGAAAGGCTGATTTTTTTTTTCTTTTCCTCATGGCTGTGTTCAAGTATATCATTATTTGTAGGCTTTGTGTGAAAGAGGATCAAATATTTGCTTGCCAAGATACAGTGTGTCAAAACCCACAATTTCCATTGAATTTGGTAATTTTTCACTCACTGCAGTTGTTTCATGTGCAGTCATGCTCGATGTTCTCGCGCACATAGTAGGGGGAGAAATAAAGAAGCAATACCCAAGTCCTATTTGCTGGAGGAACATTGCACTGTCCTTGACCTTTCCTATAGATTTTAGTCTTTATTGTATGTCCAATTTGCTCTACATGCTGTCGTGTTCCCTGCGTCTTTTCATGCCCTTCTGCAGTTTGTCCTCATTTGTGCAGAGCCCGCTCTCAGGCCCTGCTGTTTGCAGTATGGTTGGAGGACTTCAATGAGGTCTGTGCAGTTGCTCCCCACAAAGGAGATCTTAAATGCCACTTTTTATTATCGGGGATGGATGCTTCACAGCCGTGTCAATCATAAGCCAAAGTAATGCTTAAAGGGCATGAAAAGAACTGCTTGTATCAGACTGAAAAAAGTAACTTAATATCTGTTAAATGTGGCATTCAATCACTGAAATATGCTGGTAAAAATAAATATTCCTCTTCTTATCTGGTATTTATGATAAAACCCTGTTGGATTTTTTATTTTAGTTGTATTCCAGTGATATTGGCTGCATTTTTTTATGTTAATTATTTTGGGATGGATGGGTGGATGGATGAAAGGAACTTGGGTTTTTTATGTCTGCATTATCATTTACCTTCTGTGTGCCATTTTCTTAAAGGTCTTTAAGGTTTTAAAGTCATCCATTAAATATTCACCTGCAATCAGTAACAACTTTAATCAATTTTTCATGGCCAAGCTTTGAAAGGCTCCTTTCCCATAGTCATGTGCTATCCTGTGATAAAACTAAACCCTAAACCTCTTTCTAATTCCTCTTATTCTATATCATGTAAGTCTTTCAAAATGAGCATTTCCCCTTTGACTTTCCCAGCTACATAAATACCTGCCAGATGAGTGTATTAATTAAAAAATTTATATTCCTTAATAGCTTTCCATTTATAATCAATTTTAACGTTACCAAGAATACACTGATTGCTTGGAAATCCACCTTCCATATATTTAACATAGAAAAAATATGAAGTGAGATGAAAGAAAAAAGGAAAGTCGAAGACATAACCACAGTATTTAGCTGTTGATCTGCTGATCTTTGCTGCAGTAAATGCGGTAGTTTGCCAGAGAAGTGGGAGGAGAGGAGAAGAAGACCCAATTTTTTGGTGCTTAGAAATATTCAGCACACAATCGCCACTCTTATCACAGCCTCAGACAAGTTTGTCTGAAGTAAAACCTCAAATCTTACAAAGTGAGAATACAGGGAAGATTGTGCGCTGGTCGATAACAGGCCGGTGTTATTTTTCTTTTTGTTTCTTAGTTTGCGGAGGCTTAAAGAGCTCCGACAGCAGTTACAAAGCAGTCTTTTGTTGTGAACTCCACTAATATTACGACTGTAATGGCAAAGAGTTGTATGAAGCAAATATATTACTTGCTTTGCTCATTCAAAGCAACTGATGGCACTACTTTGCGTACAATAGCTGACTATCTTCAACAGGCAGCTTGCTGCAGGCTACTTCACTTATGGATGTCATTGTGTATTGGATGGAATTTTAACATGTAAAGCTACATTTAATCAGAATTTATTCAGGAAACACATACGACATAGACTATTTGCTTTGCATTTGAAACTCATTGCCACTGCAGTATATCCTCACACTGCCTGAGGCGGCACCATCGTCATGTTATGCATTGACGGTGTGCTTATTCATCCATGTTTTTTAACTTTAACCCATCTGTGTTACCATGCATGTGTTACTGGCTACCAGTCCATCTAGTTTTTACTAAATTAAATCACACTTTTGACATTTGGTTTATGTTTAACTTTTTTTTTATGAATATGAAATCAAAAGCCATGTCGTAGAGTTGTTTCTGTAATATAGATACAGATCAATTGGTTTCCTGCAGCATAGACCTGTATTATCAGGATCTTACAATTCTATTAATACATTTTCTTAGATCAGACAGTAAGGGGGACAGTACTGTCGAAATCCCAGCAGCTAGAGTCGTTCAAAATGTCTTGAATTGAGTTTAACTTGTTAATGTGAGTATTTCTGCATCCTGTGGCTCTGCAAGTGTTTCCCTTTGAAGATGAAATAAATCTCCTTTTTTCGCTGTAATCTCTTTGGCTTTGATTATTTGCCTTAAATAGATTGAGCTAACCCAGCTGTTTAGCAAGTTAATGAAGTTCCTTGTGCTGCAAAGTTGTGTTTTTTTAACTACAGATTTTAAAGGAGAAACACTTAATTCACATGACAATAGATTAGTTGCCTCATTATCCTATTGGTATTGATTGATAAAAAACCTCTAGATGAACAAGAGAGAAAGAGTTGTTGGTGTTGGTTTTGCCCTTATTATTCTGGTGACGCATTGAGTTGCTGTGTTCCTCTAAATGGGAACAATTTCATGCGTAAGGCTGTCTTAGAACTTTGAGGCTCAGCCATTAATGATTTTAAAACAAGAAGACAAAGAATCCCACTGAGGGGGACCAGAGATCATTTTTCTTTTGCCTGTGCCTCTTCTTTCCCAGTAAAGCACAATTAATTAACAGAAGGCAACAACGACAAATCGAAAATAAACCACTAAATTCTGTGCTGTGAAAAATGTCCCTGCTGACGCCCTCCTAGTTCAACAGTTGGTTTATTTTTGCATTTGATCACAGCTATTTGTCTTAAAAACTCCAGAATAATAGTTTTCCAACAGTTATTTTGAAGTCAACTTCCTTTCTGCTTAGTTGGTTACTTTGTGTTTTCAACCAGTCAAATCTAATTGGAAGATCAACGTCTCTAAAAGTGATTCTGCTGTCGTTTAAACTGTTCACCCCGTACTTAGGCGCACTACAGGTTGTTAAATCATTGCAATTGTCCAACCAACTCTGACAGGATCTGGTTAGGATAGCCGTCCTCTCTGAGCAGATATTCTCTCTGAGGTTTGAAGTGACTTATTCACTGACTGACAGGCTGGGAAATCTGCAGATAGGTTGTCAGTCAGTTTCTTTTTAATCTGTCCCGCAGTGCCACCGTCGATTCACCTTGCTCATCTTCATCTCCAGCTAAAATTATGCTTGACACTTGCTCAGTCCGATTTCCATCTACCGCTGGTAGCAAGCAAAGGTACACTTCTCTGCTCTCTTGGATATTTTTTCCCCCCTTTACCCATGAGGAAGCATCCTTCACTATGCCTGTAGATGAACTGGTGCCCAGTTTACAAATAATAAGACATTTATTTTTCATCAGGGTGGAAGTAACTGCAATTGCCAAGGTGGCTTTAGTTTAATTAGGAAAAACATCCAAATCCGAGTCGACTGGCATGATAAGGTGCCGTCATAAAGAGCCCTCTTACTGGCTGAAAGAAGCCCATTAAAGAGAGATTGGGATAAAAAGAATGCAGTGGATGGAAACAGGGTAGCAGTCTGTCAACGGAAAATGTAGCTTCTGTTTAGGATTGTTTTTTCTATTTAATTTGTATCCAAAAGAGAACATCATAACCTCACATGGCCATTTTATGAAGACATTTTGGCCTGTTTTTTCCTGTTTCGTTTTAATTCTGACAAGATTTTTTTTGGAGCATGGTGCCACTATTCATAGAGAAGCTGTGCAAAACTTAAATAGAGGAGAAAGGGGCAGGTGGTGGTAAATGAAGGGAATAAAACTTAATGAATTACCGAGAAAGTAAAAAAGAATCAGAGCAAGTTAGATCCAATAAGAATCTTATTGTGGAAGTGGAACCAATAGATGTGAGTGACAGTGATCTGGCAAACTACGCATGAGACTGGATAGGCTATGGGGGACCAAAGAGAAATGGCCAACAGGTGTGACAGTCAGAAACTGAGACCATGTTGATGGCAGTTCCAATTAACTGGGATTAAATAAGGGAACACATTCCTACCAGCACATGAGATTTACAAAACCATTGTGCTCTTCTAAACAAAGTACAAATCTGTAGCCAATAAAAACAAGCAAACCGTGAGACAGGAAGTGGAACATGGAGAACAAATAGATCTCATTGATAGAGAATACACTAGACGTTTCTTTTAACTTGAGCTTTCTTTCCTTTTAGAGCTTCTCAAGGTAATTTCAGGATGGGTTTGAACATGAATAACCCCAAAGCTCTTTCTACTGCCAAACAGATTTCAATAAGAGAGAAGCAAACGGCCATTTCTCTTGTATAGTTCATCTCAGGTGTGTCATTCAACACGTCTGTGCTGCTGCGTTTTAGTTCTGAAAGGGCATTTGGTGATCAGATCTTTTTACTTTGTCTTATCTCCTTACAGTATGTCACTGGGCAGTGACCTTTCAGTGTCATTATCCACCAACAAAAGAAAGAAGGTTTCATACTCTAGTGATAATGTGATAATAATACCTGAGTAACACCACTCTGCTGGTAGAAAAATAAGATCCCATCCATTTGGAATACTTTAGCTAAATTTCCATCTGCTATGGAGTTCATAAAGACTCTTTAAGCCCATTGTCTGTTTTAATTGTAGTCTAATTTACAAAGACTGGGGAAGTTATTCAGGTGACAGTTCACAAAGCAGCTTATACCAATATAAATTTAAATTGAATCTTTTCTCATTGCATGAGCATCTGAACTGCTGGATGGCCTGAAACAGGAAGGCCTGCCTTTGTCATCAGGCCATCTTCAATGGAAAACCACCTGTAGCCCCTTGTGATTCAACTGAAACGGACAAAAAATCGTATAAATGTATTTAAAACAGTGTGTTTTTAAAAGCAGTTGTTTTAAATAGCTTATTTTGCAGAGGAAGGAGTTAAATGAGTGGACTCATTTTAAGTTTGGATTTTTATTCATTTATTGGTTTGAGCAACACACCGTACTCAAAGATTTCAGGTTTTCTCATTTGCTCCCTTCCACCCAAGTCAGACAAACCAGCCAATTTGTAACACATGCTGGAAAAATGAAAACTGCTCATGCATATCTCCTCTCCATATCTTTCCACTGTTGGTATATTATGTGTGGGATAATGAAGCCACTTGTGCGTCTATCACTTAGTCTCCGCTCCTCCAAAACCTCTCATGATTCGCTAAGAGTGCAAATAGATTCTCATCACTGCTTTACAAGTGCATTACACATTCTTCCAGGGTGAGACCAAGACCAGCACGACCTGAATACCAAATTTCAAACATTATGTGCCCAGGTGTTGGTCACTCTGGGATTTTGCTCCAGCCTCTTTGTTTTGATCACACTTCTCCTGAACTGCTGACGCTGCCGGTAGTTGAAGCACAGTGTTAATGTCACCCTCACAAAAATGGGAAAAGAAGAAGGAAATCTCTTGATAAACAGTTACTTGGATCTCTGATACAAGCCAGGAGGTTGCCCAGGGAGGTTGAAGAGGTCTGAATTACTACGCTGGATTAATAATTTATAACTAAGGCTGCTCACTGAGTTTCTGACAAATGCAAAAGGTGATGAGCATGCTGTGGTACCCCTGGATAAGTGACCCTGCAGTCATGACAGTGGTGTGTTTTCTTGACTAACATGGCAGCATCAGGGCGGTCAGTTTATTAAAATCTATAATTGCAGTTAATCTATGAATTTATTGTCTTAGATTAATCGCTATTTGTTATTTTTTAATAGGTATCTCATCTCTTTGTCTTCATCTGATAAAATGACCACCTAAACGAGTTACAAACATTTATTGTG
This sequence comes from Craterocephalus stercusmuscarum, assembly GCA_037177115.1. Classification (NCBI taxonomy): domain Eukaryota; kingdom Metazoa; phylum Chordata; class Actinopteri; order Atheriniformes; family Atherinidae; genus Craterocephalus; species Craterocephalus stercusmuscarum. The sequence goes on from JBBDHI010000025.1 coordinate 6,811,143, forward strand.
GTATTATAGGTTATGTTTAGAATGAGAGAATGCAAGTTGTCAAATAGCAACTTGAGAAGTTTAATATGATACCTCAGTCTTTGCCCAAACCTACAATAGCTTGACTATGATCATCTTTGTGAAATTATCCAACCCAGATGAACCCAGATGAACTTATTAACCTAAGAGATATTGTAAATTCCTTAATGGTCTTTTCATAGTAGCAGGATAATGCAAGATGGTTTTCCCAATGGATGAGTTCTGGCCGCAGCTACATATCTGGGATTACACAGGCACTGGTGGGACCTAATTCATTTGTCAATTTATGCCAACCTGAGGTGGTGAAATGGAACCTGACTGCACTGGGTCTGGCACTGTTTGAAGTTTGAAACAAGTTTTTACCATATTTAACACAGATTGTGTTTTAAAATGAGAATCAAGAAAGTGGTTCCCACCTATCAGAAGACAGTTTTTATTCAGTTTTGATTTACGTTTATTTTCTTTCTTTTCTAAAAGTCTCGAACTCACTGCAGATATGCCTCATTGGCTTTTCTTATTATCCTGTCCTGCTTTAATGTCATATTTTTAGAATTCATAGAAGGATCTCTTGTTATAGGATAAAGAATGACAAACAATTTAACATAACTTGACTCAGAAATGACAAATACAACTCCATTATCTAAATATTGAGTTACAGCACAACAATTCTCTTGGGAAAATATCCCAAACATGATTAGGATTTGCTGAAGGACGTTTAACATGATTCATACACCAGATGGTGTCAGTTTGTGATCCCTATTCAAACTTTGCACACTGAAACTGTTTCAGGTCATTATCTGTGTCAGAAAGCGAAAATATAAAGCATGAATTAAACTTTTGACATTCCAAGAGGTGGAGACTATCTCCTTGCTGGCAGGATGTAATTTCCCCAATGTCACTGAGACAAACTGCTGTTCATTTATTTGAGAGCTAGAAGTTGTAATTGTTTTACTGATGAAACCGGAATGGCCGGGCAGTTTCCGTAGAGCTCATTATTACCTAGAAACTATTCACTTACACCTTTTTTTGAAGTCTCTGACGCAGTGATTAATCTGTCTCCCTGGAGCCCAATTAGCACAATCTGCATTCAAAAAGGCTCATCGACCAGCAGAAAGTATTATTTTCTGGTGAGTTTCCTGATTATTAGTTCTCTCTGACCTCAATCAGGCAAGGGGAGGCGTTTGATACATTTTAATGCAGACAGTAAATACATTTTCTGGCTCGTATTCCTTTGGGTGTTGGATCATTTAAACTCTGAAGGGAGTGACCTTGTTTACCACTCCCAGTTTTTCATCAAACCCTCTGAAGAGATCCCACCGTTTATCCATCTACTACTGATTAAATTTCATACGAGTTTCCATCAGTTCGCTAAAGGAGGTTTTTAATATTTTGTTCTTTCCCCATGTAATTGCTCTATGTAATCCTAATTCTTAATGGTTATAACAAGAGAGGGCAAATGCTTGCTTCGTCTTGCAGTGACGTAAACTTGTCTCCAATTCTCTCGAGACATTTGAGATCATTGAGTGAAGTCCCACAGCTGTGCGGGTGCAGGATGCTGCGGCATGTTAGCACGCCACCTGAGACCCAGCCTATTTCACCGAGGTATTTGAAGCGTATCATAGGTCATGTTATTCCAAGCATATCAGGCCTAACACACTTTCACGTTGGCGCTTAATCTCAAGGTGTGAGCCGAGGGAAGTGTCTCACACCTAGTTGATCATCCCCATTCTCCAAAAGGGGACCTCCCTCTGCCACCCCGAATTAACTGCCGGCAGGATGGATCACAGGTCACACATGAGAGGACGCGACGGCCGCTTGTTGTTTGAGAAGGTTAATGTCATGCTTGTAAGGTGATTAAAATTCATGATGTGGCGGAAAGAAGGGGGGAATGATGTGGGGGATAGGGAATGAGGCGCACATGTGGCAGGTCAGTGAGACATTGGTTCGGTTCAGCTGCTTATCATGTTCTGATTTCTTCTGCCGATAATAATAATAACGCTGAACAAAAAAGAAAAGCTACTTCCGATTCCACTCAGGCGATGCAGAAATTGTTGCGGGGGGAAAATGTGGAAGCTGAACGGGAGGTGAAGGGGTTGCGTTTTGCAGAGTAGTGTGTTGAGCGCAGACGGTCACTGACAAGAGAAATCAGGAGACCTCTCACACTGTTTGGTACAGGTTCAACTGGACACGTAAAGAAACTCCAGCTTTAAAGCCGAGGAGTCCGTCCTGTGATGAGTTGAACGGATTGCCACACGGCTGACTGAAAACTGGGCGCAGTGGTGTTGAATTTCACAAGATGTTCATTCAGCCATGTCTCAGTGAAACAGATAATAATGCATTCCTAATATTCTGGCTGTGTCCTCATTTCTGCTCCCTCTGATCCATCTTGTTTGCTCCCACATTCCCTGTGATACTTGAGAGAGGAAACGGTTTAAATTTCTCTTTCTTGCTTTCCTGCCCTCCATATGTGACGTCCTCTTTTCAACCTGTCAGAGGTTTGGGATCTCTCTCAGTGCAGTAGAAAGTTTGGAAAGTGGAGTCAGCTGCTCTGCATGAATACCATGCTCCCTCTACCATTACAGATTGTTAAACTGACGCTGCAAGGGCTTCTTCACTTTGCTGACTTTCCTTGCAGTGCAGCTCATCTTGTGTCTGCACATGGTTTTTATAGCAACACCATGATTATGACCATAAATACAGCATTTAGTTATGCTTTAGAAGGTGGATATAAGTTAACTGTTTGTAGCCTGAGCGGATCATATTTAGTTGCAAACATGAAAAGAAAACCCTAGTCCCTGCATGAAAATGAGCTTATAAAACCTAATCTTACTAAATAAATTCATGGAATTTCCGATCTGCATGTGGAATCTAGTGAGCATATCTAAACTGTTACGCAGTTTTTTGCAGCTCATCAGAGCAGATTCATAAAACTTTGTCCCGTTTACTAATTTTCCTTGAACACACGCTTAAGCTGTTTTAGTAGGATAAACGTCTTGTCAGGCGAGCAAAGTACACCAAGTCAGGAAATTATCACAGGGTTTACATTAAGTATCACAGGCTAATTAATTGTGCTGTTGGCCACTAACCACTCAGCAGCTCAAATGTGTTTAGCATAACTTCTAATTTGTATATTTGATGCAGAAAATGGTTCTTGTAGGCTGCTACCAGCCCAGCTAAGTAAATGACAAACTTTCTTATTGGAAGTGTAAAACACATTCAGCAATGTTGGTAAAATTTTCCATGAAGTTGCCACAGAACTTTCAAAGTTCCTTCTCTTGCTTGGCTACAAATCCAAAAGTGACAGACACTAAATCAAAGCAGTTTAAGCTTTTAGAAACCATCTCTTAACCACAGCCAAACCCATATTACTTATTTCTTAAAAGCTCAATGATGAAACACCTCTGCCAGTCTGCAGTTCATAAGGGCATTGTTTCAAGTGGATCAAGGAGCCTCGCTCGGTCCTGCTTTCCTTTTATCAAATGTTCCCCAGAGCAAAGTACCTGAAGTTGACCTGGAGTTGAACCTTCCACCAATCAATGAGCATAAATCCCTCCGCTGACTTGACTGTCCTATCTTCAACAGCCCGAACCTCAGTTTTTTGGGACCGTCCACAACCTAAAATGTTAACTTAGGTTTTAGCCTCATTACTTTACCCAGAAAACCAACTTTCTAAACAACTCGTTCCCAGATTCTGTTTGTTTGGAAACAGAAACCTAGATAAGTAATATGGTTTGAAAGTGGATATTTGGCAAAATCCCCTGACTAAGAGTTGGAAGTGATTAGTTTTATCCTCAGTTAATTAGCTGCGGAGCTGATCCAGGTTAATTCATGCCGTAGCAGTGAATACTCATATCATGTGCTTACTTTTAATTACCATGTCACATACATAAATTAGTACATAAGTAGAAGGGTTTAGTTTTTGTGAGACGTAGGATTAGTGCCCTGCGTAGTCTGTTTAATGTGTCTGTTGTTTGCGCCTTTAAGTCCCAGGCATCAAATTACTAGTTATTAATACTTTCTTGGTACAATGAGCTGAGCAAGAGTTTTAAAAAAATAGATGGGTCCTTACACACAGTTGGGTGTCGGGCATGTCTGGAGCATCAGTAAGGTCTGTCTCGTCAGCTGACTGAACATGTTGAATCTGTGTCGGCTGACAGCAGGAGAGACGGCTGATTGGCCGTTCAGCATGGCAAATAATCACACAATTAGGTTAAATGCAGATGACAGAAAAATAAGTTAACATGTCACGTCCAATCTCTTTATCATCTTGATTTCTCCAAAACAAGTTTTCTACAACAATAAAGCCACAAGGAGCAAAGAAACATCCAACCACTGCTTTGTTTATATGCAGACTTTTTCATCTGTGCAGGCTTTCTATTTAGTATTGCCCCCACTGGCCCCTCACTTGGCCCCTTGTTGCTGTTAGTTTCTCCCATTTGCTTAATGTCAAAGAGCCGTAAAAAGACTTCAGCTTGAGCAGGAGGTTTTTGGGTGCAAACTGAGTCCTGGTGAGTAATTTGGCCTATTCTCTTAATAGTGGAGCTTCAGCAAATCAATCATTTGGCACATGCAAAGTGGTGGTTATTCACACTGGAGGTTCACTTCAATGTGACTGCTCCATATTAGGCAGTTGATATAGTTTAGTTGTAACATTGTGTTGTGCATGAATTGGGTCTTCCATTATCAGTGATATGACCTCACTGACTTCTGGCTCTCATTTCTGGAGCCATGCTAAGGCTCTATCCTGCAAAGCTGATCTGTCAGCTGCAAAATCATTTAGATTTGATTACAAAGTCTACAAAAACCACTACTTTAGATGCATAATACAGAATCATGAAATAAAAAAAAACATTACAGCAGAGGAGATGACAACACCACTGTGGCTGCAGCATGAAATGAAACATCACTAAATCTGATAGTCACAGTATTCTGAGAGACAAAAAAAGCCCCCAAACAGATAACATACAAAGCAATGTTCCGGATTTATTTCCACTGCATGCAACAACATGTGAGTTAACAAGCAACACTCAGCCTTTGCTGCAGGTGTTACAGCATGCTATGTGGACTGAGTACAGAAAATCTCATTGTAATTCTGTGTGGTGAATCAAATGGTGAACCATGAAACTGGATGCCTCTGTCAGAAGGAGTTTATGATGGCTTTCTTTCACATGTGCATCACTTGTGAGCAGCATGAAGGTGTATTGCCTTGGCATTCAGCTTTGTGGATGTGAGAGAAAAAGACTGACAGAGATTAGGAACTAAGAGCAACAAAGAAGACAGTCCTAGTGATATATAAAAGTGTGTGTGGGGGGGTAGTTGGCATTAAAATGTAAAAGCTAGTGCATGATATGTTCTCTTGCACTGGCACTGCAAGACCAATGTGGTTGTAACAGAAAAACAATGCAAAAAATGTTCTAAAGTTCTAAAAGAAACAATTTAATCTGCAGTCAAAATAAGTATTTGCTGTGTTAAGCATCTAGCTGATGGGCAGGAAACATGGCTTCAGTAAGAAAATTGATGGCAGAAACAATGGATAGGATAAAAAACGAGCTCCATCATAAAAGAAGGTGTTAGCTGTTCCCAGTTAGCTTGGTCGAACATTTACAGCAGGTACAAACACAATGGGAAGGCAGCAAAAGGAAAACATGCAGGTAGACCAAGGAAAACATTAGCCTGTTACATGTTCAGCGAGAATAGAGAAATTTTCTCTTGTTCTTGAGGTAGCAAGAAAAAAAACTATCTCAGCGAATCATCTGGGCAGAGTTTTTTTTTTTTTATCTCATAGGACGTCTAAGAATTAGAGTGTGGTTAACACATAAAAAGGTGGAGCTAATTTTCACTTTTCTGCTGATACCAAAGATTCATCGGTGTGGAATGGGTTGTTTTAAGGATCAGCTGGCCAAAGTGCACTGGAGGTTTGCAAATCTATGCAATGCATATTGTTATTCCAAGTGTGGAATAACTGGGACAGAAAGACTTTTTGTTCTTGTTCTTGCTCCCTCAAGAAAACAAAGACATTTCTCTGTTCTTGCAGAGAATATAACAGCCTTTAGTGCAGAAAATTATTATTATTAGCAGTAATAGTAGTAGTCGTAGCAGTATTAGTAGTAACAGTGGTAGTAGAAGATTCTAAATCCAAATGAAATTTAAGGTGGAAATGCTACAGGATGAATCTCTTTTCTGCAAAGCTGATCTGGCAGCTGTGAAAATTCAACTTTTTTTATTCACATATAAACAAGATTTTAAGGTCGTAGCAAATGTCCTGTATTGTCCTCCTCAAAATCTTGCTCTGTTTTTCATTCCCTCCCTTTTCTCCGTCTCTTATTTCCATCTCCTCCTCTCTTGCTAATGAGTAAGCATCAACAATGTCCTCTGGGTTTTTGTTCTTTGATCTGATATGAGTTTTCTAAAGACTCTCACAGTGCTCCCGTGAAGGGCTATATTTGCCAGTGGTGACACACACATAGCCACACATTGTCATCTTTTATTTCCTCCAACGGTAGTAATCTCATCACAACAACACCAAACACTCCTGTTGATTCAGCTAGCTGACAGATTCAACCTTTTGCACAAGGAAGACTGTCTGCACTACCACTTTGAGTATGGTATTTTTTATTTCCAAGGACAGCAGAACTGTTTCTTTTTGTATTAAATCCCTTGGAGTGGTACTGTCTGTGCCAGGTTTAGAAGTTCGATCCATACCGGGACCACACACATTTCCAAATAAACGTATTTCCATATCGGAACCACACATTTATTTCTTCTTAATTTTTTTCTTAACATTCAGATGTCAATCCAAACCAGACATCTGTTCTGAGATATCACATATTTCTATACAGTAGGTAGTAATTATGAGCCAATCGCTCTCAGTCGCAGTCTTATTTTGCAGCAGAGATCTGCTGTGGGATGCAGTCCCAGATCTACCAATTGATATGGGAGAACAAAGTTCTGCCAAAGGTCACCAACTTCTGTGGGATCATGTTTAAATAAAGTAGCAGGCTAAAGAACATCAGAATTTTGTCTTCATGGAGTTGTTTGCTTAAACCACTAGTGTACTCTAAAATGTGTCAGCTAGATTCCCAGGCAGGCAGTGCAGCATTGGTACCCTGTACGGTCTGCAGTGGGTATGACCATCTAAACAAAGCTGCTACTGGGAGCTTCAAGCTGCTGAAGGGTTGAGCGGCTAACACATTTGCACAAACACAAACTCATGATAAACTACTACAATGTATCAGTTGATAAAACTGATACAACTCACACGTACGAATGCACACTCTAAAAGTACAAAAGCACACTTGTAACCTCATACAATATACTTGTGAAAAAACACAACATAATAGACAGTTAAGTATCACATTTGGTCATTTGTCTGACACACACAAGCTCAGTTGTATGTAATATCCCTCTGCAGGGCCACATACGCTTTGACAGAGCAATATTTCATCTTACAAAGCTTCAATGGGCCCTTTCAGTCCAGTCAGGGGCTGTGCAAACTGCCACTGCAGGTATGCTATAGATGTCTGGGGAGACGGCAATAAATATGGCCACATGGTGTTTAATAAAACAATATGAAAATATTGTCTTACCTCTTAACAGCCCTACAGACTGGGGGTGGGGGGGGGTGGGGTAGATAAATCAGTGGGTGGACAGAGCTGCAGCCAGGCGTTTCCTGCAACTCACTCCCTTTAACCTCCCACTTTTTTTTGCTCCCTCTAACCCTCAGGAAGGCAGTGTAAAATGATCAGTTGTTCCTCATTTTCTTTCCCACTGTGCAAAGTAGGAGTAGATAATGGATGCATTTTATTTGGGCTCAAATGAACCATGTAGTCTTAAAAATTAATTAATTAATGAATAAAAAAATAGGGAAAGCCTGCACAGATGAAAAAAAAAATATTTATATATGTG
>JBBDHI010000025.1:6840061-6854949 GCA_037177115.1 Craterocephalus stercusmuscarum
ACTGTGGGAAACTGGAAGTGTCAAAACAGTGCAGCTGTATCACCCAGGAATCGTAGCCACTGCAGTAGCCCTGCAGTAGCCCTGCAGTCTGTGCCTGTGCTGCAGAAGCTGACCTCACACAAAGCCTGCAGAGGCATGTCCCGGAGTTTGAGAGACCATGTAACACCAAAAGCTCAGCCATGTGCAACATTAGCATGTCATTTTGCAAGGAAATGGACTGTGGTATCCCATTTTAAGAAGGGATGAGGGATGGAGACATGGCTCTGGTTGGGGATAAGATTTACTGCTAGAGGCCTCTTGTTCCCCTAATGCAGCATGAGGATGGAGGCTGTAGCATGCCGGGATTCATTTCTGCTTTCCAGCTCTCAGCTTCGCCTACTGCACTGCCAAACCAAAGCCTTTTTCCACGTGCCCCGTCTTAACAAGAAGGGCCATTTCGCTGGTGGTAGTTTTCCCAGTAAAGCTTTGTGCTTCTTTCAACTGCCAACAAATGGTTGTTTGGCAAATGACTGAGGCCTAACTTTTTATATGGCACGGCAAATTTTTTGGTCACACATGATCTCTTCGACATATTTGTTTATGCAATAATACGTTGAAATGTCCACACTATTGTCAACCAGACAAGTCAGTCATGCAGATCATGCCATAGAAACACAATTAGCAGTTGCATACAGTTAGAACACTGGATGCAATTTTGTAATAACATTTAATATGATATTTATGGTGATTTTGCTTTGGGTTCTTTGATTAATGCTGCCAACCACACAGTAGTGTGACGGGCCCGCACACTGATGTCCTGGTTCTTTTTCATTCTCCTGGTTTTGCTTTTGCAGGAATCAGTGGACAGGGTTACCCTCCAGTTACTTACCAGTTCTCCTGCTAGCCTTTAAAAGCTAACTGATTGAGTGTACTGTACTCACCCTATCCTCTAGCCGCTAGCACCATGTTTTGTGACTTCAGGCCAAATCAGTTTTAAGTTCTACATTTCATATCATTCTTCATGCACCACTTGCCTGTCATGCATCCAGCTGTTCGGTCTGTTAAAGTTTACTTACACGTATCATATCTTAATATTAGTTGTGTGTTATCGCAGCTTTTAAACTTGATCAGTATTTTTGGTTAAACCCTGCCTTGTTATTCTGCTTTTTATCATGACTTATTAGTTGGGTCGTGACACGACTGACCATCACACTCATGGCAATAACTCAAATTGTGACAATGTGTTAAACGGCATTTTCCTTGTTTGCTTCCTGTATATTTTTCAAGAATCAGTTCAGTTGGGAGGTAAACTACATGGTTCAGGGACCATCTTTTGGTTTAAACCCAGCCCAGCTTTAGATCTGGAATAGATCACTAAATAACACTAGAAAGAAAACTTGTCCTTATTATTAAACTGTTTCTGCACAGTGGTGGTCCATGCAAACCACCTTCATGATTGGTATTCTTTTGCTCATCTTGACCCTTGGCCCCCCCACCAGAAAGCTCTAAAAAGGCTGCTTTTAGGCATGTACTGTGGAATACTGAGCGAGTTGGGCGCACATCGTGTGAGCAGATGACTGCTGACTTTTAAAAAAATTACAGTTTGACCGCATAATTCCTGTGAAGGTCTTCATCGGGACATGATGGATGAAGCTTGTCTGTTTCCCAGACGTGACCCTGCAAATGGTGCTTTAATGGCGTTCCAATCATCAACCCTAAACTATAGTGTTGAGCTTACAGCGCACAGCTGGTGAGCTTCCCCAGCATGCAGCGAAATTCTTTGGACCTCACAGAGCCCACCTCATCTAAGTATTGAACATTTTTACTGTATAACAGAACTGTCTTTCGTACAAGCCTGTATCCCTGGGCTTACAGTACGTTATGACAGCTGGGCTGCCACCATGTCAGAGCCCTCTGACTCTGCTGACAGGCCAAACCCACATCTTCAAGAAAATACTAAACGTGCTGTAATTCTTTGGACCGGTTCATTCTTTGATATAGACACACAGGAGTTTTACAGATTATGTCTATTTTGTGATTTTCCTTTCTTCTAAAACTTCAGATATAATAATGCTCCACGCTATTCAGAATGAAAGGTTCTATGTTCCCCCACGGACTATAGCCCCATTGCTTGTTGTCCTTTCGCGGCCTTGGAGCTCAGTCCACTTTTCATCTCAACATGTCTCTATACAGCCAGCAGATTTTGTTTACTCGGATTATTATTATGATTTTTTTCCTCTTGTTTTTCTGCCCAGCACCAAGTGCGGTCTTTTTATGGTTACTATAAAAGGTTGGAGTTTGCTTTGAGGACGGTCTCTCGGTGCTCCCTCGCCAAAGCCACAGCAGATGTGCTGCTTTTGTTCTTCATTACGGATTGGCAGCTGCCCGAACATTTCAAAAACACAATGCGTGAGTGAAGGCTCACCCCTGTAATTAAGTATATGGTGAGGATTTTGTTCCTCATGTCAGTAGGAGAAACAGAACAATTATGTTTTGAATCAGAATAATGCATTTCTGCTGTTGGGGTGATATCAACAGTAAAAAAAGCCTCAGTGGGTGATCCATGCATAATGGCTTCATTAAGTTTTCGCTTCTCTGACAAAGCCAAAGGATCCACACAAAGACACATACGCTGAAGGATCACATGCGAAACAAGATGCACTGACTCAGACCCTGTCATTCTCTCCGATTTCTGCCGTGTTTGAAGCTCAGGGTGAGGTTTTCGGATGCTGGGAGGAAACTCTGCCACTTGTTTTTTTTTTTTTTTTTCCACCAAATTACAAGAGCCACTTAAAAACTCATTCACCCCTACGAATTCCTGCTTTACGTCGACGGAAAACATCAACACACAAAGGAAGTCAAGTTAGGACCACACAAAGTTGTGTAAGAGGTTATATTGGTGTCTGTTTGTGTGCATGCCATGGAAAACCCAATTTGGGTAGCCCGCATGAGACCTGTGGGCCTTTGTGGTATGATTTCACCAAAGACAGCATATTTAATCAGAGATTACTGGTAAACCACAAAGACTGGCTGGAATGAAAGGTTGAGAATGTCCTTCCATCTACAAACAGCTGGGGTGGTTGGTAGCCAAGGGGTTGCAGATATACTTCAAACCCGGTTCAGAAAACCAGAAAAATCTGGCTTCAGAAATTCTTTTGTTCATGCTTCTCCTGGAATTGAGAGAAGTACAGTAAACAAGCTGAAATATGACTTTATATTGCAATTTTGATAAGAATGATAAATGTAAGATCATTGGGAGTCTTTAGCGTGAGTTTTATTTGTTCCAATTGGCCAGACTCAGCTCATCTTTTACCCCTTTGTTGCTGGTAAAATTTGTTTTAAACTGTTTCCTTAATTTTGAAATTCTCCTGCTGGCTGGCTTTCTGCTCAGTGCCAACATTTACTCTCTGTCTTTGGTCGCATCTTCTGTTGTCTGATCAAGTTCACTCAATTATTTCACCCACAACACAATGGAAAAGGGTCTTGGGTTATGTGCTTTGAACAAATCACAGAGGGTTCTTTGTGTGTTGGGTGTCCCCATGCCCTGACATTGCATTGCTGAAAAGCCCAAGCAAAGCATGTCAGCAAAAATGTATAGTTCACTTTTTCACCAAGCGGGAACCGGTCAAAGACAAACGTCCCTGAAACTTGTCCAACCAGCTGATCTGTAACTGAACTGTCAAGCGTCACAATAATTGGGAGTAAAAAGAGGAATGGGTGGTGTTTTACATTTGTTTGTGAATTTGTGCTGAGAAAACATTTTACATTTTCAATGTGAAGATAAAAAGCCCCAAATATTTGCTTATATTTCTTTTAATTTGTGCTACAATACCATCATTATCAGGGAGTCCCAGAACCAAAGTTAACTTTGCTTTTCCATTTCTCTGGCAAATGGATGTGTGAGAATTAATTTTCATATTAAAGAACAGTCTGAACTGTTTCCAGAGTGAGATCCGACCTGTTTGACAAGATGCTGTCTTGTCAAACAGACAGGATTTACTGTCAAAGCACAAGTTGTAAAACAGCGCATGGCTCCGGTCCAGGCTGGCAGTGAAACAAAGCACGACTGTTGTTCATCTTTGCTTTTACACAATATCTCTTTTCTAGTTTCTGACGCTCCACCTGCAAGTTTGTTTGGTTTCGTCTGTTGGTATACACAGTATCCTGGGTGTGTCTTTGTTAAAGGAAATAAATCTGGCCTTTCTACTTTCTCTCTTAGGTTTTTTAAGCCTGCGCCTGCCACACACCTGGAATACAAAAACACACGTTTCAGAAGCACATTTGCGGTGCACTTATACACCATGTGACCCATTTCTTTACCTTCCAATCCAGAAATCAGGCTACACTCAATAAAATTCACGTTTTCTCTTTTTTGAACATGCACATGTGAATGAGCTCATGTTTACTAGAGATTTTATTCTTAGCAAAAAGTTCCCAGCTTGCTGCTAAAGAAAGTAGCGATAAATTATTCAGGCAATGTGTGGAGTCATTACCCAAAATCTATTCTGGGAGTGTGTTGTGCTCAGCAACTACTTAACAAGATGAAAGAAATCTCTGCTTTTGGTTATTATGTTTGGTATTTTAATAACTTGTCTACTCAGGGAATGATGACCAAGTATGTATATATTGGAAAAGCCCTTCTTCAATTTCACTTCTACTGGGTTTTGCTGGTTTAAATGTCAACCTGCTGACAATAAGCCAGTTTATATAACCTTCAGGTCTGCACAGATTTCAAAGATGTAAGACTGCATGTATTTTATTTGATAAATAGTAGTTTTGGCTGACTTTTATAACCAGGACTGTGGACATCACTGAAGGTCACAGAACTATCTTCTTTTCTGCTCCTTCCTCCTCCGTCTTATAAGATCCCCAAATGAAATTAAAACACAAAAAGGATTTACTGTTGGATCGATTCGGCTAATATTTTTCCTCTCCAATTTCATTTTCTCCCCTTGAGCTCTCAGATCTGCTTCCATTGAGTTCTCTCAGCAGGTCGACAAAGTCGAAGAGGGAATCTTAAAAAGAAATAATTTCCTACTTCCTTAAGAAAAAATAAATAAATAAAACAAAGAAGGCAAGCAGCATAAAAAAGCTTGTGTGTCTGATTCTAAAAGGCGGGAGATGAAACTTTGCTAATCCCCTTTCTGTTCTTTTTTTTTTTTTTTCCTCCCCATCATGAGCGTTTTGCTCAGTAATTGTTTACATCTGCCTCATTCCAAAAAATGCTGTTGCTCGGGGAAAAAGCAGTCCTCCAAAAATGTCTCAAGTCCCCTCTGGCCCCTGGATCCTTTGGCAGAGGATAAGAGACGCTGTCAAAAAGTCCAGCCAAGCTGCACAGCTACACCAGTCCCCTTGCTTTTAAAATGAAGTTGTCATCAAGGTCACTTTTTATTCTTCTAATATGATATCCAAATTTATGTGCAGCCAAACAGTGGCCGGTCCTGACCCTGCTGTATGTCACCGTCCAATTAATCCCACCGGTGCTGCTTTACTGTCAGCCTGTCATGTTGCTTAGTTAGATGAGGGTTGTTTATGAACCCGTTTCAGCCATTAATATACAGTAAGCAAACATGTTGGAGAACGTGGAGGATGTGAGCGGTTTCTTTTTCATTGTAGGTGACACGGTTGATTTCTTTGCTACTGATTGAACAAGGAAATGAGCTCTGATGGTTACACAATGTCCCATAAAACAATGACAGACCCACGATGATTGTTTGCTCATTTTAGTTTAAAGTCAACAGCACTGATAGGGACTTTGGAGCAGTGCTTCATATTGCTCACTTTTAAGCAGTCTGATTTAAGTCTGTTTAGTTTGCATCAAAATTCATGAAGCCCTGGTGTCATTTAAAATATGCATTGTGACAATAAGCAGAAGCAGCCGCAACAAAGGAAACTGCGTGCACAGAAACCCCACAAGAAGGGAAACGTAAGAAACGGCTCTCTTCATCACTGCACCCTGTGGGATTTCCTGACTTTGTTCTTTTCCTTCTTGTTTTTTTCTGAGATTCTAGTGTGTAGCAGCGTTGCTGCGTCATGATCTGAAATGCACTAATGACAGTTTTGTTTTGCGTCAGCTGAGAACTGTTCAGCCCCCCCACTCTGAGATTCTCGATGCCGTTTTAAGATTTCTTGAACATTTCTGCTTTCTGATGTATTTTTGATTAATGGGTGGGTAGCTTTCAGACACATGGGGCATCTCATTTAGCCGTTTTACAACTTAAAGCCAAACCGCTTGGATCCCCAGTGTGAATGTACTGGAGTAAACCCTTAAACTTTGAGTCTCTTGATTTAAATTTACATCCAGATAACCTATAAGTTGCATCTTTAGCATTAGTGACAGAGGAAAGGACCACATGCAGCAACTCTGTGTCCCAAAGTGGAGGTCAGGCACTTCCATGTCGTCTTAGATAAAGCCCTCGCCTGTCTTCAGGGGATGAGTTTGAAGGCCACACTCATGCTGAAACATTTACAGCCCTTTTGATTTCTCTCCTGCTGGAGATGGATGAAAGCAGTTGGATCCACTGGTGCATTTCAGCATGGATTGAGTGTTAAAAACGTGGGAGGGATGTGGGAGCAAGAAGGAATGTGGAGGAGTTCCAACACTTGCTGTTCTAACAGTCCTAACTGCCCTCTCTTACCTCCCACCTCTTTTTCTGCATCTCTCTATTCAGATTGCAATTATGTTTGATTTATTGGCAATACATTCAACTGTAATGTAGTGTCAAACACGAAGATAAGGGATTATTTTTCGAACCCATTTGCTTGTTTGGATGCACTTACCTGAGTATTTTTTTCTCTTTCTAGATTTTTAGTTTGATGTACAGAGAATTTGGCTTAACTTATGACTAATAAAACAATCAGTGTTATCTAAATTGTGAAAAGAAGAAAGGCTCCTGAACTGTTTATGATCAACTTTATGCCCAGTCACTATAATATTGACTGTGAGCAGAAGACACGTCCCCATAATGGTTCCAGTCCTTACAGCTTTAGTTTGACTGCTTTACTTTTGTGTCTCAGACAAAAAAGTTGATAAAAAAAAAAAAAACTTAATAACACATCTATAAATGTAAATAGAATTTGCTTATTTCCATAACCCCTGAGCATCAGCTTTAGTCTTTCGGGTCCATTTCTGCAGAATTTGTTGGGTGCATTTTTTGTTTAACTCAAAGCTGATTTTAACTTATTATCTGAACATATTATCATAGTTTTGTGGCAAGAAAGAATATCAGTTTTTTTCCCGGCTGTGGAACATTGGACTAGCTCCACACACACAACCAGTCTACGGGTGCTTTTTGGACTTTCAAGAAGACGTTTTACTATGTCCCTATAAATTTCTGTTGTGGGAGTTTGAGTATGAATGACCTGTGATAAGGGTCCAGAGCTTGGTCTACATTACAGCCTGTAAGTGGGCTCCGTTACTGGTCCGTGTTAGACTTCCTTTGTCACTGACTCTGCACATAATTTCATGGACAGGATTTCCAGGCGCATTCAGGGTGATGAGGGGGTTCAGGCTGGTGGGCTTTGTACTGGGTCTCCCTTTTTGCAGTTGATGTGGTCCTGCTTGTTTTTTCCAGCTGTGCTCTTCAAAATTGTCGAGTGCCTTGGATAAGCAGCAGTAGGGGGCTGGATGGACAGAGTATTATGCAAAGCTGTGGCTATAAAGGTCTTTGTTTAAAACTGTGA
This sequence comes from Craterocephalus stercusmuscarum, assembly GCA_037177115.1. Taxonomy (NCBI): domain Eukaryota; kingdom Metazoa; phylum Chordata; class Actinopteri; order Atheriniformes; family Atherinidae; genus Craterocephalus; species Craterocephalus stercusmuscarum. Next base: position 6,847,724 of record JBBDHI010000025.1, read on the forward strand.
AACAGGTGAATCCAGAGGTGAGGCTAGAGGGGAACTGGCCCCTGCTTAGCTGTGTGGACCCTGAAGGGATTGACAAATAAGTAAAAACGTAAATTAAAGCACTCTAAACACACTTTTTGCAACTACAGTGGAGCTACTGTGGAGGAAAAGACAACAGAGAAAAACATCATGCAGTAATTCTGAGCAAACGGGAAGGTAACGCAGTGATGCTGATCTGACCTTAGAAGGTCGAACTTCCAGCAGGAAAATGTACAGTAGTTGTACAATATAGTGTTCTGTATACCAGGTGGCAACATTTTAGCTGACCAGAGAGGGTTTTTTTCTCCCATCATTGTGCAAAAGACTGGAATAAAACATGTTTATTATGGTCTACTGGTAATAATACAGGAACCAGTCAGTCAAAATATCCTTTCTTTTTTTTTGCTTCAATCCTGTGATTATGCAACATTCTCTATATTCTCTTTGGCCTCAATCAATTATTGTTGCATCTTCATTCACAAACCACCACTGACACCACCCTTTTTTCCTCCATTCTGTCAGCCACTTGTTGAATTTCAACGTGCCTCCAGCTGCATTCATGTCAAATATTTTGGGTTTTGCTTTGGCTGAGGTTTAATTGTATCCATCCCAGCGTAATACTGAACCCATTACAGCGAAAAGGAAGTTTCATTATGAATCAAGGCATGAAAGAAAAGCGTGTTGCAGATGAGTCTGTACCCTGGCTCAGTGACATGTTTCGCATGATTCAGTGTTTGCTACGGGAAATGTCTCACATTTAGACAGATTAGACAGAGCTACTGTCTCCCCAAAGGCACTTCTCTGTTTGGAGATAGACAATTTGACATGAACATGTACACACCACACAAACACAAGTTCAAAGATTTAAACACACAAGGATCTCCCTTCATGATTCACCAGCCTTCAAAAGTAGGCTATGCTTGTCACTTTGGATCACTCTATTTGCTTTCACATATTAATTCATCTTCCTTTTTCACCATCCTTGCTTTTGTCTAAATGGCAATTTAGACTAAGGGTGCAGTCATTTGCAACGTTTCTGTCACACCCCAGCCACACACTGTGCCATATGCAATGTCACGCTGGGAGGAGGAATTAAGAGATGAATCGAGTCAAGGTTTGACCATATCCTCACTAGTATCACACAGGCCCAGGATGACGGAGCCTGGCCTCCACATATGGTCATGTCTCCCTCAGCCAAGCAATGCGAACGAGCAGGCCACACACTAACGCACATCTACCGATGATTGCACACAGGCACACACTTTTCCACCCTGTGTTTTGTCTGGAGAGTTTCTTCTTGCCATTAATAATGCGTCCCAACCCCTTGTAAAGCTCTGCAGGGGATTATCTGCGTTCAAAACGTGCAACATAGTGACATTTGTTAGCATGTGCTGCTGTTCTGATCTATAGGGCTGTCACTTCAAAAACATGAAGCCCAGTTTTGTGGGATGAGCTTGTGCTTTTGATAAAGAAATAAGTGCATATTTACAGTAACTCAAGGCAACTGGTGAAATATCTGCCTAGCATCTGGAGAAGCATCCCTCTGATGTTACTGCAGTGATGTTGGACGGCCTAAAAATGTAACTTTTCCACTTTGACTATGTGGAAACTTTTTAGGAGTTGGTATACCGGTTCTTTTAACGCATGCATGTACACACAAATTCACGGGACCAGTTCACATCCCTGCTTTAGGTTTTCAACAGAGGCCGTTGCAGTTCTCTGCTACAATCAATCAAAATCTTTTCATCTGCCCGTTTTAAATCTGAACATCCGCACGGCACATCACATGGAAACGCATAAATCCTTCCATTCAAGCATAAATTGATCATCAGTAATTCTTTGTGTACTGTACATCCATCCATCTGTCAAATTTTCATTCCATCACTGACTGATATGTCACATATCCCGGCAGGAAGGGGGTGTGTGTGTTGTAAGGGAAACTCATTCTAAGCTAAAGCAATGTGCCTGGAGGGTAGGGGGAGAAAGTGACAGATGGCGATACAGTGATGGGGGGAAGGATTGTGTAGGAGGAGGGGGTGGTGGTGTGTAAGCGTGCATCCATGTGCGCGCACGCATGCAGGATTAGTGCGTGTTTGTACAGTTGTATCTACTGCGAGAGTGTGTTTTCCCTTTGGCTGTGTGTCAGTGTGTAATGGCATGTATATGCACATGTAGAGGGGATCAGTAAGACTGAATGGGCCGAGTCGCTCCCCTCACCCGAATGTCTGATGCGACTGGTGGAAATCACCAGTTGTGCGTCTCTCCACACGGCTCTCTCCGTCCACCTGCAGGCATTGTTTGCACGGTGTACTCCCTTCTGGACACACTTTCTGGGCAAGGTTTGAGCAAGATCTTGCTTCCTCGCCATCATGAAGTGGCTGGCATCTGTGCGCACTGTGCTGACTGGGGGCAGTCGCAGTGCCCCTGTAAGTCCTGCTGCCAGCCCTAACTTGCTCACCAAGGCAGATATGGATGCTAAAAAGGTAAGGTGCAAATTGAATCGAGGCAGCATTTTCAACCAGGGACACGGTATGTTATCCTGACTTTTGCTTATTTGTCTGCTTACTGGGGAAATGCTGTTTTGACGCTGTTTTACTTTTTGTTTCTTTTGTTTTAATCTCTGTATCACTGACATTGCAGTCCATTTAACTGCACCTAAATGAGATCAGTGGGGCATATTTAAAACAGTGGACGTCTGTGTTAGCGTGTAATCTGCCGAAAAATCTCCCATTCATGAGTTTATTTTTCTTGGATCTCCCGTTTCTCTTTGCTTACAGTGAGTCTGATTCAGTTCATCCATGTGCAGCAGTTGTATGGAAATAGATATACACTCTTTCCTGTCCCAGATACCCCATTATGTCCAATGATGATAATAATAATAAAACAGTCTCCTGCATGTTCTCAAGGTCTCTCCCGTAAATGTGCAGAGAAAATGTTGGAAGCAAAGCGCGCTGCACAGCAACTTGAGACGCAAATGGATGATGCATTTGGGTGAAAAACCACAGTAGTATTAATCCTTTACCCTGACCCCATGCTGGGTTGATCCTGCAATTATCCTTTATTACTACTTGCCCTGTTTTGTTGATCCCTTTCTAAGTCAGAGACTCAGTGTTGTTGAATATTTTATACTTCAGGGCTCACATTCGGGCAGCGTTAGAGCAAGATACGCAGTGAATGGCACATGTTTGGATGAGTTTAGCCTACTTTCTCCGATACCGACACACAGTGGGTGTGTAACCAGCTGCAATTTTTCATGAATATTAATGAGCGAGGTCTGCTCCATTGAAAAAGCACCGGGGGGCAGCAAACTCATTACACAGTGTTGAATGACCTGTTAGTGTGTTACTGGTGTGATCATGTGTTAAACTGTAGAGTAGACTTGTAGGAATCTAATGTAACTTGCAAGTTGCATCTACTGCACAGTCACCCAACCTCTGCAAGTTCTCCATCTGTAGTTCATGGATTTTATCTGCTTTCAGCTACATTTCATCTTTGCTGAGTGTTGAGAATAGAATAGAGGAGGCGTTCATGCATTTCCGTTCTACTTGATCAGTCTTAGGCTGTGCATTGAAAACACTGTTTGAACTTCAGGTATTACTGTCATTACTTGCCCGTGCACTTTTTTATTCCTTGTAATGACTGTGATCGTCTTAGGTAGTGGTTTGTTTACTGTGGCTTGAATCTGCAGTCTACATTAAAGCTAGTAAAAATGCCATTTTCTGATTTGTATCGGTGCATGCCGCCTCATCTGTAGTGCCCTCAGATGGTAGAGCGGCATCAAAACAGCTGAGAGCAACTATCAGACTTTAGTGGCTTTAACAATCACACGTGTTTTTTCATTATGGGGTGGGTTTGGTGGTTAGCTGCCCTAACTGGCGTTGAAAACGTTCAGACAATGTATTGAAATGATTACTTCCTAATCTTGGACTCAGAGAAAATATTGGGGCCACTGAGTCAGAATCTGTGTGCTTCTTCCCAGACTAATAACAGATAATGAGGGCAGAGTAATACTGAATCACCTAATATGTACAGCAGGAATGTCTCCGACCAAAGTTTGGTGATTGATGAACGTTACATCCCATCATCCAGTCTTACTAAATTGCTAGGAGCCAGTTAGTCGGCCTGCTGTTTTTTTTTTTTTTTTGAAACGCTAACAGACAGTGACAGATTGAACAAATGGGAGAGATAAAGAGGGAACACTAATAAGAAACAGTCGGTCAGTGTCCTGATATGTGTGAAAGGAAAAGAGAAAATGAAAATTACACTTAAGTTGGCTCAAAGAGAGGAATTTGATCTGCTAGGGCCCTTCATTAAAGCATGTACAACAGATAGAAACAAGTGAAAACCACCCACCTGGAAAAAGAGCAAATGACTTACAGTTGAACATGTAAGTTGAAACCAACTCAAACAGTCATCGCATTCAAAGAGAAAAGGAAAAAAAACTCACAGGCTTTGCTCGAAGAGAAAGGACAAAGAAGAGGAGCAAATCTTAGACTCAACCTTGAGTTGCCCCTTTGATTTCTTTATCGGGGCAGTGGCAGATAAGAGGGGAAGTGTTCCTAACAGCCGTGTTCTGGTGTGAAAGCAGCTTTTGTTTTATCAGTGGATAAAGCTATCAGCATTTTCCAGTTGTAGACTTACCTTGGCTTAATCCTCTCCTTAGCCCTCTGGCAGATCAGTTAAGTTGCACCCTGATACGATTAAAACATCACTTTAAGGAGTTAAAACCACTCAAATCAGTACAGTGGTACTTGATCACAATAGATCAGATTTTAGATGGACTATTGTTTTTTCAGTCATGTTGGCTAAAATTATACTTCCTTATGTTTAATCAGAGTGACCCAAAGCAGTACTAAATATCAACCTGTACTATACAGTATTAACTGTTGTCATGCCATACTATAAATGTGTCCGAATGCAGTATTACTCCATATATAGACCAGTCTGTTGTGGGTAACTAGCAGCCTATTATGCTAGGAAGAAGAACTGAATCCTCCCCGTGCATGTGAGAAGTCCAGTTTGATTCCCACGCCCTTTTCTTTTGAAACTCTTTTACAACATTATTGTTACTCTACTGCATTCCACTTAGTCGGTTGCAGCACGTCAACAAAAATGATATGTATCTCTTAGCAAAGCAAACTACTAATCCATGTGAGTAGTAAGATTGTGCATTGATAATACCTGTAGAGTGGTTATCATGTCAGCAATTTCACATCAGCAAAACCTGCACTGAACTTAGAGATGTGAGTATTGTTTGCATTAGCTTGACGGGTGCAAATATTATTTAGTACAGGGTAGTGTATCAGATAGGGCTGTTGGAATAACCACAGATTTGCAATGACACCCCAACCTGCATGGAATACCGAGCAGCCACCAAAAGTATGCTCAGCTTTCATGTGTTGAATACGTAATAGACACTGAAAGAAACACATTTTTAGGCCATCAAACAGCAAAGCTTGCTTGCTGGACTCTGGTTCTGATATTCCATTGCTCAATTCACTCTGGTACAGGGTTTTCTTATGTGAAGGGGTCTCTTGTCATATATACTTTCCACCTTCAACCAGGTGGGATGCCAGCTGCTGTAGCACTATTGAGCTAACTGTGGTCAAACCACTCTACTAGGCCTCACCACTCATTAAATTACCACACTCTGTGTCCGCTCTAAAGGCACAATGGACTTGGCATTAGGGTGCGTTGAGTCTGGATACAACATCCCTCTCCCATTACTTCCAGTCGTAGCCTTCACTCCCACTTCCAACTGAAGCACAGAAGGCTCACCGGAGGTTTTACTATATTGATCCTTTTTTAAAATGGATGAAATTCAATAGAATGAAGTCTAGTAATATTTCATAGCATTGTATTGAGCCACCAAATTTCACAGCTGGGTGACATATAAACCTGATAAAATGTGAATGTCCCTACTGCATGATGCTACTGTATGATGGACCTAAGCGATGAAGGGATGGTTGAGTTTCTGCTGCATTAACAGTTCATATAGACCTGAATGTTTTTTGCTCTCTTATTCTATTGGTTTTGTAATACTCTTTTCATTTAGAACATAATTTCCCTCCAACTCAGCATCTGCTGCCGTTTGTCCCTTTTCTCCTTTACATCACGTCTTTCAGTATAACACTGTAAAACTAGATTTCAGTTTCTAAAATGTTAAATAATTTCACTAAGATTTATGGGAGGATGAGCTAGGTTTATATTTTACACATTAAATCAATTATTCTCACTCTATCGCTCCTCATTGTGAATCATTGGGCTTTTGTCTGTCTGACTTTCTTAGTGACTATAATGTGAACACTCATTGATCATTGCTCTTTTTTATCTCATCACACTCACTCAATTTTCTTGTTTATCCATTTATTTCATTGCCTCTATTATTTCTGTCATCGCTCTCCTAATTTTCTCTTTTTTTCATCATGACTAACTGCATCTCATCACAGCTGTGGAGTGTTGACTGTCGTCTAAGCCTCCTCTCAGCGCCTATCGGTTTGACTTCCTCTGTGCTAATCAGCACTGCTGGTGTGACTGTTCCTCACTTTGAACACACACATTTTAAAGGCCACACGCTTGAATTTACTGGCTAAAACTAGCATGAGGGTATGTGTGCTTGCACAAATATACACTCATTAACACAAACACATCACCACTTTGTTTTTATTTTAGGCCCTTCACATGCTGTGTAAAAGACATTTTGGAACATATTGATGCAATGAACTCAGTGTGCTGATTTCTGTAATCATTTACTTTCTACACTGTAATCAGTCAGCTTTCATCAAACAATCCAACTGTATTCTACCTGCTCAGCTTCAAACAGAAACAGATCAAATGTTTCTTGAAGCAGTTCATTAATGAAACTTGGGGTGCCCCGATTTTGTTAATTTTGGGGGATCGGTGATCGGCCGATCAGTACGTGTAAAACCGATCTTATCCACCGATCATAACTATGTCACAAAAGTCCTTGTGCTCTGCTTTAAGGGACCGCTGGCTGACAGCCCACACCCCCCCAGCGCGTCACGTCTGCATGTGTGTCAGCACCAACTCCACGCTGTTGTATATGACAGCGGAGCAGATGTCCGACAAAACCGTATATATCCCGGGAACGGTAATAGAAAGCGACTTACCGTCTTCTTCTCTGTGAAGAAAACAGTTCAAGCTTTGAGCCGATAGCTCCGGTATTTCTTCAGGACGTAGAGAAGCTA
>JBBDHI010000025.1:6912635-6923445 GCA_037177115.1 Craterocephalus stercusmuscarum
AACAGAGATGGATTATCTTCCAACTTAGCAAGTTCAGTTGACAAACTATTCCTTTATTGAAGCTTTTTTTTCTTTTGATAGACCAAATCATTCACCATATTTGTCTTAATGAAATAATGTACATGACATCTTTTTTTTCATATTAAAGCCACACTGGATAGAACATTCCATCTTTTAAACTGAGTCATATTATTTTTTTGAGAACGGGCATCTATTCAGCATTATTCCTCCTGCAGTGGGCTGCAGATGCTGCCGGATCACCTGCTTTTTATTCTCTGCAGGAAGCAGGACTTGTCTGGCGCTATCATCTTTCCTCTTGTGGTCAGGAGATGTGAGCTTTGATAAAGCTTTCATTGCTTTCCACCTGCTGCCCTCCATCGTTCTTCTGTGTGCAGTTTATCCACATTCCTGGTTTGTGTGGGATTGGGGGAAGTTTTATTTTTTTTTGTTATGATGCACAAACTAATTTGTGGCAAGACTTCCCTTTCAAAAGCTGCAAAGAATCATCAGTTTATTCATTAAAGGTGTTGCTTGTGAATATGAGAAGGGATGCTTGTTGCTGTTAATACATCCACATTGCAGCCCTGCTTGCCAGGCAACCAATTAATGCACAACCTGCAGCCAATAAGCGTTTGAATCTTTTGCAGTGCTTTGTTGAAGCATGAAGTAAGTGCTTCTCAGCTGGGTCTGGACACAACTCTGCTCTTCATTTTTTTTTCAGCTAAATAAGGGAAAACAAATCAATATTTGTCCAATCCAGCCTGCGTCCAACTGTGCTGCCTCTGCCAAAGGGGACTGCTTGTGATTTCCTCCTGCATTGCATTATTTGCTTTTTTTTTTAGTTTAATCATTAAATCTGTATTTGTTTTTTTTTGTTTTTTGTCTCAAAGGGATGACTTAATCACTCGTCCTTGTTGTGTTTTTCGTAGCATAATGAATGCTCTCATTCCCCGGGGGACTTGAACCCTGACAGTTTTAATGCCCAGTTTCCAAGAAGCAAAGGAGATGAAGTCAGTGGACGGGAGGTGCATGGTCACGCTCTTCATTGGTGCAGAAAGCTGCAGTCCAGTTTTTCCTTTGATCACTGGACTATGATTATCAAACACTGGGCCAAAACTTAATGTACGTTAATCAGCGTCAGAATACACACAGTCTGAGTCGACATCAAACACTTTTACGCTAAACTTTGATCCTCAGTGTGCAGATTTGATGTTTAATTTATGTATTTATCCCTTGGAAAGCGTTCATGAAACTAGTATCTCTTCTCTTCAGCCTAAGACTTGGACTTGCCCTATTTAACAGAGGCTAATGTAAGGGATGTTAATGCTCCTTATCTAGCATTCACTGAGGTCCCCTTTTGCTTCTGTCACAAGATCTTATATTACAATAAACCTATCCAGCTGTATTTTCAGTATTGGTAAAAGAATCTGATGCAGTGCAAGTGGAGAGTCTGGGAATATACATTGAGTCTAAGAGAGTTTGCTTGATGGGGTTCAGTGTCCTCAGCTACTCCACAGAGCAGCCTTTCATCAGTATTTTTGGACTCTGTTTAACCCAGTCCCTGCGCCGCAATATCCAGCCTTTTTTTTTTTTTTTTTATTAGTCCTGTCCCATTGACTCTGGGTCTAGACGCAGGGCAAATAGACTGGAAAAACGCTCGCTGTCTCGTCCCAGACACATCTCTCTACATCACTCTCACTCCTCAGAGGGAAGAAAAGTTTCCCTACTCGGCTTCCTCTGACCCTTTTCCCTTCTTGTTCGCTTCTTTTCAGATTTCCAGTGCACCACAGCCGCCGCCCGGCCCTTTTCCCCAAGAGGGGTCACTTACACAGCTGTCCGTCACCGTCGTAGGCATTAGCGTCCTCTTGTCTCTGCCTTTGACCCTGCGAGCGAACTGGAACTGCTGTCACTCTAAATCCATTAGGATTGGCTCATAAATAATGTTGTCAGCTGTTGAGTTTGTGCAACATGATCACACCCGTCCTTACTCCCGTGGAAGATCTCGAGTAAAAAGGAAGCTAATAGCTGCCCAACTTAAATGGGACAGCCGCAGAGGAGACGGGTGCTGTTAACACTCGCTTTTTAAAGGGGCTTTCAGATGTGAAGCGATGAAGGCCTCTGAGATTTTCAAGCATGATATGATCTTTAAAAGTAGTTCCTCCGCCTCCCCATTCAGCGCATCGTCTCAAATGAATTCTCCTCCCGGGCTGGACTAGGCTAACGGGAGGGAGATCAAAAAGGGGAGAAAAAAGAGTGGGGGGGGGGTCTGTCCTATCACTGATCTTGACAAGTCTTTCTTCAGACAGCTGGTTTGTTCCATGCTATAAAGCAAAGTATCACGCACTTGCTTCCTTTGGATGCACATGAAGCTGAATGTCAGACTGGCTGGGCTGCGACTGGTGATCCCAGATGTCCTGGAGGAAAGGTTGCACCATCCATGGGTGAGAGAACAAAACATATACATTTGTCATTTTGAGTCAAGATGACTGGTTTTGTTTTCCTTGTGCTAGAAGTCGTGGGTCGCTCATAAAAAGCATGTCGCCCTCTGGTTCCTTTTGTTTTTCCTTCGTTTGGTTCTGTCCTCGGTCTGTCAGGCAGCAGGTGTTTGTCCTAAGTCCCGTTCCCGCAGATGTTTTTACAATCCTCAACTTGAAGTTTCCTTATATTTTTGCTAAATCTCTTCAAGCAGGCTTTATTCAAATATATAACTTATAAAATAACTTTGACATAAAAGAAAAATGCACTGGATATTAAATCCTTTGGTCCACTCATCAAATACACATTTTTCCCTTTTTTTAAACCCACACATTCACACTCTCTTTTCTTTGTCTTGACTTTGTTTTCATAGCTGTGCAGGCTGCAGCTACCTGTGCGCTTGTGATAGGAGACATGCAGCAGGGAGCCCTGGCTTCTTGCTTCATACCACCAGCTATTAATGGGTAACAACTGTCCGGAAAACCAGAGAGGAAATCCTAAAAGCAGCATTGATGGAAGCGTGTTCCCCTACTGTGTCCAATCTCCGCGTGTCTGTCAAGACGGGGCTATTTCCCACTTGGCAAAGGCTGCTTCTCAGGTCATTTCTTTTAGAAAAGCAAAAGAAGGAAATCCTGATGGTGTAGACAAAGTTAACTCTTTGTTTTATCAGTTGAATGAGTTTTTTAACAAGAGAAATCTTTATATTCTGATGTCAATTTGTCAGTGTTACAGTAGTAACAGTAGCAGTGGTATGTTTACCGAAATGAAAATGCTGGATTGATAGCCTCCTTTGGAAATCTCTCTAAGAAAGAATCAGCACATGTGAAGTTGCAATCGATCAACAGTGAGAAAAGAAATGAGGAGGAAAAACTAGTGCCAGCATTGACTCACAAGGCAGGAATGAATACATCCGCGTCTCAGTGAAAGGCCAGGGCACTTCCAGTAGGGGTGAGGGAAAAACCACTTTGTGACTCAGCAGCAGTCACCTGTGATTCAGGGCCCAGTCATGGACCACCGGCCCCAGATGTTTAACACATCAACACTTCTCGTACAGTCAATGTCAAGCCTGGTGGGTGCAAATAGTCGAGCTGACCGCATCCATTATTTAACCTGTGTTTTTACTCAGAGTAACTCTTTGATGGCTGCGGATTGCATAAGCTGGGCTGTTACTGGAACTCAGTCTGGGTTTTATATGCTCAGCGCTGCCTTTTTATTGGATGGGAATTCCTCCAAAGAGTCTGCTCACAATTTTTCTTGCATTCAATTGGGTTTGCATCCAAGATATGATTTGAACAAATCAAGCTGAATCTCTCTATCAAATATAAGAATATAAGAAGAAAATATACTTTTCCCCACCATCATGATGATGCTGATGCTACAGAGACGAGCTTATGGATCATAGTATCAACTAAAGATACATCATTTACCCATTTGATACCTCTATTAGCAGCTCATTATCAACTAATTGTGTTGCTTTAATGTGCCCTGATTTATATGTGAAAAAGTTTGACAGCCTGGGGGATTAATGGCACCATCACCATAAATAGTCAATTAATGATGAAGGCTATTTTCTTCTGGCCTGCAGGCCAATCTACCGGTTCTCTGTGTGTGTCTGTGTTTGGGCTGTTGGTGAGGGATGAACCAAAGGGGGCTAAGGTCAGCTGACCTCCATGAGCCTTTTGAGCACAGACCCTAAGCTTCATTCAGTCCCTGCCTCCTGAGAGCCGTGACACCAATCTCCTCCCTGTGTGTCTACGATAACACACAGCACTCATTACTTCATTAGAATTCACCTGTTTGATAGCGCTTTAATTAAGTGATGAATGTGTGGATGAGTGTGAGGAGGTCTGAGGCAGGCAGACGGTCTCGGATGACTCCCATAAAGGGAAATCAGCTGTGAGGGAGGCTGCAGTGTGATATGAAAGACCTTGTTAGACCTTGTTGTACGCAGACGATCATTTATTCTGCTCATTCTGTGGTGAAAGAGGCACGCAGAGGGAATATAATGAATGAAAAGGCTGAAGTAAAGCGAACATTTCCAACATGTTTCTGCTTTTTTCTCTTATTCTTCACATGTTGGTAGAAATTCATTCAGTTATATAACAGCATAAGGATCATTCCAGTGAATCAGCGATGCGCCTACTTGATGTTGGATGCTTGTTGAGGCTTTTAAATAAGGTCAGAATGAGTTCAGAGGAAGTTTAGTTCGATGGATGTGGATGTCCGCCTCATCATGCCGTTATCTTGCTTCACATTTTCCTCCTCTGCTTTCCTGAGGACTCAGCCACAACCAGTCTGACTCATTTCAAGCTGAATGATGCGCCCACAGATAAGCATACTGATAGCAATGTGTACAATTTATGCAGGCACCCTGAACATTTGCATTTTTCTAATATTCTAATGTGCTTTATTCAAGTTTCTGTTGCTTCAGAGCTATTTGACTTTACTGGCTTGTAAGTAAAAAGGATGCTTAATCAAACTTATCCTGCTTTGTTTGGATTTATCATCTGCAGCGTCCGCAATGGAAGTTTTACTTTTATTTCATTTTTGTAAATGAACATTTGACACATTCCATCAGTGCACACAGATCTGTTCCTTTAAGGCCTTGACAGGAGGGATCTGGTTTATGTGTTCTGGCTACAGAGAACACCGGGAAATATGCTTCATTACTAACCAAAAAGCCAAAGCCACCAAGCTTTTGAAGCGGCCGGCAGTTCTGGCTTTCACTCTCAAACTGTGATTCACAGATGAGCCTAACATGACTCATTAAGTTCAGCAGTACGACCCTCGACTGCCTTTCGACAGCCAGCAGCTTCACCAAAGGCAGATTGTGCAGCATGCAGAGGCTGTGTGATGGAGCCCTCTGCTGGTGGGTCAGTAGGGAGGCACTTAGTGGACAATTATGTCATAGTATTAAAAAGAATAATCAGATTTCCCATCTCAACGTAGTTTTTCACCACCGACTTTGAATAAATCTGTACTTGATGCCACCCTAATAGTAAAAATACTTTGTCGTCTCAGAGATAAATAGCAGTTTACAAATTAAGGAAAGCATAAAAATATAACTCAAAACATACAAAGAGGTAGAATTTTGACTCAAACTTCTCACAAACTTAGTTTTCTTTATGCCCTGCTGTGCATTAAACGTTTCTTTGATTCAAACCAGTTTTCCTTCCATCAACTTCTGACTGCCTTTGCGAATGTTCATCCATATTCAAATTGCTCCATGAAACCATGTAAAACCTCTTTAAATGGCAGAAATATTGAAACTATCTTGCTGATTGATAGAGCAATGGGGTAATATCTAAAAGAAAAAGGTGAATCAGAGGGAACCTTTTTTTTTCTTTTTGCTTTTACTAAATCCATCAGAAGTAAACTCAGCCACTTGAAACAAATTGCACACGCGGTCCTACTCATGTGCTATTATTATTATTCTTATTAAAGCCAAAGTCATCGCCCATATTTTCAGCGGCAGTCATGTTGAAAACAATCATCTGTGTAGCTGTCAGACTGGTTTGCTAAGTGGTCAGGCGCCGTGTCACTGCTCTGTCTTCGTCCTCTCAGAGGCTTGTTAATAAAAAAGCAGGCTCCGACTGCTGGCAGCCTGGCCAGCACCCAATCAAGAATCCATTAATCTAGCGATCTACAGTAATTTGTTTCTCAACAAGCAGATGGCTTTCCTGACTGAAACCAAACAGACATGTGTAGTGTGCTGCATATAAATGGGCTTATAAACTGGCTTGAACGGGGAAAAAAACAGAGGCCAGATATATCCAACGGGACTGATACCTGACCAGGATTTAAGCAGTCGGTGGGCTAATAGCTTAGTTGGCTTTGTTCGCCATGTTTACCATATGCTGGTGAGGACCTGCTGCCGCTCCATTATTTGTCTGCGTTTGTTTACAAACTCCCAACCTTTCGACCTCCTGTCTGCACAGGCCTGATAACAAGCCCATGAGCTTTCATTACTGCTTTTGATTTTGTCTTTTTAGCCATTTGCACATCAGGAATGACCTGTTGTTGCTGCGAATAAAAATCCATTTTATCACAGGCGCAAAAAGCAACAGTTGTGAGTGAAAGTGCTCCCGAATCGGGCCCCATTTGAAGCTGTCAACCAACCGCAACCAGTCAAAGTCAGCAGCTGAGTCATCTTGATTTAATGAACAGAAATGCTGCGCGATGCGAGGAAGTGTGACTAATTTGAGCGGGCCAGCGGTGACTCACACAGACGCACGTCACGTTCTCTAGTTTCGGTTTTTGTTGGAATCTGTTGGGAGGATAATTCAAACCCTCTGGGGGGAACCACTTGACGGGATCATGGCAGTCTGCTTGTTATCATGATAAGACTCTGTTTATATGCAACTGCAACCAACCATGTATTTATAGCAAACTCTCTTGCTACAGCAGGGATACCTAATGACACGGCTGCTCATTTGCCCCTCTTGATGTATTTGTGTGTTTTGGAGGAGGCACGCGGTGAGGAGGTCTGAAAGGGGCTCTGCGGTATCCCAGAATAGCCGGGTGTCAGCCGGAAGCCCCGCAACGCTTGTTAAGGCCCTCCTCGCCGCTTCCAAGCAGGAAAAACTCTGCCCGCCTTTCGAAACAAACCCTCAATTAGGTTGTTCCCGCCGCAGTGAGGTGTGTGCAGTGATCTAAGCCTGGAGACGGAGCTCATCTTGTGAGCTTTTGGCTAAACGGGTGATTAACACAAGGCTCTCCACAGGCTTCTCCTAGTGTGAAATGTCACTCAGATACCTGCTGCTTTTTTTATATTACCAGGTCAGGGCTGAACTAGATTGCAGATACACTCTCTTCATCCTTTTGTTGGTCTTGGATTAAGATTTTTGTGAAGCTTTGAATGGGAGCCAGCATGAGAGCGGAGTTTGTGGAAATGCGCGCGCGTGTGTGTGTGTTTGTGTTTATGTCTTTACCGGCACGATGGTGGCGGTGTCTGGATCACAACCGCAGAGCCAACAAGCCAGACGTTGCCTCACATGCTGCGGTTGCCATGGTGAAAAGACATATTGTTTGTGTGCGTTCAGAAGTCATGCAAAGGGTGATGTGAGGGTGCAGTGGCTGGGAGAAAACCCCAGCATCCCTCGGGTCTGCGGCTGGAACACACTGCTTTGCTTCAGGTGATATTCACGTAAGAGACTGTTTTCAGAGAAAAACATTCAGTTTGATGTGATTCTTTGTCTCTAAATCTAAATAACCTGTTAGGGCTGGAGGTGATGTAAAGCTAGTCCTCTTGTCCTCCCTCGCGTAAACATGCATCATTTCAGCTGGTATTGGTTGTTTTTTTTTGCTGAATTTTTACTTCTGCAACCTTTTGGTTTTCATTGCAAGTGGTAAAGTTCAGCAGGAAATGGGGTGTGTGTAGTTGACCTTCGTAGCCGCCGCGCTTTGTGTTGCCTGTTTATTTTATACTTTGCAGATAGCCGCGATTCAGCTGCATCCTTCGTGACCCAGGCTGGTGCTGCGAGACAGAATGATAAGAGCTCTTACACTATTTTTCCTGGCAGGAAATGATGGAAAGCTACTACATGTAATCGTTAAAATTTTGCTGCTTTGGCAAATGATTGCCTGTAATTTGCGCTGGTAACCGCTGACAGATTCCCAAATAAATCCGCAAACTTATCTCTTTATTTTCTGTTTGCCGGCTGCTGTCGGTCTCTAAGCTGCTCATCTGTCTTCAAGCTGTTGCTTCGGTTCTGTCAAATCTTTTTCCGATTTTTCATACCAGCCCCTTTTTCTCCCTTTCTCCAGCTCATCACTCTTTGGCCTTAAGTCCCCACTGCGCTGCAAGAGATCAGTCTTGATTGGCGTGTGCAATCGCATCCAGCGTGGATTGTCTGCATAAACTTCTCTCAGCCTTGCAATTATGGCATTTTCTGCTCAGGCATTTTCCCGAGATGACAAAACGGCTTGGCAGATTGAGGCATGAGAAGGGGATGACTTAATGTTTTAGTTTTTAACAGTATGCGCTCCTCTGCTGCCGTCTTCTAACTGAGGTGAAGTCATTCAGTCAACACCGGACTGGAAGCACAAAGCTGATCCTCAGCCACTTGAAGTCAAACACGAAGATCATGAATTCCAACGTAGAGCTGATAGAGGTGCAGGGAGCACAAATCCATGCATCAGGTTAAATATGCTGCAAGCATGCAAACCAAATCAGCTTTCCTTGGAAAAGATGCAGTTGGGGGGAAAAATGATGCAGACTGTAAGAATAAAGAATAAGTATCCGTCTTTCATGTTTATTGCGCTTTGAATTGTTTTATCAGTGGTCTTTATTTGTTTCATGTCTATCACTTCATGTAAAATTCTGTTGTAAGTCCTAAAAAATACAAATGACCTCTATCCAAAACACACGATTGGCTGTGACTGACAGTCGGCGCAGCAACAAGGGAACGCAGCTCATCCTGTCCGCTGCCTTCCAGATTTCCCTCTATTTGTGCCCCCTTGAAATAGTTTTAAAAAAAGATGTTGTCACATAAATAAAGATAATATTTTTGATCCCTCATTAATAACACCAGACTTATGGAAACTCTGAGTCTACGTTCTGCATATTGTGAACATAAACCTCCCCCGCGGGTGTTTGCAGGATTGGAGTAAAGCCACTTTGGAAAGCTGCCTGCTGCTATTACCTCTGGATTAGGTGGGTTTGAGGGAGGCTTCTTTCTTGGATTTCAGTACAAGACAGTGATGGTTTGAGAGGGAATAGAGATACGTCAGACTTATCAGGAACACCCAAAAGTTTTCATGGTGAAAATAGCTTCCAGGTGCTCTGATAGTGCAGCTGGACTCTCTCTGCATTTTATTCTTCCTCGGTGAAGGGCGGATGCTCACATAAGAATGCATCTGAACATCATCAGATTGACCACCCTGCTGCCTCTTTAAAATGTTATTTTCACCTCGTTAATCCAGAATCTGCCTTTATAAGCACGACTTACTGATCGATGCCATTAGTCTTCGAAAAGTCATTTTTATTGGAAAGTCAGCTTTTGGTTTGAAGACCACCGTTGGTTCTAATTTGCTTATGAGCATCACAAGATTCGTAGTGCTTCCTCACTGGGATAATTGCCCTTTTTATAAGACAGGAAGACCTACTGTATGTTTATATTCATGCACAAAAAGGGTAATATTCATCTCTGCAGGGAATTTACAACCTTAAGTTTGTGCGCCCCAAACTGTAAACATTTCTACAGAAATACTTTTTCTTTCACAGAAACTGCCAAACTGCTTATTTTGTCCTTTCTGTGAGAACAGCTGTCAGTTCAGCAGCACAGCCTGCACTGATTTTCTGTCGGGTTTGATGCTTGGTATCTCTTTCTCTACTCTGCCCCATAAACTGTGTCAACCATCACGCCACCGTCGGATTTGTGCCGTTTCCGTCCTTCCATCGCCATCAACTTGTAATAAAGCAGAGATGGAAATGAGACAGAGTCAAGGAGGAAGCTCCATCACAGGAAAGTCCTATTGATTCCATTGGCTCATTACTCATTTAGTTAATGCGGCTGTATGTTGTCTTTAATTACATTTAGTGCCCGTGCGGGAGCACTGCTCTTGCCAAGTAGAGGTTTGCAAGCCAGCTCAACCACAAAAGACCAGTCTTCCCTGGCTAGCTTCTTTCAAACAGCATTACACAGCTAAAAGTCCTCCAAGTGATTTTATTCTTAAATGCAGTGAAGCTCTTAATGTATCTGACTGTTGGAGTGATGCCCTGATTAAAGAGCCCATACATTAACAGTCATTCAGCAGAAGTACATTAATAATTACAGTGGAGTAAATAAAGTCCTGCACAGTTTGACTTCCTCTCTGCTTTACAGGACCTTCTGACTCCAGCATCTTGTCTTTCTGCTTTTACCTGGCTCCCTCCTGAGGCTGAGCAGTGCCACTGCAGGTTTTTATGCCAAAAAAATACCTGCGTAGCTGTAGTCACTGCATTGTGATCAGCACTGTTGAAGGCAGTTTATCTGCTCCGGGGCAGGAGCTGGCTGTTTATCGTCACTTGGGATCCCCAGCGCTGGTCTGCGGAGCAGGTAGAGGCAAACGAGGGAATACTTCATGCATCAATTAGGATAACCTCAGCTGAGAGTCCGGACTTCTGCTGATTGATGCTGGCTGCCGAAAGAGAGGAAGAGGAAAGAGGCTGGCCAAGGGGAGGGGGAATCTGTTTGTGTTTACTTGTATCTGACTAGCTGGGGTGTTTGTAGATTGCATGTGTGTGCATGTTTGCTCTCTCTCCCGGTGTGTGTGTGTGTGTGTGTTTGTGTGTGATGTCAGTAGTCTCGGTCAGCACCAGTGAAGGTGGTGTTACTGCTGATGTTTAGCCGGA
>JBBDHI010000025.1:6941933-6952513 GCA_037177115.1 Craterocephalus stercusmuscarum
TAAAAGTTGGAAAAATGCACTGAGTTGACTCCATTGGTGCTATATAGATTTAATTAGTAACTAGTTTTTCACACAAACTGGGAAGTGAGGAAGCATTTTGCACTAAAATACTTGCTTAATGATTTTCTAATGCCTCTATTGGTCCTTAAAGCTACACTACATTAGTTTTCAACCTTTAAACTCTGCATTCTTGTGACTCATTTTAATGGCACATTGACATATAAGTACATTTCTGGAGCAATCGTTGCCCTGCCATGTCCCAAGGCTGAGAAACCAAAGTTTCTTCAGCTCAGAGCTTCACACAAAACTGGATATCAACACACAGATCATTTTGGATTCTCATCATGCCCAATTCATCAAAGAAACCCAAGAGGACTTTATCAGTGGAAGAGAGGAAAAAGAGAGAAAGTAACATATTAATATAAGACAAGAGTCAAGCTAGACTGTCTTTTACTGACTAGACAGCTCTGAGCATCACATGATACAAGACAGATAGTGAACTATCCTTCATTAGGGGGCGCCAAAGTCTAGTACTGCTGCTTTAATGTTGCATTGTAACACAGAAGGGATAACTAACTTGTTAAATTGCATCTAAATATGATCACATGTATCATTCACACACTGTACAAAGGATAAAATATTAATATTTCCCAGATAGACAGAAAACACTACTGTAACTGTCAGCTTGTTACTTTATCAATATTTCATACATACTGTATATATATATATATTATTCAGGGTTTCTTCTCTGTCGATCAGTTTTAGTCTTCCACATTTCTATTTAACTGGTCTCCTTATTTTTTCCTCTGTTATTTCATTGCAAGATTATGGAAGAAAGTGGAATTTGGAAGTGCTGTCTGATTCTAAGCCCTGTGTCGCTCAGCCATGGTGCCTCTGCCACTGTGTTAGTTGGAACATGATATTTTGATTTGTAGTGTGGCTCTATAAATGAGACATAGAGCAATTGAAAGTCATTATCACAGAAAATGAACAACTCCTCTTATTTTCAAGCTATTGCAAGTTTTCTTCCCTCAGCCTGTGTTTAACATGCAGCCTCCTGTCAGTCCTCAGAATGCCTCCACTTTTTCCTGCTTGAAGTACTTCATGATTTGGGGAAGTGTGCTTAATCTGAACGCCCTCTCTCTGAATTGCTTTTAATGACTTTTGTGGACCTGACTGATGCCAGCCTGCGTTGGAAAAATAAATGATGTCGGTTTCTTTAAAAGCCGTTACAGGATGCCACAAAGCCAAACCGCCCACCAAACTAGCAGTTAAACATCACCAGAAACCTGCGGAGCATTAATGCCCAGGCCGCCATCGGCCCCTTCAAACGTTATTGCACTTGTTTACGTGATTTTGGAGATAATGTGGAGTAAAAACAAACACAAGCTTTGTCTAAAAGCCTCAATACTTCTGAGTGACACTCTCAGTGATGTTGGTCGCATTTTAAGAGATCTATCTCCAACTGAAGAGATTTACTGCCTGTTTATGAGTTTACCCCTTTTAGTAATAATCAGCTATTAAAACAACCTTCAAACACACACACAAATAAAAACAGCCTGTGGAAGCCGACTCCAAGTGCTTGTTTTAAATATTTGCAGCATAAATGAGTGTCCTCTTGGTAGAAATCGTGCAAACATTTTCTGCTACAAACTATTCTACAATTCTTCTATTCTCTGCGCCTGTCGGCTGCTTATTTTGGCAAACAGTCCCGCATCCATCGCCTGCGTGTGCAGGCTTAAGACTGCAGTAATGAGCATTCACAAATGCTGCTCAACACATGTGTCTCCACATACAAACTTCTAAGAATGTGTGTGGGATAATCAAACAATCAAGCAGCGGTGTCAGTCTGTGTGTGCAGCATGTGGTCTGAGAATATGGAATCCCACATTTGAGCTTATTTGGTGCCTCATGTGAAACAAAAATGTGTGTGGTGTTTTGAAGTGGAAGGTTGTGGGTTTGTTCGGCAGATGGAGGAGGTCTGTGTGTGAAATGATGAAGGAAAGTCTCTGTACGTGCAATAATCAAACACGTGCTCAGGCTTGTATTTTAAGTCGGTTCCAAAAACTAACTTACAGTAAAACCAGCTTCTTTTCTTATTTCGAAATGAAAGAGCAGCGTGTATTCATAGAAGTAGCTGTAATTGGAAACGGCAGTTAAACTGTATCTGATATGACAACAAACTATCAAAATCAGCTCTTATTTTCCAGGATACTGTATCTTTGCTATATGAGCAGCAGCATCAAGCTAAGATTAAATCTTTCTTGTGTTGAGCAGTCGCATCACTACAGGTAAAGTGATTAACTCTGCTTATGTTGTATGAGTGTAATGTGTGCTGGGAAAACCTGCATCCTGATGCTCAGATGGATGGAACTTTGACTTCCCTTCTAACTTTAATTAACCTGTTGGCTGCAGATGTCCTGTGGGTCGGACATGACAAACAGATGTTTTCTTCATCCTCCCTTCCAAGTACCTACACGTGGTACACCATTGGAAAGCTGGGATACTCTAGATTTCAACGGCATATACCATTCTAGGCTCTAATTATTACTGTGCATTCAATCGACCAATCACAAATGTAGTTAGTCTTTGAAGCCATACTGTACTCTCAAGGGACCAGTTAAAGTATTCCTGTTAAAAAGCAGGGTTCTTGCCTCCAAACTCCACAGACACCAGTCTGATAAGATCTGGTGGCATCTACTGTATGGGAAGCAAGCTGGATCCATAAAAAAAACAACTCCTGCACAACCCACAGGTTCCAAAGGATCTAGACACCAGGGGATATTTATTAATACCATGTCAACCTTGACTCAGGAGCTTTTTGGCCACATAAGGAGGCACTAAACTGTAGCCAGGTGGTTTTATTGCAGTGGCTAAATGGCATATTTGATTACTAGCTCACTCACCCTTTCTTCTGTGTTTCGGTTCAAAGTCATCAAATCAGTCAATATCAGCCTTGACCAACGATGTATATTATTCAATCACTTACAATGTATTTCATGTTGTCTGACTGAGATTAGAATAACTGTAGAGCAGTTTTCATTTTAAGATATCTCAAGAGTTTCCTCAGTAGTAGGTATTGAATAGATTTCAGCTAAACCATTTGCATTAAGTCCTTTACAGATTATTGGTGTTCATTAGTAAGAATTATATGTAAGTGTCTTATTACCACACACTAAACTTTGCCTTTAAAAATGTTTATAGATTTCCAGTCCTTTTGTCACCCTGAGACAGGGATAGTTCCTTAATAAGGAATAAATTAAGCCTCCAAAGAGAACAGAGTATCAGTGAGTGCTCAGTCGGTCTTGGTGCATATATGACTCATTATCGCGCTTCTGCAAAGTGTCCTTAAGGTTATTAAAGAGTAACATGGACACTGAGTAAGCAAGCGTTCTAGAGAGAGTCCGAGCCGAGGGGGGAGTTCCAGCTCATGAATCATCATTGCCGCTGGACGTCTGGCTGAGTTGCCCAGCCCGCCCCATGTTGTGTCCCTGACACACTGTGCTGAAACGGAGCGCTTTGACCTTCGACCTTGTCATAAAAGACCTCCTGAGGGGTGTTGGCTGCCAGCCGCCATGCTAATGAAGCCGCCCGCTAGCCGCTGTCAAGGAAGGCAAAAATCCCCCTAATAGCTGCAAACTCAGAGGGCCTTTGTGGAACTGATACTAGTTTATAAGTTAGCAGCTGCTGAATACATTACGAAAAGCCTCAAATGGGCCACACTGACGTATACACAGCGCTTGTTTAAAAATGCGGTGTGTACATGTGTAGCAAATCTTGTATGGATGCGCATTGTACTGCACTGAATTAATAACGCATTCCTGCCACCGACTGGTTTTAAGTTTATTCAAGCCTTTCTTCAGTGTGTGTGTGTGTGTGTGCATGACGTGCATAGGGTTGTGTAGGTGGCTGCACGCTGTGGTCAGTATGCCATGCAGCCGGGTCCCAGGGTTAAGCGGGGGTCGGGTAATAACTCCACAATGATGTGCTTTATGGGTAATAATGCTGATCTGCTCCTTTTCGCTGAGCCCTGCGCCCCGAGACATTTCAGCTCGGTCAATGTTAAGTGTTGTCACATTCTCGCTGTGTCTGTCCTTTGTGCTGACTGTCTGCCATCTTCTCGACAGATCGAGAATGTTGACGCTTGCCTCAGTTTCCTGGATGCCAGAGGAGTAAATGTACAAGGGCTCTCCGCAGAAGGTAAGATGAATACACAATACACAATTCAAAGCTTGATAGCATTCCTAATTGAATCAAGAAGAGTAGAAGAATTTATCTGTTGTACCGCTCCAATTTATTGACCTGGAAAATCCCCCTTGGCTCCAGCAACACCCAACCCTTCTGTGGGTAGCTTTCCATTTCTTCAAAGTTCCACAAAGTCTTCAGAAAACTGGTTGAAGCCTATTTCCGAGACGTACCATTATACTTCACGGGAATGGAATTTACCACGTTGGTATCATGACAGGGTCCACAGTTTCACCATCCACAGCTTCCCCTACAGCAGTGTAGGCAGTCATTAGGGTATCAAGAGTGGATTGTGGGAGGATAGAAAACGGTAGAAAAGGATGTTCCTCCTGACAACATTTTATGTGACAGCCATAAACTGCACTGAAAATTGTATCAGAACGCTGGCATTAAAACGGTTACTGTTCAACAGCATGGTTTCCATTCTGTTTTTAATTTGCATTTCATGGATATGAATGATGAAGTTGAAAATCTAACTAAACTTCCAGCAACGTCCCAAAAACCTTTTTACATTTGCCAGAGTTGGTTTCTGTCTTTTTCGAAGGCTTGATGTGCAAACCGCATCTGACCATTCAAAGTTTAAGATGACGTAACTCACCAGCTCTTTCTGGTTTGGGCCCCCAAACAATAAATGCACATGATTGACGAAGGACTTTTCCATATATGATGTAATATCCATGATATTCCCAGAAATTAAAAGAAATCCCTGGCTCCTGTCCCCCTCCACCTTGTGGATGTCCACTGCAGTTTTTGTTTTTTATCCAGTTTTCACAAATATTTCTGCTGGACTGCAACCACTGTCAGTGGAGCTTATAAAGCCACAATGACGACTCAACGTGGCTTATTTCTTCATTTCCAAGCCAACCAATAGAAACGCATTGGATTCACTGAGTGCAAACATCTTATTAAAGCTCACAGCATTTACTGAATTCAGCACAAAACATCACAAAGGCTTTTTACTCTACATCGAGGTGGGAAGTGACTTTGTGTGCAGATGTTTGGTTTATTGCACAGCATCCTTACAGCCCCCTGACGTTAGACACAATGTGGAGAAGATATGTAACAGGCTGATACTGGAGATTTGATTGTGATAAACTGAATTTAGATGTAACATCTATAAATCCTGACCATCATTAAATCCATTAAAATTTTAATTGTAGGCTAGATTCAACTCCTAGGAAGCTCTGTGTGATGAAAGTAAGAGCTGGCACTACATGAACTTTTTGTTTTTCAAGTGTTCATGTGTATGGAGTGTCCCAAATTCTGCCAACAGTAACCTTGAACTGTTTTTAAGATATTAGAGACTCGCCTATCATGCTGGTTCTGAATATGTCCAAATTGAGTTTGGTGTAAATAAAAATGTGGTTTATAAGCTAGTTATTAACCTTAGTTATTAATCTAAACATCATACTTGGAGTTTTAAACAGTTTGATAACAGCAAAGGAGTCAGTGGTAGAGGCCTGGCACATAGTTTTGATCACCCGTCAGGATGTTCTAGCTGGTGCAAGGTAGTGGTAGATGTCTGATTCAGCAGGATAGGGGTTATGTCTTTTTTTCTTCCTTTCCATGTCAATAGTCTTCATATTTTTTTATATAAATATTCTAAAATAAAAAGTTGATAACAAAAACGGTTCAGCACATATGTCCGCCACTTCGGTTACAGAAGCTCAGTTCACTAAATAGAAGTATTTAAAGCTATGCTGTCATATGTTAACCAGGAGAACTAGCTGTTGGTTTTCTATACAGAATTCCATGTGAATGTTTTTCCCTAAACAGGCTTAGGGGCTCAGAGCCACGTGCCAGACCCTTATAGAAAATATTTATGTTGAAGTCATTTGTATGTGTTAAAGTTAATACCCACATGTACTGTACATCTACAAACACTTCTCAGGTATTCTAGCAAGGTGTTTTCAGCTCTTACTGAAGACCTGCCCTTTCCTTGAGTCCATGTTTCCCTTATTCTTTCTGTTCCCCTTCAAACACTAGAGGCAAGTTTGGCCTTGACCTCTCAAAGAGTAGAAATAGTCTGGCAGGCTGACACAGTGACCGGCAGCTCTAAATTTTGTGCCACCCCCCACTCCTAACTACAGCTCTAAAAACAGCAAAGTGACTCGCAGGGCCTGGAATTTCAAAGTGGGTTTTTAGATATATGGGCTATTGGGTTACCCTGCTCGTTGCTGCTGCTGATGCATTTCATTACAGCCTTCCTTCAATCCATCTTTCCCTCTTGCTGTGCTTGTGCGGTTCTGTTTCTGTGTTGAACGACACGTCCAGCCTCTCGTCCCTAATTGAATTTGCTCAGGCTTTCCTGGCATATGCGGCCTTTATGTTTTTACAAGGCATCGGAATTAAATAAAGCAGAATATTTGATGTGTATAGAGGAACCCAGAACCTACTTATAGCAATAACCTCTTTAGAAGATCCGCTTGCGTTTCTCTTGTGGGAGGCTGTAAACTAAAGTTCCGGAAAAACTCATCTTATTGAAGGGTGTTTTGGTTCCCCCGCAGATTTTTCCGCTGAAGGAGGTTACGAGCCATAATAAAATCAAATCAAAGCATTTTTTTTTTCTTCATGCAAGAAAGCCAGCCATGAAGAATGTCATGTGTAGCCGAGCTTAGAACTAAGGTGGACAACAGATCAGAGATGCAGTTTAGGCAACAAGCAGTTTTATGTTTTACTCACACTTTAAAGAAAAAAAAATCGAATTCACATCAAACAAGCCGAATGGGTATTAATATAATGTGATATATGAAACTACAGCATACATTTTCATCATGTTTATAAAGACAAAACGGCCACCTCCTAAAATCCACCCTCACAGTTTGCACAGCAAGTTTATTAAACTGACAACATAAAACCTTTTACTACCTGAAATGTGATAATTATCGACGGGAAGTTCAGTTTACTGTTTCCAGCCTTAAAAGCAGGTGTAAAGCCCCCAAACCCACAGTTCCTGCAGTTGATAATGAGGGAATTTAGGGGTCCTTGCAGAAGATCATTAAAGCATTTTCCTCTGCAGGGTCTCTGCAACTGAGACCTCTGCAGAACAGGCTCTTAATGGTTTATAGGACTTGTGAACAACCTACAGTGTAACCTGCGCTCCACGGTGAAGTCTGTCTTGCTTGATCTCAGTAGGTGCAATATGTTTTTTTTTTCTTTTTTAATGGGTCTGATTTCATTAGAACCCTTTAAACACTCATCTGTGTTGGATCAGCAGGGGATACACACTTTATCTGGAACCTGAACAGGGAGCCAGGGGTAAGGAAAAGGCTTCAAGCAGTTTAGTGTTTTTTCTTTACTTTTTGGCTGTAAAATAATCCTGCATATGTAACATGAATCAGGACGGGAAAAAAACGTTATGAAGCAGTGATAACCACGATATGACAGCTGTCACCAATATCAATGACAACCATGTTTGTGACTGTGAGCATTAAATTTTTAATATACGGTACTTACACCTTAATACTACAGTATAGCAGTTCCCATTTCATTATCTCTGTCTGTTATATCCTGTTAGCATTTAGTTTGCCCACTGAATAAATCATGCTCAGATAAAGAGGAACTTCAACTATTTTTGTCAGTTTCTCCTGCTCATCTTATACCTTTTGATAAGACAACTGTGTCTTAACGAAGGTTGAGTGACCTGTCATGAAAAACAATTACTTGCTTCTGTAAAGTAATTTATCATGTCTATCACAACACCAATCCCTTTATGTACAGTAATATAATTTTCTTGACCTCAGCTCTATAGTTTGGACTCTGTCATCGCTCCCTGACTCCCAATCTTAACCTTTTTTGCAATATCGCCTTGTACACGCCATCACCATCTCAATAAGAAGTGGCATTTTGAAAGATAAGCTGCAGCATTGATCTGTCAACTTATTTTTTAACACAGTGTAGCTTGAACGATTTAATTTAGCACTTTTGTAGCTAAAACGGAAATAAATTTGCTATAAATTAGGTTGTAACCAGCACTTTACCCACAAGTTCAAATAATAAACTAAAACATTAAGCCCTCTAACAACAAACATGCTTTGCAGAAAAACTAAGAAAATTATGACTTTGTTGTAATAATGATTTTAAGCTCTTTGGAATTGGCAGAGGAAGATGTGGCTCTATTTAAAAGGGAAAAACAGGCTTTCCAATGAAATAGGATTTATTACCAAGAAGGTCTGTTGCAACAAAGAAATCCACCAAACACAAGTTTTCTTTCTTTTTCTCTTAAATTCGCAGTCTCGATTACAATCTGTAGCAGTTTGGTGAAATAAAGGATTTGACAGAACAAACATGAAGGTACACAAACTTGTGAGATGATTTAACCTGCAATGACACCAAGACTATCACATACAGTAAACCCCAAGAGCAGCTTCTTTTAGACTGATGCTGTTTTATTTTCCTTTATACTGTATTTCTTTTACTAGCGTCCATAAGTTTTCAGTCCAAAGCAGCGCTGGTTGGTTAAATATGCATTTCTATATTTCGCTAAAGTACAGAAAACACCTTTTTTTTTCTCAAAGGTCTTGTATAAATTGTTACCTCTGGGTGTGGTGGAGAATGAACTTTCATAACTTTTCTCAACTGCCGTGGATGGCTGAGAAGGTTGTTTGGGCCTCAGCAGATAAATTGGAATTAGAATTCCTGCATCAGCGTTTGCCCTTCTCCCTGTGCTACTGCGCATCAGCTCTTTTAAAGCCAAGGGTGTACTGTAAATGTATTCAATTTTTACCCCCCACCTAATTTTCATTGAGAAATTGAAATTTTTCCATTTTTTTCATTAATTTATTCATTTTAAAATGACTACTTTTGTAACCTATGTGGTTATCATTTTGTTGGTTTAATTTGTGAAATTCCCCTGATCTCATTTTTTTAATAAATTCAAATCCAATCATTTAAGATGTCTCATTATTAATTCAAGTGAAATGTGTCACCTCTTCAGTTTCTCAGTTTCTACAACACCTGTCAGTCAGTTATATTGTGGCTAAGTAGGGCTGTATAAAGTTTCCGTTTCATATTTTTGGCCGTCAGACCTCTGCCAATCAAACATTAGCCCACATGTTCTAATGCTGGGCTTCATTCTTGAATTACTCAGCTGTTACTTAGTTTATGTTAGCAGATGTTTCAGTCTGGACCAATGACAACTCTTTCACTGTCTCAAATGATTTGTATTCTGTATATGCTTTACACCATGCAAAGCACAGCTAAGTGACTGAACTGTATATAACTAACTCTTTGTCTCAGATACAATTCTTATACAATCCACACCAGTATAGATCCTTATTTTTGCTGCACAACAGCTGTGCTTGAGCTTTATCCCCAGGAGGACATTTTCGAAAGTAAACATATGCTTGCTTTATAGTGTCTGAAAAACCCAACAGACAGTCTGGAAAATATTTATCTTAAGCGTCGCAGGACACTGCTTGGGTCCTAGACAAATGAAAAACAACTTCAGCACCACTTTCACTTGCACAAGTTATTTAATTCCAAGAAAATGCCTTTGGCCCGACAGAGGCTAGATGCAGGGTAAAGCTGTAAATCACTTCATGCTGCAGCAGCACATGGACGGGATGCAGCGGTGCGCTCATTTAGTGAAGGAAAGCTTTTTTAATTTTAATTTTTTGCTCCCGTTTTGCCCTTTCAGAGATCAGGAATGGCAACCTGAAGAGCATCCTGGGCCTCTTCTTCATCCTGTCACGCTACAAGCAGCAGCAGCAGCAACAGCAGCAGTACTACCAGTCCCTGGTGGAGCTCAGCCAGCAGACCAGCACCACTGCGCCGTCCACAAGCAGCCTCAAAACACAAGAGATGCAGTCCAGGTATGTTAGTACAGAGCTTCAGGATGGTTCCGTTGGAGTAATTTGGTGCTGGTTTTGGCATGATTTGGACAATAATGGGGCTGGGGTTAGAGGCAGTAGTGTCACTGGTTTGAATTAGTACACTATTTCTGTTTTTATTACTTTCTGGATGATTAATTAAGTCCAGTTGAAGCTTTTTCGAAACAGAGTGATGGTGTGAATGCTGGAAAAGAAGATGTTAGTGATTAAAGTTTTGCTGCATCAGCTTCAGAGGGTTTGACAAGGACGTGTCAGGTTTTATGGCAGCAAAGCAGAGAAGAGATTTACATTTCTAATGAAATCCTTCTCTCATACTGTATGTTTCTCTCTCTAGTGGTGACACTATAAACTGTCTACACTTATCAAGAAAACAGTTGTCTTGGTTTAAAGGAAACATATCATGCAAAATCCACTTTTTTAAGCCCTCAAATACCTGTTTTTGTCTTTTTCGAGCGTTCCAGAGTGCCGAAAAATGTAATTTATTCACTTCCGGTGCAGCATATA
>JBBDHI010000025.1:6952613-6975033 GCA_037177115.1 Craterocephalus stercusmuscarum
TTACTTTATATAAACCATAAATTAATGATTTATTTGTGAAAAGGAAGGATTTAAAAGCATGATACATTACCTTTAAGGGCTGACACCAACGTTCAACATCCTCTCTGGTTGTGTTTTACGGGTGATCATAGAGGAAAAAATAAATCATCTAAAATCTAGCATATAATAGCCTTTTTGCTTGTGTTTTTGTAAATAAAAAGGAATCCCTTTTTTAACAAGAAAAATACCTATTTGGTTAAAGATTAAGGCAGTTAGCTTTTGATATGTCAAGAGGCAAATTTTGATACTTTTAGATGCAGTAAGTTAGCTGATTCGCATTGTTTCCCGCAAAGCTAACTAGTAAGCATGAATATAAGAGTTAAATGTGAATTTTAATCTACATTTTTGTGTAGACGGAACTGGTTTTGTTTTGAGGAAATTTTGCCTGTACACATAATCGTTTCCAGAACTGAATGCAACACAAAATCACTGAAAACGCTGTGGTAGCCTACAGGTTTGTAGCGCTGTCGTAGCGCTGTCGTAGCGCTGTCGTAGCGCTGCGACAGAAATACGCCCAAAGAATACGACTTGGAGCATGCACATAAATTAACATGATGTAAGCAAATATAGGCAGATGATGGCGGACAATCAGGTTGAAAGGGAAACTTTGGAGTGGATTTTGGATATTTTACAGTTTCTCTGCAGCATGAATGCTGTGTGCTATAATTTGCCACTGTTGTGGCTGTTGGCAGAGATTGTACATTCAGGTTAAGTGAGAGGTGAGAGTATGGCTTCAACGGTTTGGGAAAGGTGTGTATTGGTTGTAAACGCATAATCAATGCTTTCAGTGTCTCAAATTGCCAGATCCCTGTGTATGAAGCATCCAAACAATAAGAAACTTTACAGATACACCTCCATATGGACATGGCCTTAATCTGCCTAGAATAAGTGAATTTTTTAATTTTTTTTATTTCATACTTTGGCAAAGTAAACCAATATTTGGAACATCCTTACAGAAGCTCTGTCCTCCATCTGCATTATAAGAAACTTTAACTTTAACTATTCGCGCGTTCTACACAGTGTTAAACATTTCCTGTGATCTATGGGTGATGAGTTTCCTTTTGTTTGTCATCGGCGGCATTTTAGAGTAGAAGTTCTGGCAGTCGGAGGCAGTGAAAGCAAAGAGAGCCTGTCCTTGTGTGATGTAAATAGACAGAGCAGGCCTTAGAGGAGCATCTGAAGGAAGGTCTGACATGCCACACATGAGCAGCATTCCTCGGGACCAGATCAAGTTCCTGCTCTCCTACGTTGGCAGCGCTGAGCTGAGCCGCTCTGGGCTCGTCTCTGTTAGTGTTTGTGTCCGTGAAATCGGCGCAATAAGCGCGCTTCGTTTCGGCACATAAGGAGAGCGTATGCGAGTAAGACGATACTGGCAACATCTTTGGCTTTGCCCGCTTTGGACGAGTAAGGAGGTGGTAGCAACGGGGTCACTGTATGGAGCATTTAAAATTGTGTCCAGGGTTATTAAGGGCACAGCTGCCTTCCACCCCCACAACAGGTGGACAATGCTCTCACACATACACACCAAACGGAGAGGAGTTCGAAGCTCACTGCAAACCTGCCAAATCAGTTCACCCACACACACACACTGAGATCTTTTGGGCTTATGTAGAATAAAATGTCTGGAAGATATTTAACTAATAGAAACATAAAGATGCAGTTCACATTCTGTGAAGAGGCTCAGTCCATTTCCACACAGACCCTCTGTGTTCATTGTGTCTCTCTGGACCGCAGCATTAATCACACCTGATTGCTGAAGGCCGAAGACGAGGTCAGGGCATCGCTCTGTGTCTGCGGGGGATAAAGTAAGCCATTAATCTGTGAATTATTAAGGAACATTGGCTGGCCAAGCTCTTCCTCCACACGGAAACAGCATGTAAGGGTGCGGAGCATGCATTTGGTGTAGAAGCCAAAGACAGTGGCCGGTTACTGTAACTATGAACTGCTCAAGTCAGTGTCCAGCGTCTCCGGACATGCTTGTTTTTAAGTGGAAGCCACATGAATGATGGTGTGTAGGTCACACACATTAGACATGGACAAACACATTTCCCTTTTTTTTTTGTTTTGCATTCCATGTAGTATTTTATAGTATTGGTAGTATTGGTTTGATGAGACTGAATAGAAAATAGGTAGAAAGAAATATCCAAAATATTTTTTGCTGTATTAGAGAGAGGATTTTTCAAACCTTGAAGTTAACAGTTAGTGAGGAGCACTGGAGGTTTGGGATTTCTGACCTTTGATGATATGAAATGTGCACTCATCTCACACTCAAGAAGAAACTGGCGAAGATTTTGTGTGGCTTTGGTTCCAGTTTCGCTGCTTCCAAGTTGGATATTTCCAAGGTGGTGATTAATTTGAGCTCTATTCATGTCTTCCACTCACAATCTTAGATTTATATGCTTCATTTCTAAATGTGGACTGAGTTGCTGTTTAATGCTGCATTCAATTTCCACCGCTCCTCTGCTGCTTAAGCATGTTCAGAGCCAGCACAAAGCATTAAACCAGGAAAATAAAACTTTAATTGCAAATGTTTTGCAACATTTATGTTCTATAACAAATCATGCTGGAAAAGTCTCCTCTCTGGGTTGAGAATAAGGTCCTACCCCAAGTGGAGGAGATCTGGTGTCTCAGGCTATTGTTTATGAGTGTGGGAAGAACGGAGCGGCTCAGTGAAGCATCTCCAGCGATGAATGCTCTGCATCAGTCTGTCATAGAGGCGGAGGAGCTGAGCCTAAAGGCAAAGCCTTTGATTTCCTGGTCAATCTATGTTCCTATCACCCATGGTCATTGCTGTGGGTTGTGACCATCTGGTTAGGATGCTTCTGGATCTCTCCCTGGTGAGGCATTCAGGGCACAACAACCCACTGAAAGTGGGCCCTGGGTAAGACCTGGAACATTCTTGAAGATGGATGGATGCTCTAAAACAACAAAAAACACATCATCTCCACACATTATATACTGTATTAACTCTGCCTGCTTTGTATTCCATAATGCAAAATCCACTGGTGACCTAAGTTTTAACAAATTCCACACAGAATTATCTTTGCGTAATTGTGTTGCCCAGCAAAGTAAACACTGACGTCTAAATGGTGATGAAGGAAAACCTCAAGTTTTGTGATTTTTCATGTCATTCTGAAAGACTTCTGTCATACAGTAGTTATTTCGATTCCTGTAGTTAGTAATGAACACTTTTCCTTGCAGTGTCATGTCAAAACAAAGCGTGAATCCAATACATTTTAATTGCCGTTGAAGACCGTTTCTTGGTGACAATAGTTGTTAATTTCATGGAAGTAATCTCTGAAATACAGGATGCAACACTCTGCTGGAGCGTAACTTCAACAGTGTTTTTTATTTCTCCGTACAAAATGCAACATGGAGCATCATTACCTTATACTTTTTAGATCATGTCCATTATTTTTGAGAAAGTTAACTATGGGAGGATGCTACGGTCAAATTCCGGGCTGCATGCACTCCTTTAGTTGTCCAATACACACTTTTAATCATAAATTGCCTTCTTTGTGACTATACAGTATCTTCCCTGGAGCATCTTCTGCAGGAAGCTGAGTTTGTCACTAAAAGATAAGATCATAAAATGCTGATTTTAATCAAATTATCTTTATTTGTTTGAGCTTTCATAGCTGGCTGATGCAAGCCTCTCACCATCCCGCCCCCCAATTTAAAAAAAACAAAATATAATTACATCTGTTCATGACTTTTTCATTCATTCTTATATAATGGCTGGTTCATGTAAGATTTAGCTTGTCTGAGTTACTGATGTTTGAACTGCATAAATGTTCCAGCTTTTGATCATATCTCTGATCTCTGGCAGATTTGCATAGACAGATACTCCAGCTCACATTTGGTATGCTCCACATGTTGAGTTGTGGTTTGAGAAGCTTTCTATAGACGGCACCTGCTGGCCTGACTGGTGTCTCTAGGGCAGAGGATGAGATGTGTGTGACTGTGTGTGTGTGTGTGTGTGTGTTAAAGGGGACTCCCCATTGGACTAAATGAGACAGCCCGGAGCCGCAGGAGGCTTTCAGTGCTCTAGAAAGCAAGAGGGGCCCAAGCCTGGCAGGGCGCAGCAAACCCTCCCTCTTTAATTCATCATGTCCCGGGGCGAACAAGTTGACCCCCTGGTATGCCGCTCCTCACGCCTACCAACCGCCGTGTCTCGCGACAGGAAGAGTCGTTTGCCATATGGGAGAGCTAACAGCTTGGCCAAGACCGAGCCGTCTCATAGGTAGAGTTATAGCTTCCATAGGGTGTGTGTCAGAGGGACAGAGTTTGGATCAGAGGATGGATAAATGTCACTGACATCATGAACTGGTAAATGGTTTGGCTGTACTTAAGTTTTCATAGAAATATATGTTTGTCCTTTTTTCCTTAAAGGTTTTTTAATCTATGGATGGGAATGAGCAATCAGTGTCTGGTGAGAATTGTTAGTTGAAGTAATGATTTAGTCTTTGCGCATTGCCAACAGGAATTCTGCTCTACACATCCTCAGTTTGATAACTGTGCTTTCAGAAATATGATTTCATTGCGATCTGAAAGAATGAAAAGAAAAATAACCCATTTGTACAGAAATTGGTTGATTTCATGCAGTTCTCATAACATTTCCAAGTAGCTTTAATTCCCTTTACATGTCTTACGACTGTCATTTCTCTTCAGCTATTTGCAAATGATCCTGCTGAATGTCTTTTAAAATGTTTTACAAAACAAAGTTTGAGGTTTTGTTTACTTCTTGCTTAAACATTGTGTAACCATACTGTAAAGTTGGTTTCGCACTGAAATTAGGCTGTGGTTCAATGTGTTTGATTTCAAGCAACAAATCTGATGGCATCTTAATACCTGCTGTCATCACGCTGGTCTGAGTGTGGTTATTGATCTAAAAGCGATTAGTCTGTCTGACCTCAGCGCTGTGGGTATAATTGGCTCAAACTTATATTATTTACATTCAATGGGACAGTGACAGCATTCAATATGGTTTGCATGTGTGCTGCAGTGTCACGGGCCATTAAATGGAAGCCTTGTTGATGCATGTTCTATTCAATCAGAAGCGACAGAAGATCTTAAATGTTGTGGGTTGGTTATGAATCCCAGACAGGAATATAATATACCACTGCCTTCATGTGGCCTTGCATTTTTTATATCTGGAGTTCAGTGGAAGGAGTAAAGATGGGCCTTGTTATAGAAAAATGTGCACAACCCCCCTAATTTCCAACCATTTTATTTGTTCCTATTGTGAGCTGCATGCAACATGCATGTTTTATTCTATCTCAAATTCCAGCAAAACGCTGTTGCTTTTAAAGATAACCCCCTTTGTGCTAAGTGGCTTCGGCAAACCCACTCTCAATATGAGCAAAAAAAAAAGAAATGAGTAAAAGCCTCTTGTAAAGAGCAGCGACAAATTTAATCTCAACCCATAAAAGCGTATTTTTTGTGTGCGTGGTAGGTTTTGTTAATGTTGCAGATCACCTTTTTTGTGTGCACTCAGGATCATGTGGAATATGTTTTAGAGCACAAAAGCTACTGGGAGTGGAAATTAAGTGTTGATTTTTAGTTTAACGAGTTAAGGTGAGCATATTTAGCAAGACATCATTAACAAACGTCCCATGTATGATAAGAACAAGGTTGCTCGTCACTGTAATTGCATCCTGCTCTCTGCTCTGTACACAGTGAGGTGTGTGTATGAGAAAGAGACCAATCCAGTTTTGTTTGACACCTGCATTGGAGAGATTAATGCATTTACCAAAATATTAACTGCCATGAAATCTTCTAAAAGTCGACCGCCTTTAAACCAATTTCTGGGGCTATTAACATGTCTTTGCTTGCATGCTAAATGAGTACTTTCTCCGCTTAAGTTCAGTTATTGCTGAAATGTCGGCAAGTAAAAGTAGGATTTCAAGCTGCACTCTGAAAGGACAAGGAGGATAGAATTCAATATGACTGCAGTGCGTCATTTAGTCACCAGTATAGGTAGTTTATTGTCTGTCTTGTCCACTTTCTGTCACTGAAGCCAAACCAGCAGCCCACAAACACAAAACAGAGGGCAACTTGTTCCTCATTGTCAGGGAAAAAGGACATCTACGCAGGCTGCTTCCTCTGTCACTCAGTTCGAACGCAGCTGGTCTCCATGATCATTGCAGAGGACAGTTTATCAGTCAAGTCTTGTTTGGACTGCTTCTACTGTGTGGCTGGAACTGACTGGGAAACTCAAGTTTTCAGCCAGTGGAAGGTAACATCTGCAACTAGTTGAATTATGCTGTAAACTAATTTAGCTTGTTTGTATCATGGAACAGTTAAGAAAACAAGATAGGATTTCATACTGCTTCTAAAAGGGAGTTTGTTCTGGCTAGCTTGCCTCATGGAAAGACAGCTTTTCTGGGATAAACCATCCAACTTGGACATCATCCTCTTGCTCATGTGCTCAGTTTTAGTTATTTCATAGGGAAATTCATGCACCGTTAAAAACAGGAACTCTGTGTGTAGTGTTTCTGTTTTATTGCTCTATATTATTCGGTATTGATTATATCTGCCTGTTAGCATGGTTTTCACCTTGCATTTAAAGATGCTGTTATTAACTGTGTTCCCTTAAAAAGCTTTTTAGGCTTGCAAGTTGGGCTTTGCATGGGACTGAGTAGTGCGTTTCGATTAGTGCCAGCTTTTTATATCTATGTGCTCCCAGTCAAATACCAGATTAAAGCTGCTTTCCCTGACTTATATTTTGTTTTTGTCAGATGGTGAAACAAGTCTGAAATAGTTCTTGAAAAGCAGTACGTTAATACTACATGTTAATAGAAGCATTTCAAGGATGCTGCTTATTTCTGATAAAGTAAAGATTTTTTTTTCAATGTTTGAGACGACATTGGTGCAGTGATCTTAACATGTGCGATGATCACCAAATCCACAGCTTTTATGTGCAAACTGTATGAACTGCACATGCAGGTGCTTCTAAAGGGGCTCCTGCAGGACAGAGACCCTCCCTCCTGCATGACAGTGCATCAGTGAACACCGGTGGTGTCTTTGCCCTCCAACATCTTTAGTTTGGAATCTGTTTTTCATTGCATGACAAAATCAATGTGCGGCATGGGAGCATGTCGAAAATGTGAATTGCATGGCGCTCACATTGAGAAGCCTGAATCTCTGAGCCGGTGCAGAGCTGAACATCTGACCTTCAGGTTCTTTTTCAAATATAATCTATAGGACTGGAAGGGGTGAAATCCAGGAAGTCCTGCAATTTCATATTAAAGGACATCCTAAAAATGTTGTTACATGGTCACGTGCCAACTGGTGACCCTCTCCCCCTCCCTCTGGGAAGGCCTTTTTATTCTCAGTCATGTTATTTACAGTACATGTTTAGTTAGTGGAGACATGTTCCACCAGCTGATTTCTTTTTTAGCATCTTTCCCAGTTTTCTGCTTTCCCTGCTCAGTATCCAGCTTCATTATGAGTAGAAGAAAAGTTGCAACTTTTCACAGCACGTGTGTTTTAATACATTTTTTTACTTACATTCACCACTGATAAGAGACTGTTATTTCATTCATTTATTTCATGACCAGCCTTGAAAAATTGTTTTGAGTTGGTTTATACTTCCTGTTAATCAGTACATTTCCCACAAACATTGCTTTGTTTCTGCCTAAATAAAACAGGCAGACTATTGTTTTTTGGTCTTTTGAGGGGTAAACGTTCAGGAGACATTAGTTGAATTCTGACAAGCGAGGACACCCACGTGGGTTTGGGAGTCATGCAGTTTACTCGGGAATAAACAACTCTTGCCACTGTTGACGGTTTGTTGTTTACAGGATGTATTAAATTTAAAAAAATGTATAAAAGCCTCCTCTGCTTGGAGTGGAACTAGTTCTTGTTAAACATGAATGGAAAGACCCTCCTGAAACAGCCAGTGTTACTGTAATTCCCAGCTCTGCGAATGACTAACTGTGACTGGCGCTGTGGGCATTTCCTTCACCTCTGCCTTGTGTGTTTGTGTGTGTTTTTTTGATGCCACCACAAAGCTGTTTGTGAAAGCTTTTTTTTCTGCCCTGTTTTATATCGGCGGCCGTATAAATGGATTGAGAAATGTTATTGGCTTAGTCATACGCTTGTGGTTACAAACATGTGTGAGCCATCATGTGAAAAATCAAAGATATGTGGCCCGGCTACAGTATTCACCACGTGCTGCTGCTTTCCTTTCACCTGGCTGTCTCCTGTGCTCTGCATGCATCTGAATGACTGCTCTCACCACATTATTACATTTAGACATGGATTGAGAAAAATTCAGCTGGCCACCGGTCTCATTCCTCTCTAACTGCGTTAACGGAACGTTCGTCATCTTCTCTGCTCTGTTTGCAGTCTCACAACACGATATGCAAGTCCTCCGGGCCACAGTGGAATAGGATCACCACAGAAGAAAAACACAAGGTAGATATACACGCATTTAACTATCATTTGTTTTACTTGAAGTTCTAAGGACTGCTTTCATGTTAGGTGTTTTTTTTATTATTATTCTTGTTAGCACCTGTCCCTTCACACGTCGGTTTTGCTCTGTTTTAATGATATTCTATCCTATTATTGCCACTGGGAGGTCAGAGGTTGACAATAAGTATTTTGCACAGGATTCTTTAACAGGGTGTAGCTTTTCCTCCACGGCACCGTAAACTAACGTCTCACAGTGGAAGCCCAGGCTCTCCAATGTTCCAAAAACTCCTGGCATTTCTCACTATAAACTAATCACAAGTGGTACAACTTTTTTTAAAAACGCTCAGTCACGTTGGGGCCTGTAATGTGACGGGTTTTGCCGGGGATGCGTCGTTCAGTGACTCTACTTGCAAATAGTGAGACTATAAAGGTGCTGGTTAAGAATTTGCATGAGACATGATAAAGAAAAGACCAGGCTGAGCTATTGCAGTCTTGAAACAAGAGGCCTGAGTGGCTCTTAAATTGTCACATTTATACTTAAAGCACCAAGCATAAGAATTCAGCTAAATTGCATGTATGTATATGTATTCATGTTTACACTGTATGTGCCTATGCTGAGAAATATACATACATGGACTATGTGGACCCACCCCGGTCAGTTGTCTGATGCCTGCAGCATTATTTCTGCTCAGAGGCTCAGTGAATCTGAATGTTTGCAAATAATTCCTGAGCAGCCACTGCAGAGCGATGGCAAAAATACCGCAGCCAGCTGCCATGGCCCTACAGGTGGTAATCTGCCCTCTCACGTCACTCACGACAAGCCAAAATAGCTCAGTAATTCCCACGAAAACATGAAGGTGCTTATACACTGTCACTTTTTATTTAAGTAACAGTCTGAGCACTTTTATGATGCCTTTTGGTTTTCATAGGCACAAACTTAATCAGTAAATGTCACCTGAAGGGTTTTTAACAGTTCTACAACTCCAACAAGATTTGGTTTCTCTTACGCAGAATATTTCTCTAGGCAATGACGTTTTTATGCTTTTTGAACTTTTTTTATGGTCTAGACTCAGACAAACACATATAATAGCTTGTCTACATGTCCAAAAGTATTAAAAATCATTAAAAAGGGAAATGTAATTGTTGAACATTAATTGTAAGACTTAAAAAAAAACTGTCAAGCCTATCCATCTATTTTTCCAACCCTAACTGTGTGTTTTAGTTATATTTTACACAACCTTTAACCATATATCTTAGAGAGGATAAATCCAACACCATTTAATATTACTTCTTTTTTATTGGAGGAAATTATCTCAGGTGACCGACTCAGGTCATTCTGAACCGTCATATTTTCTTTGTTTATACTCTTAAATGTGACCAACTATGACCCTATAAGCAACATGAGAGAACCACACATGTACATTTTACCACATTCAATAGGTGTCATTGTCAATTCTTTCATTTAACACGCGTCTGAGTCAGCATGGATGGAAAATATTTTTTTCAATGCCATTTTACAGGTTGCCATGGTTGCATCTAAACAGACGAAATGACAAGACGTCATTTCCTGGTTGCTGTCAGGCTGACACATTACTTACTGTAATATGAAGTAAATAAATTTGTTTAATCTTATTTAGCAACAATATGATACAAAAGTCATCTCAAGGCAGTGTCCTTTATTCAGTCCAGCTCAATTCCTTTAATATAATTCAGTTCCAATTAAATTAAATTATAATTATAATTTACGTTGCATAATGTCGAGTCATAAAGAGCTGCATTTCTTCTGTGATTTAATCCCCCAACTGGAATCATGGTCTGAGTCTGTGAGCATGCACGTTTATCACATTACAGAAGCTGAAAATGACCCAATACCCAACGCTGAATTTAGATCAGCAAATATTTCTTTTTCCAGTTCATCCAGTTTTTCAGTCCCATCCAACTACTGAGTTTTAATTTTTGCACTTACTCTGTTAGAAAACTAATCCATCGCTGTAGCAACCAGCCCAGGCTTTGATGTAAATGGTTTAAATGGTATGGTATGGTGCTGGCCTTAAAATTCATCATCCTAGCAGTAGGGGGGGGTGTTTGACGGTTTGTCGGCCACCTGCTTGCAGTGCTCTATCACTCTGATAAGCCTTATGTGCCTCTAGCAGGTGGTGGATACCCTGTTCGCAACCTTACACTCTGCCAGATAGAAAATGGTCTCGTAAGAAGTTGGCATGACATTAGAGAGCGTCGGGTTTGTGCATCCAGACTCCTTGGCAAAATGTTGGCAGAGGAGATGAGAAGTGCTCTCTCCTCTGCAGGGACTGCTTTCCATCAATAATGACTGACAGGCCACAATATCTCATCTCACAGTCAGCTTTCAGATCCATCGGTTCTGTAACAAAATCTCTGTCCTGAAATTGCATTACACTTCCCTCTCCGCTTCCATCCTGCTGCATGATCTAACCTGTATTTTTCAGGATGAAAGCATCTTATCATAAAAGGGACTTCCTTCTGATTTCCATCTAAATTGCCTCAATCTGTCCCTTATTTTCAGCTGTTTATCCCTTATTTTCTCTTCTCTGGGTTTTCAGCTACAGTCTCATCCTCCTCTGGCTTTAAACCACCCTGCATTGTTTTCCCTGCCGTTCTTTCTTTTCTTATCCTTTTAGTCCTTTTCATTCTTTTTTCCTTTAATTTCATTATCTAACAGTCTCCTATAACCTTTTCCTGCTTGACAGAATCGATGAAAGCTTCCAGCAGACAGTGCAGTCACCTTTGTTGGGTCTCTGATTGAATTTACGACTCTGACTCTGCATTATGTGTTTGCTGCTGTGCAGTACCGGTCCATCTGTTTCAGCTCTGGGCTGCAGACCACTTCTGGCTGCAGCTCCATGAATTCACTCCGGCACAGCACCAGAGCTGCACTCAGAACTGGATCCGCATGTCTGAACAGTCTGCTGTTGCTCTAAATGGGAGATTACTGTAGGTTTTTACTGATTTAAAGAAAATGGCAGTATCAGAGTAGCTGTGCAGAATTTGAGTAATGATTTTATTTTAAACAGCAGATGCTCAGTAACTCTGTGGCTATTTTGAGTCTTGAAATAATTAGTTAATTCACCATTTTTAAGCTTTTTGGGGGGGTAAACTTTGAACCAACAAAGCTCTGACAAGCAGCACTAAACTAGGACAAATCAAATGTTGAAAAGAGTATGAAATGTTAGGATGGTGGATCGAGCAAGGACATTTTTCTAGTGTGGGCCTTAACCATATCCCTCCAACTCTGTTTATGTAATTGTGTCTTTATTTGGTCAGCTCAGATATTTGTTTTTCATGTAGCTGTTTCCTCACTATTAGTTCCATATTAGTGTGGGTTCTCTAGCTAGAAAAAGACATCTCCTGTGAACTGGGAGATTTTCTATAGCACATGATGATCTGTCATTGTCTGGCTTTATTTAGATCAGTTTCACAGAGAAAATGCAGCAAATCAAGCGCTTTTTTTGACCACTGCAGAATTCCAAAACCCACTTTTCCTTCCAATATTGCAGCTTTATCTGCAGTGTAGACACAAGTGACATATACTACAAAACAAATCAATTTTCTTTCAGAGTCAGAGGCTCCAAGTTGGTAAATCTTTTGTTCCCATCGAATAGTGAGAAAACTAGGCTATGAATGAAAACACACACGCTCCACTTCACTTTTCTCCTCAACAGCACATTTTCCCCACTATGAATTATTTAATCCGCCTCAAAATTGCCTGCACACAAATCTTTGTGTTTTTTGCTGTCTTGTTTTCTCTTTTCTTTCTTCCATTTGTTAGACATTGGATCAGATTTCCTTTGGCACAAAGTATCCAAACAATTTAAAATTGTGAGAGAGAATTCAGGCACAAAACACAATCTTTGGAAGAGGTCGATTGGCACCGTCTGAAAGCACAGTGAGGACTGACGGTGGAAATGCATCCAAACTGTCAAGTCTTCTCATGATCTTTAAGCCAAGCTGTTTTTTTTTTTTAAATGAAAATGACTAATAAATGAATAAAAACATCTGGTGAAGTCAGATGAAAAAACGCTGTGTGGCCTTATTGTTCAGCAACAGCAGGTTTATAATTTGATTATTTGTGTAATTTTCTCCTGGGAGTCGTGAAAAATCTCCAGCTGCAGCAAAGCAAATCAACATGTGACACTGGCAGCGTTAAGTGTGTCAGGGGAAAAAAAATTCCTCAAGATGCACACTGTAGGTGGTGTGTCTTCATAACAGAGAATATGGTGGAAGTAAAAGAAGCAGTTGTGGTATGAGACTAAAACGGGCTTCAATACTTAGTTTTTTTTTCCTTTTTACTTTCCATTCTTCAAGAAGAAAACATCTGACAGATATCCGTCACCTTTTTATGAAACAATCTCAAAGTTGACCTCCTTCTTTTATCCTTTACTCCTCAACCCACAAGGGAACACACACTTCCTCTCATACAGAGCTCTAGTGTTCTTTATATACTAACACGCAATCTGAGGTAAGTATTCAAACATAGCAGGACTCTAGCCGAAAGTGAGCTAAACCTTATTAATCTCCTTTTTAAGTTTTGGGGTTCATAGCATCTTATCTCTTTGAATGCATCACAGCAGTAATTTATACCATTCAGCACCCAAATTTAAAGTATTTCCTGAAATAGGACTTACATTTACTGTTTGGTTAACGTATAATCTGCCTTTCTTGAGCATTTGTTCTATTAACCAAATGGTACATAACAGAATATCGGCCATTACAAAAAAGTGGAGAACAAAGCAAAACAAACTAAAGTGGCTGGAGTGGTGCCCGAGAACAAGGTACAAGGAGGGAAAAAAAGATGTGGACATGTTATAATTTGGTGGAAGATTCAAAGAAAGTGAGTTTGCTGTCTGAATGGAATCCATAGATTCATGAGTCCAATGTCCAAGCAGATCAAATGAAATTTAATCTTGGAATCAAAAAAAGAGAAATAGTTTCCCCACATAGCTTGAAATTTCTCCACCAGATTAATAAATCTAAATTGAGACTTTCATGGGTCCAGCTCAGAGGAGGGAACAGAGTGGCTGATTCCATTTTGTTATAATAATCTGTCTCCCCAGCATAAGTACTGTCTGTAGCCAGACTGCCTGTGCTGCAGGGAGAGCTCTTAAAGGGGAAAGGGTCACCTAAAACAAATAGGCTCGGGCAGAGTAGAAGATCTACTTTCAGGATCAATTTAATATTTTTATTTCTGACCAAAATGCTTTTACAACTGAGCAAGACCATAGGATATCTAGAAGTGAACATATACCCTCCCCATGTCTCCAAATTCCTGCTGCTTTTTTCATTCGCCCACGTTCTGCACAAGGAAACATTAAGATGCATTAAAGCACTGAAAAGTTAGC
Source organism: Craterocephalus stercusmuscarum (assembly GCA_037177115.1). Taxonomy (NCBI): domain Eukaryota; kingdom Metazoa; phylum Chordata; class Actinopteri; order Atheriniformes; family Atherinidae; genus Craterocephalus; species Craterocephalus stercusmuscarum. The sequence goes on from JBBDHI010000025.1 coordinate 6,966,446, forward strand.
TGCAAGTGCAGTGGATCTCATTTCCAGTCGCTTTTCCAGCTAAGTCTTTGTTTGCAATCAGAAAGATAAAACAAACCTGATAATTACCTCAACTTTAAATCTTAATAATCCAGTATCTTAAAAAAAATGTATAGAAAGAGATGAGTTACGTCTTTGATGGGTGAGACAAGCAGCTGGAATGTCTGGCTAAACGGTGCATGTGCTCATGTTTTGGTCACAAACAGGAAATGGATTTACAGTCCAAACCTTTAATTTCACCCATTATTTCAACATCTGAATGATGTCTTGTTGGGCAGGTTACCAGGGCCTTCCAGAGTACCTGCTGCAGGCAGCGGGGCCTCCAGGAGCCCAGGCTCATCCAACCTCAACCGTCGGAGCCAGAGTTTCAACAGCATCGACAAGAGCAAGCCTCTTCAATATGCAAGTGGCAATGATAGAGGTAAGAAGTCTTCACCACACTTCATCAGCTCACATAAGCATGGACAATTACAAAAGCTGGAGCTGCCTCATTTACATTCTCCAACCCAGCCACATGATGGCACCCCTCACACAATCCAGCTCAAACAGAAAAACCATCAGCTACAGAGAAATCCACCAAACCAGTCTGCTGAATCATGCCCGGCTCTTTATTCCAAGTGAGTTCTAATGATGCTGTTAAGTGGAGGCGGTGGAAACATTTCAGAGACGGCCACAGGGGCAAATTCAGGCGGCTGCTCTGTCAAGCATGATCAAGCTGTTGAGAGCAGTTATGCTTTTGAGGGAAGCCTCTTAAAGTGTGATAGTTGGCATTTTATGTAACACATAATTAATCATGTGAGGAGTAAATGTACTGTATAATCTCAGCATTTTGATAACAAATTTGTTTTTCTGTTTTGTGCTGAAAGCTCGACATTCTCCCATGGCTCATTTATCTTAACTTATTTGTTGTTCAAATGAACCAAAGATGTCTCCCTTTTAATAATCAAAACCATCCCTGATGTTTTAATGATAAAAAAACATTTGCTTCAGGAAAAATGTTTTCCAACAGATTTCGGATACCTTTTGATCCGGTGTTGCAAGACGCACATTCACCCTTTTTAAACGCTGCCGTAAACAAACGGAAACAAAAAACAAGAAAATGAGTGTAAAAATAGTGGTTGTACATGTCGGAGTTAAATGGAAAATCTTGCTTTTTTTTCTGTACTCGTATCCAAGACATCAGAGGATTTCTGGCATAAAACAAACCTTCAACTTGCAGGGATGACTCTCCAGCCTCTATGTACCGTAACCGTAAACAAGAAAAAAGAAAAACAAAAGTAGAAGGCAAAAAAAAAATCAATTGTTGAGAAATGTCAACAATGCAGCCAAACGCTTCAGGGCTGAGCCGGAGATGGAGAAACATGCACGATGCGTCTGCCATAAGCAATTTTCTGCACCTTTTGTGAGCAGATTTCAGTCTTTTCAACATCTAACGTTTAAATTTTACCTTATCTTTGTCTTTATTGTTATGCATCTTTATCCTACCATTCATTCAATAGTTTTTATTCATGCAAGCATCACCTTATCCTTGTTGCCACACAAATACAAGATGTTTAAGTTTCAGCTAGACGCACAAAAACAAAAAATTGTTGCAGCTTAAATTTAATGAAAGAATTTCGCTGCTTGTTTGATACGCCGATGAGGCGGCTCAGTGGGGAAAACTGCTGACTTCCTGTAGCAAAAAGATTACTTTATTATCTGTGCGATAGTGAGATGATGTGCTAAGCAGCTGCAGAATATTGAAGAAAAACAGCTGCACACCCAGCTGCACGTGTGTGTGTGTGTGTCACTTGAAGCATGAATATGCTCTTAAACCCAGACATGCATGCGTCTGTTTCTCTACAGGATGTGTGTGTTTGTGTTAGCGTATGTTAGGAAGAGGGTCCACCACCGCCCAAAAGAAGTGGCTTTTATTTCATGGCAGCTGAGGCAAAAAAATAATAATAAATTCAAGGCTGTTGCTACGGCAACACCAAGTCACCGAACAGTGATAAGTGTAGTGGCCCTGCAAACAGCCTCAAGGGTGGGGAAGCAGGAGGAATGGAGGATCTATAAAGACGGGGTTAATTGACTGGACACACAAACAGACGCACAAGACTTGTAATCTCCTACATTCATGTTCACAAAGTATCTGTGGGAGCGCTGGATTATCTTGTAAGATGATGGGGTCATATAGAGGACACAGCATACGCCCTGACATCTCCATATATGTTGGTCTCATGTGTCTGAAGAAGTACAACAAATGATGACGGATGTTATTTCTTTTTAATTGTCACTCAAAGGGAACGAGATGCTGCAACATTAATGGATCTTTATCTCTTTGTGTTGATCTTTTATGTGAGAAAAAGACATGATTGGTTCGTTTGGAAGTGAAGCTCAAGTATTTGAGTTGTCTAAACACATGGCAATAGTGATTCCCGACATGGAGCATCCTTATAAAGGACGCAACATATCAAGAGGGTGCTCAAGCTTTTCATTTGTAAAAATGAATTAAGTTCTTGTACTAAATCAAACAGGTGTTTATTTTCACACATTCACCGTACAGCTCCATCAACAGGTGAGTTCAAGCTCCTGAGATCGCGGTGCTTTTTCAGCCTTGAGGGAAGTGAAATGTTATTTTTATGAGATGGAAGCCAGTGAAGTGTTGAAGATACTTTTTTTTGTTTTCCGTTTGTGCATGTTTATGGAGACCCAATCAGGGCCTTCGACTTGAAGAAAAGAAAAAAAATCCATTGCAACAAACATAAATGAGCAAGAAGTTTGAATAGTAAAACCACTTTTCTGAGAAAATGGGAAGAATCCCACTGAAAAGTCATCTGCGTCATGTTCCTTGACTGACAGGCCCATTTAGGAATAAAATGGCATTTATTTTAGTGTGATTATAGATTCTGTTCATTGAGTTTCTGAGGGGAATTATTTGACTCATCCTGAGGGTGAGTCATCTCAGTCCAAGAACTCAGGACTGAATTAGCTCTGAATGTCAGCAGCTTATTTTCACCTGGCAAGACAAATGCATCTTAAAAGCTAAATGCATTATGTGTAACCCAGAGGTCTATACCACGCTTATTACTAGATCAGCTTAAACTCAACTTTATGCCGATCGGACGTCCTGTAGCATCTTTGCTGCCTGTTTATGGGCTGCTTTCTTGCCCAGATGCAGCAGATAGCACATAAAAGTACATAAATACAGGACAACATCCACTCTGTCTATACAGTGTAAATAAATAATTAAACACACGCATGCCCAATAAAACCTCCACTCACCAAATATTCAGCAACTTCTAAACCTCTGCAGGTGCTGGAGCTTCCAGTTGCCTCCTTAAAAAGCTGCTGTTGTGCATTTTACAGCTGGTAACCAGATTATATTTTAAACAATACCATGTAAAGAAAGCCTGACAGATCGTACTGAGGGCATTTTTAATCACGTTTTAAGGGTTTCAAGGATGTTGTCAGATGTAAGCCAGTTACAGTGTCTCGGTCCTTGCAGCAGCTGCATCTGAACCACCTCCCCTGCCTGCCTGAAGGGGCTTTACGCTGCAGAGTGGAGGTGACTCACAGCCAGCTGAGCCCTGCTCGCTGTGCTGAATGACAGACACTCGGGTCTCCTGGTGCATAACTTTGTGTTGTCACTCCGTCACCTCTTGACAACCATGCCTTTTCTGTTTTCGGTTAGCCATCACTCAGGTACAGTAAAAATATTTCTGCAGTTTAACACACCTCCCTTTTTTGACTCTTTCTTTCTGTTTCTCTGTCCTCTCGCTTTGTTCAGAGGCAGTGAGGGGCATCCCAGTACCCAGCGGGATGAATGGGAGTGGTATTGGTGGGATGGTTCCCACCAGCCACAGTGGGCAGCAGCTGGCCTCTGCCATCCCTTCACCCACAGCTGGAAAGTCTTGGCGCAGCAAGTCCATGAACCTCAAGCACAGCGCCACTTCATCCATGCTGGCAAGCCCCACACACACCCCCTCCACCACCCCGTCGCCGCAGGCCCTGGAAGGCCTTCAGTCACATGGAAGCGACGGGTCAAAAGCCGGGTCAGGTGTCGCACCTCCCCAGAGGTCGATGCTGGAAAAGTTCCGCCTAGTTAACCCCCGATCAGCTTCACGAGCGTCCCCATCTATGGCGGAAATGGCTCTGCAGGAGGAAGATGACCTGTCGGAGTACGGTGAGGATGGGCTGACACCCACAGGCTCAGCGTGCAGCAGCGGTAGCAGCAGCGCTACCACCAAACAAATTCCTGCAAAGGCATCCCTTACCGCACCTAGCAAAAGCTCATCCACCTCCTCGTCCAACCCAAAGGCCTCTTCCAGCAGCAGCAGGTCGGCGGCCTCAAGCAAAGACAAAGAGGAAAAAAGCAAGAAATCATCGAAGGACAACTCTCTTCCAAAAGAGGAGCGGGAGACTTCCACTGACTCCAGTAAGAAGAGCTCCAAAATAGCCAGCCTCATCCCCAAGGGAGGGAAGTCATCAGTGGGAAAGAAGGATGGCGGCGCCCCCTCAGTTTCTAGCGGCATCCCAAAACCGGGACTAAAAGCTCCTTCCGCAACAACAGCAAAGCCACAGAACCAGAACCAGGCCGCCTTAAACAGCAGCGGCAACATGCGGGGAGGGGAGGAGAGAGCCAAGCTCAGCAAAGGGGGGCAAGGTGGCAGCTTTTACATTCAGCGCTCCATCGGGGGCCCAGAGGGGAAACGGACCAGCATGACATCGTCCACCAGCACCTCGGCCCTGTCTGGGTCCAGTGGGACGACGGGGGGAGGAGGTGGAGGAGGCGGGGTGGCGCAGGGAGTCGTTCAGCTTCCCCAGCAGCAGCAGCACAACCACCCCAACACCGCCACCGTGGCGCCCTTCATGTACAGGTAAGATGTCCGTTTCCTTTTGTAAGGCAAAGATGAAAGTATCAGATGTAGCCAGTTTCCCCCCCAACAGGTCGTTTTTTTTTTTAACCCATTCTGAGTCATACCTGCACACGTTCATACTCACATCCATACTGTCACTGAACATGCGTCCTCTGCCAGTGATCAGCTGGCGCTCCCCGCTGTGCATCTTGTTCTCGCCTCCACATCATTTCACAGTCATTACGGAACAAATTAACATCCTCAGCCTGCTCCTTGCCAAAGCCTATTATTTGACTGTCTGGGCTCCATCCTTGATGTGAGAATCCAGACGTCGGCTGTGTTCAGAAACCCACTCCCATTTTTATTTTGACAGCATTGTTTTGATGCGTACAGGAATCAGAGGAGCAGCAAGAGGGGAAAATCCAGATGAATAAAGAAAATTATTTTTTTTTTAAAAAAGAGCCACCAATGGCTCTGAGATGCCTTTGTGCTTGGAGAGGGAGGAAGTTAGGAATCCCATTAGACAAAACCTAATCCTTCACCCTTCTCTGCTTCTAGCTACCTCCTCATTGTGCTCAGTCAGCTCTGCACATCCAGCTGCATTGGCAGTATTTTAAACCCACATATTTAGCGACTTGCTGCTGCTATCAGTCCTGGACAGATAATAATAATAAGCAGTTATGAAGCGCCAAACTGAAACTGGAAAAAAAAAACACACAAGCAACCCACTCAATGTGCAAAAAGTAAGTGGATGAACCATCTGTGAAGTCTCCCACAGGTTTTTGAAGGAACATTTTGAAGCTTGGACGTCACTCTCTCCTTGCTGCAATGTTTTCCTGTAATCCAATTTATTTCCATTTTTGAATAACATCCATCACAAATGCTCCAAGCCAAAAATAAAATAATTCATGATTAAGTATAAGAGTCAGAACAGTCAGTTTCCCCTCAGTTCAGCCTTACTGTATCACAGTGGCATAACTACATCCATGCACACCTCCGTGCAGAATAGCAGGTGAGGGAGCGCATGCAGAGCTACTCGCTGCGCTATTGCTGCTGGCAAGCCAACATAATCCTGGTTAGTCATACACAGCAGACTCTAAGCTTTCTTCCATTTGGTGTTTTCAACAAAATGCTCTGATTTTTGTTTCCAAATGTCACAGCTTAAAATGCAGATCTGACCAAGCATTACTTCCACACACTGAATTATGCATTTAAATCAATCCTTATTGATTGGGATTAAGCTTTTTCCTTAAGAGAAACTCATCTCTCCACATACTGTATATCACCTTCCCCCTCTTTGCTTTCTATAAATGGTCGTCCTCACCAGCAGGTCCTACCACAAACTGTCAGCATGCGTTCAGTAAGTGTGAGGCCTCTTGCTGCGCTACTTCACCGTCATGTTGTTGCTCGATCTTTGTCTTTGGTTTCGTGTTTCTCCGCCCACTTTAAGCCGCTGTCTCTACCAAGCTTAGCAGACCAACGTGGCTGTGAACAGCATCAACTTCCCCTCAAGCCATCCTCCCAAACACTCAGGCACACCGTTAGCTGACCTTACCAGTTGTGACACACTGAATCAGGAAGGGTAGCAATACCACAGTGTGACATAAAAGCTCAGTTACATTTCCTTTGCAGTGCTAATTTACAACAGATTGCCTGTCAATCAAACAGTGATGGCGACACTACGGTATTCTGCTACCTGTTGATTGAACAATGTAACACAACGCTTTCACAAAATGGCAATTTGAATTGGATTTATTTTACGCCCTACTGTATGCTGCAAATGGTGATATTCAGAGGAACAGGTGTAATGAGTTATAGCTTCAACCCCTTTGTTTTATCCTATATGTCCTGTTTTGGTTCCATATCGGTCTGTTTAGCTGTGGTAGAGAGCATCTCTGCCTCTGTCTGCTTCTTTCTCTGTAAAAGCACTGAGGTAAACGAAAGGAGAAAAAAGAAAAAGCTTTTTCACATGAGCTGAAGCCAGAAGCTGATGCTGCTCCCACAAATGGAAGCTAGTTCTTATCTGCAGCTCTGCAGGTGGTGATGCTGGTCCCTGGTGTGTTTATATGTGCTGTGTGTATGGGAGGGAGTGACTGCTGTACAGTAGTTTGCACATAGATCTGTGTGTGTGTGGTGGGGTGGGGGGTTGTTTTAGTTTTTCCTGCTTGTTTATATAAGTTTAAATGTGTATATTTCCCAGATTTTCAATCAAAAACATGTTTTTTTTTGCATGCATTTGTATTATGGGGTTTTCTCTTGCGTGTTTTACCGTTTTCCTGTTGTCTGTTTTTGACTGACTGCGAATGGTTCTGCCTGCTCTTGTGGATCGGAGTAAACTGTGAAACATGATGCTGCTCAGGCTTGAACAGAGGCAGATGCACACAAACATATATTTAACACACCTTCCTGTGCGTACACACACAGACACACACACAAAGGCCACCCACAAAAGGAGTATGAGACCGTCACTTCTCCCTATTGGGGTGTCCATCTGCTGAATATGTAACTCAGACCCAAAGATGTCTCTGAAATTCAAATTCCTCTGCAGTGACTGAGCAGAAGAACATGCTCAATGCAAAGTAGGGAATGTTTTGGCTGTTTCAGATGCAATATCTTAACAAATGTACCTGATTCACATTGCTGCCGCAACAAAACAATCATGCCACACCATGAAGCATGAGATGTTATGATGTATTCATAGTGCTCCTTCTTCAGCGCAGTTAGATGCACTTTATTGATGTTTTAATTGTAAAATCAGTGGGATGCACCAGCAAGTATGCAAAATATGCAAATGAAAGGGTCAAAATGTCTTAGTATTGATTAAATAAAGAATTTATAAAGTGTAAAAGTAAAGAACAAGTGACAATGTATGTAAGACAGGGATGCAAAGACATATGTACTTTTTTATTCAAGTAAAGGAAAAAAATAACTAAAATCAATAAGAACGTACAAATAGTCAACAGTATATTGTCCTGTCGGATGTGCTGGTGGAATAGGAGTGTGGAAAAATAAGGAAGACTTTATGATCGGTAGTAAATGTTGGCAGGCGTGCAAACGAAGCAATTAAAAAACAATATGTTTTAAAACAACAATGGCAATTTAAAACAAAAAACAGAGTTACAGTCCCATGCCTATTCATGCTGTTTTACTGTCTGCCAGAGTAGTGGCATATGGTAGGAAAGAAGTTTATGTATAATAATTGTCAATATTAGTTAATTATGACACCACTAATGGGGTTTGTACAATATCCATTTTTCACTACATAATTATCGAGGCTAAATAATAATGGTATTATTGTCCTACCCATTGAAAGCATCAGACATATTATTGCTCCAAGATTATTTTAATTGTGCTTTTTGGGCATTTGTTTACTTGCAAAATAAGATGAACTTGCAAACTGCACAAAACATAAATATTGCCTCAGCCGTCTTAAAGCTAATAATTGCTACATTCATTGAATTTTTATTGAATTGGAATCATTTGTTAGAACAAATGAACTAAAAACTATTTTAAATTGGACACCACAGCCTAATTTCAAGCTCACACTGATTTGCACTGGGAAAAAAAAAAGCAGAGCAGTTTTTACCGATAACAGCGAACATGTCCTCATGAAACGACTGTAGTTGCTAGGGTCACCTTTGATTCTTCCAGATAATGAAATTTGTATTATTTGTTCCTTTTGCCTGTAGGACATTCTCAGAAAATGACTGCACCATGGTGGCCCCAGCTGAC
>JBBDHI010000025.1:6975133-6986186 GCA_037177115.1 Craterocephalus stercusmuscarum
TACAAATTTCAATATCTGTGCAGGCATGACTCAACAATAATGCTATGTTTGATCAAAACAAGATTTTAGATGAGAAAGTGATATTTCATTGAATTTTTATTGAATTGGAATCATTTGTTAGAACAAATGATCTAAAAACTATTTTGAAATGGACACCACAGCCTAATTTCAAGCTCACACTGATTTGCACTGGGAAAAAAAAAGCAGAGCAGTTTTTACCGATAACAGCGAACATCTCCTCATGAAACGACTGTAGTTGCTAAGGTCACCTTTGATTCTTCCAGATATTGAAATTTGTATTATTTGTTCCTTTTGCCTGTAGGACATTCTCAGAAAATGACTGCACCATGGTGGCCCCAGCTGACCCCTGCCTCAGCCCTACTAAGGGGGAGCTGGTCTACAGCAAGACAGCCAAACAGTGCCTGGAGGAGATATCAGGTACAGCAGATCTATACACACTCACACACACACACACTCACACACACTTTCTCTGTGTGGGTGTATGGATGTGCACATGAATTTATGCATTAACATTTATCTCATGTAACATTGGTTATATAAGAATTTAACCTGCTCTGCATCTATATTTACTCACTGTTGACCTTAAAGCTGCTGCAGAGCTGCGGCTGGTCTCCTCTGCATGTGTCAGGAATTGTTTCAAATTAGCATTTTCTTCGTGAAGAAAAGCAGACGGGATAAAAGCCGCTGTGTGAATGCAGGAATTCTTTGCGATGTTTGCTACTGTGTCTGGTAATAGAGCATCAGAGGGAAGTTGCTGCAGGAGGAGATTTTGGAGGCAGCTGCTGTTGGAAGTACAATGTTCTGGTGTTGTGCATCTGGTGTGTAAGTGTGTGTGTGTACATACTGATGTAAACCTATTTGTGTTTACTTGGGGTATCCTTGCTCCGCAGTGGTTTCATGTAGCGAAAGGAAAAGGTCAACACTGACAGCTGGAAAGAGGGAGCATCTGCGGCTCACTGTTTACACCCCCAAAGGCTCCTCTCATATGTTACAGTCACGGTGCTGCATCACTATAGTGACCATGATACATTATCAGCAGTTAGACAATCATCATTCATCATTTTCAGTCTCGGCAGGGCTGCTTTTAAAAAACACTTGGAGTTTCATAAAATCTGGATGAAAGACTCAGAACAGTTGCAGATGTCTGGATAGTTGTCTCCATCACTTTCATTGAATTGTATACAAGTTAGATAAATGTTAAATGTATATTTTCAAAACACAGATCTAACACAGATTTAATTTTAAACCTGAGGTCCTCTAGTTGGAAGATGTTGAGAGAAGATGGCAGAGATACTCATTTTATTATGGGCATTACATTTTCAAGCAGAGTCCTTTTTTGCTCCTAAATACACCTAAATCATTTGAATGCATCATTGTGCAGAAGGCTGTTGGAGCCATTTACATGGATTCAGGTGCGTTGAAGCAGGAATACATTGAAAACCCACTGGATTGCAGCCCTGATAGGACTGAAATGAGTAGCCCTGCCTTAAGGGTTCAAACGTTTGTGAAAATAGGAAGAACTGAAATGTCTTTGCTGGTTTTCAGTTACCAAACAGCAGAAATCTGTTCAGCTGAACTTCTACATCCAAAAGGTGAAGTTCGAGGTGCTTTTGGTTCATTGGTATAAACAGTTTCTCACTGCAAACTTAGATTCCTGAGAAGGATTAGAGGTTAAACCAGCCAACGCGGCACCAACACTCAAACCACTGGCTCAGAAAAACTCCATTGTCACAACTTTGAATTGACGTTTATTTTTGCAATTGTTGAAGCCCTCTCTCACAGTGAAGATGGCTGTCCAGCTTGGTGTGATGCTGGTTTTTCAATACAGTGCCAGTCCTGTCTCAAGGGAGGTTTATATTTCACAGATCATTTGACTCAAATGGGCGATGCCCTAATGTGGAATCACTTTCCTAACTTATTATAAGAGGGAAAAATAGAGGTAAGCTTAGATGGAAATGAAACAAAAAGCAGACTCTCTGAAAACTAAGATGTCAAATTGAAAACCAGACAAACTTCACAAAGCACAGCGAGCACAAACAACAGCGTGTGATTATAGGTTTGGGGATGTCAGGTCGGCAGCAACATTCCAGACATTTTGCTTTGGTCGTGGCTTTTCCGAAGCCCGTCATTTCCGAGATAAAATTAGCCTCCAGCGCGGCCCGCTCTCTTTGTTGGGGCTCCATTACAAACACTTACTTTTTCGTCGTCACACATTTCATGGTCGCTTCACGTCCCTCGGCTTTCCGCCTCTTCCTCCGTGCAGAGGCAGAAATGAGCCTGAGAGGGAAATTCAAGAGTCCGCGCACCACATTCACCACATGACAAGCCTGCTCAGTTTGCATACACAGGCGAAAACCAGTGTCAGCGGTGGCAGACATCAAAGCAGCACAAAACTACATCAAATCTTTCCTTCACATGTTGATGTAAGTTGCATTGAGGCTTTTTAGTTTGGTCTTTTTTCCCTGCTAAATAAAACCGTGAGAAATCGGGCGATCGCTCCTGTTGTGTGGATGACAGGTGTAATTAATACAGACGGAACTAATAACGTTTGCATTGATTGATGGGAATATGCCGGCCCTGTGGTCTCATTGCTGATCCATGATAAGCTGCGGGACTCGCTGTTTTAGCTCCTGAAGAAAGCATTTCATTAAGTCGGTGCTGCAGCAGGGGGCTGCAAGTACAGGTGCACTGTCCAAACAACTCACTGTCACACTGCAAGGCAGAGGGAGGAAGAGGGTGAAGGGTGGTTTGGTGGAGAAAAATGAAGATGAAGGCAAGTAAGAAGTGAACAGAAGAAGAGAATAAAGGGGGATTAAGAGAAAGAGGGGTGATGAATGAACACAGAGGGGGGCTGAGCAGGAGTGGCAGAGAGAGAGCTGCATGCTGGAATGTAGCGGCAGACGGAGAGCTGCGCGAGCCCGTTCGCCGGCATCGCCGTCCTCTGTTAGGAGAGAGGAGCCGTTAGTGTCAGAAGGGAGGCAGGAGAAGTGTGGCGGTGAGCCGGTAATTAAAGGACCGACAGAGGGTGGAGGGAGATGGATAAGAGTGAATGAAAAGAGCCTGTCATTTAATAGGGGAGAAGATAAAGAGAGTGTGAGCGCAGGAGGGAGAGAGGGAGAGAGAGAGAGAGAACGTGTGGAGGCACGGGAGATGTGGCGGCTCGTTCATCCACGCCCCTGACTGTGCTGAAGCAAGAGAAAGAAGACGGACAGCATGCAGGGAGGGGACGGAGTGGAAGGAAGAAGTCTTTGCGTCTGGCTCGGCGTCTCACCATGAGTATGGGCTGCCTCCAGGATGGATGTGGATTTTACCTACGTGCATGAGAGGGTGCTTTCCTCCTCACTCTTCGCCCTGCGCTCGCTTTCCTTCCAGCCCACTGAAGCCTGGACCTCAGTCGGGAGGCGTGGGACGCGGGGACCCGTCTCTTCGCCTTATCTGTCCTCTGGTTCCTCCCTCCCTCCGTCTGCTCTCTCTGTGACAGCTCAGCCAAATGTGTTGCAGAGAACAACGCACAGGTGGATCCGCTTGCACGTACACCTTCTGCTGCTGAGCCACCGCTGGCAAAGCAGTAAAGCCCGTTAGGAGTGGGGAGCGTTGAGTAAAGATGAAGAGAGGAGCAGAGTTTTCCGTGTACCAGGGAGGCAGCCCGGCTCGACGGTCGCCCCAGCCTCTCCCTGACAACCTCAACCTGCGGATCAAGCAGCGCTCGCTCACCAACCTGACCCTGCTGAGCGACGGCGAGCAGCGGGTGTACTCCTTTGAACTCGACGACCCGCCGTCTCGCCTTTCGCACCCTCCGAACTCGGCGCTATGCCCGTCCTCTTCTCAGCGGGCAGGGGGCAGCCTGCAGGGCAGCCCCAGGAAGGAGGCGGTCGCCCGGAGCGGAGGCGTGCGCGGCACCAGGGCTCGGTCACTGTCGCTCTCCCTCACCAAGGTGCTCTCGCAGTCGGAGCACTCACTCATCCCGGTCCCTTGGAGGTGCACGGCCGCCGCCGGGCGCCCGAAGCGTGCATCTTACAGCGGCCACCCGAGAGCTGAGCCCAAGCGAAAATCCAGGGAGGGGTCAGGGGCAGAGGAGGAGGGCAGAGGTGGATGTTGTAGCGATGAGGCGGCGGCAGGCAGGGGGGCTGGGACGCACGCAAGCAGGGAAAAAGACGGAGGGTATTGGGCAGCCGAGGAGGTTTCAGAGGGTGGTCCCCGTGAGGGAACTGCTCAGCTGGATAAGGAGGTGATCCTCACCATGCTGGGCGACCTGGAGCAGGTGCTGCACACGCAGCCTCCCCCGCGTAAGTTAACACTCACGGAGAAATGAAGCTTGTTCCACATGGTCAGAATTCCTCCAGCATGAGAGGGTTGTCATGAAAACACTACAAACTGGCAGCTTAGTGCAGGAAGTTTAGAGCGAATGAAGCATCTTCATGTGCAAGAGTTTGACAACGGAAATATAAAATCACACATTCACCTTTGTTTTGTCGTTTGCCTTCACTCGGTCAGTGTGAAAACGTTTGCTGTTTTGTGTTGCGCTGGCTGTTTAACAAAGCATCTAACCTGATATGACAGCATGTCATTTAAAAGGACCGTTTCTTAAACAGATGTGACTCAGAAATGATTATTGTGACTGACGGTAAAGCAAGGTTAACCGCTCTGCAGCTTGAGCTCTGGCAGTGAGAAGAATTTAGTCGATTTCCTTTAAGCAGGTGGAGCCATGATGCAGCATTAAAGTGAAACAATCAACACCTCCAGAAAGCACATTTATTACTTGTGCCTCCCTCACGGCTTGTGAATCACGCAGCCAGTGTGATCAATAGCTCATTATTACATTTGTGTGTGCATGTGGTTCACACACAGGTGCTTTCTTTGCTTTACATGCTTTGGACCCCTGTATGGATGCGCTTGTCAGGTATCTGTCCAATTCCACCTCTAAAGATCATTTTAAAGGCTTTAAAAGTTGTCTTTCTGAGCAAGCAGCTGCCACTGTGGCCGGATTCTTTGGGAAATCATTTTTATTCATTAACAAGATTTCAATGTGCTGCTACACCTGCAATGAAACACAATTAGACAATTCTGTAGAGAGAAATTCATCTGTGTGACAGAGAATGATGACAACCAGGTTGAGTTTCAAGTGAACCGGCACTAGATTGTAGCTCTTATAGGTGCGTGTTTAGTCGTGGTTTGCGGTATTCTAAATTCATGCAAATGTGTGCATTTGCTGTAATTAGATAGTTTGATGCCACCCTCAATATGTTCACTATTCATTATTCTAGAGTCAGTTCCAGCTTACATGCATCATTGAAAAAGAGGGTTAACTGCCACTTAGGCACTAGCTTATACAGTGTAAATTGAGTGTGTATGAAGGTCTAACAAGACCAAAGCCATTTGCATTATGTTGTGTCAACCCTATTTCAAGTAGCGTTTGTTTAACATCCTTTTGTGTGTAGCTGTGTGTGTACCTTCCCCTCCTTTCCTTGCCTTTTTCGACCACACACGCACATAACCTGACACCCGACACACACAGTTACACACACTGGCCTGGTTTCAGTTTGGCCGCTCCGTCTCTCCACCAGGCCAAGATCTGGACATCCGCTTGCATCCAAATGAAAGCTTTGTGGCTTTTCGCCTCGTTCAAGTGTTGGACAGCAAAGTGAAAACAGCAGCTAGAAATGTGCTGGAGGTGAAAGGGATTCAGCTACACACGTATCTGCTCCTTGTCCTTTACCCTCATAAAGATGGACTAGTCAATTATTTGTCAAGTTTAGGGATGAATACTTGTTTTCTAAAGCAGAAAAGCACTAATGTATGCCTGTGGGATGCAGTTGCCTGCTGGGCAGGTGAAAACTCTGCCACTACACTGCAAATAATTGTTCGTAAATGCAGCCAGCTGCCTCGGGCTGCTTTTCAATGCTGCATGAAGTGTCCGTTTATGATAAAGACTCCAGGGTCCAATCTCCTCATGTCACTTTATAATGGGATTAAACCTGGATGTTTCTCGGAGGGGCCCTGGTAAGATGAGCGCTGAGAAGCATGGGATGACGTGAAAGTCAGGGTTGCAGAAAGACCTGCTTTAGGTTTGTGGTACCAGAGTTTTAGCTTCTCTTATAACTTTAAGGTTCAGCAGCCCTCTGAAAGTGGCCACATATGTCATTCTGGCCATTCTCATGATGTGAAACTTTAATTTACATACATTTATTTGAGTGTAATTAATCCATCTTGTACATTTTTTGCAGGGTTATGTGGTTATTATATTTCATTATGTACTGAACTGGACAGTGTAGCTGAGGTCAAGTTTTTGATCCCAGGCATCATAGAGGCTTACATGTAAGAGCATGTCATACAGTGTTAAGCCTGTGATTTTAGGTAGAGTAGCCATTTTTTTCCATTTGTTTTTGGTAGAAGTGTATATTTCCACATTTTGGTTTCATTGTTGTGAAGTTGAGATGTGTTAGAGCTGGATGTTTTTTTGTGACACAGGTTTCTTGTACATGACTGTCAATTTTAAACCAGATCAGGATCAACTCCTAACCCATCGCAGGGCTCTTTCCAAGTGGAAAACCTTTTTATTGCTAATTCTTTCTCCTGTTTTCTATCATGAGAAACTGTGTATTGCCTATGAGATATTAGCATTGCTACTATTAAGTCAGTCTAAATACCTGTGGGTCCAGTCTTTTAGTGTCAGATGGGGATTACAGTGAGGGGTCTGATTGGGCCAGTTGAAAAAACCTTTATTCGTGTGTGTGTTGGGGATTATTGTCTTGACTCATGACCATCTTTCTCTTTAGATTTAGTTCAAAGATAAATGCCCTGACATTTTCCTTCAGAACTATCCTTGTCCTGAGAACAATGCCTCTCATTCCAGCCAGACTTTTGTTTTGATCTCATCTCCTGACTAAGCTGCAGATATGCTGCAGTCTGTCTCCTCTGAGCAACTGTCATGGCACAACTTTGTGTTCTTTGAGCTTTTCCTCATGGTCGAACCATGAAAATGAACATGCTTGTTAGAGAGATTAAAAACTTGTAAAGGCTTTCCAAGCCTTAAAGCTCCACATTATATAATCCAAGGTAATTAGTTAACTGATTTTACAAATGTTCAGTACAGTGATGACCTATGAACACCTGATGTGTTCCTGTCCCCAGCACTGAGCTCACCGCTGAGCTACAGACATTTTCATGCCTTCAACCTCCTGCAAGTCCCATTCAACCCCTTTTGCCCCCACATGATGATCCAGTAGCTTGTTGTCATTATGTCTACTCAGAGCCCTGAACCCCCCCAACACATACACACACACACACACACAACCTGCACTCACCCAAAAGCACTTCATATATTTTATGTACTCCTTAGCGCCTGGCTTACAGATAAAACGCTGGTTTCATTGTGGAATTAGACTTTTTTTCTGACGGAGCGCAGCTAATAAGCACACGGTGGGCAACATTTCAGAACACAAAGCAGAGGGGGGCACGACGAAGTATCTACTTGTCTGATCCAATTAAGCCTCTCTGTTAGCTTGTCAGGCTAGCTTATATCTGCAGGCGGGTACCACAGATTGGGTAATTAACAAGTGGCATGAGACATCATGGATGGCAAGCATTCTGCTTTTCTGCTTTAAAGGTGCTTTCTGAAACTGGGAGACTGTCTCTAAGGCAGAGACGAGTGAGACGAGGTGGAGACATGGCAGTGTTTTGTAGTGCCTGACAGAGAAGCACAGGGACTCCGACAGAGGTTTATTTTACAAGCGAGACTGTCCTAAACTGACTGACGGATCCTGTGGTGTCATGACATGACATTTCTGCGCCAGCCTGGAGGAAAAATACTGCACAAGATCATCTGTCCTGTTTGCAAATAAAAAGAACTGCAATCGGTGCAGCCTGACAGACTGATTTATTACACACTCTCCAAATTGTCAGCAAGAGATTTCGGGAAGTTCACCCGTCCCGGCTGTCTCCATGATTTGTCATCATTCAGTTCCCCCCACTGAGACGTTTAGTGACATCCACTAAAATACTGTATGTCAGATGTCCTCATCACTTATATTATGCGTTTGAGGGTGCGTGTGTGTGGATAAGTGATATGTACGCTTAAGCTCGCGTGTGGTGATCCAAGTGTTACAGTAAATGCAACAAAGTGCATGTCTGCAGGAGAGGACCCTGAGACGAGACGCATGAGGACGGTGAAGAACATCGCTGACCTTCGGCAGAACCTGGAAGAAACCATGTCCAGTCTACGGGGGACACAGATCAGCCACAGGTAGGCAGAGAGACCAAGTTTAATTCATTTTATCAGCTTCTTGTGAGTGAAAACATGACTGTGGACTTTTTGGAAAATGTGCTGGTCCTTGGATATCTGGAGGTTGATTCTAGTCTTAAGGATATGATGGAATTTCAATAGGGATTTTGTCTTCCAACTTAAATGTTGAAGCTTTAATTTGCTTCATAGGTAATTTTAATCATTTCTTCTGTCTGTGCTTAACTTTGTGTAGATGTGATGCAATTTCAATCATACATTTAGAGGAAAAGCAACAGACAACCAATTTGGCTTCTAGTAGTTATTTTGAAAGATTTGTAAGAGAAAAAACGGAATTGTTGGATAATCTTTCTTATTTGAATTGATACATAGCCTATGCACAAGTTCAGTTCCCATTGCTGAAATGTGAAAAGAAAGGGATGAAAATTTTGTTTTACAGTTTTTGAAGTTTTTTTGCCCGTTTCAGTTAGGATTCAATGCATCATTTCTGTTTGTGGCTGTCAACTGCAGTTACAGTATTGCTATTTTTTCCTCCCTAATGTTTGTTTCTAGTCAGAAAAGAAAATTTCCAACTGATTTCCAAACTTTTTGAGGCACAATTCCCAAGATAACATGTTAGTGTTCGCGATGACTGACTTAATTGTGTGATATGTCAAATGCATCATCCTGCAGGTGTCTTCAAAGTTTCAAGCTTGAAAACTGTCAGAATCTGCATAGATAAGGAGGATGTTGTGGTTTTTGTTGGATTTTGTTAATAGCAATGACAATCACCCATGTGCTAAAAAATCAACCTCTCTTCCTGATACAGGGCCAATTTTATCTTTTTGACATGACATGAGAAATAAATTTGTTGTTTATGCATTGTGTTAAAAAAAATGTTTATTACACAGATTAATCTCTTTGCATGAATTCATTCATTTTAACAGGCATCAAAAAAACCTTACATTTATTTTGAAAATTTAAGAAATTCGAAAATGTGACACCATGCAAACATGTTTATTCTTTTCAAATAAGTACGTTCAAGCGTGACTGATGAATAAAAACAGAAAAAAGAAAGATTAAGGGGATCATGCAAAATCATGGATTTCCCCTGTTCCTTGTGCTTCTGTAATCATTGCATTTTATCGCCACTGATCCAACTATTCAGGATATTTTGGCTATTTCCATGCCATCCTCTCCTCCTCCCTGGATCTAATTAAATCAGGCAGCACCTTCCTCACCAGCTGGTACTCATGGAATGACATTCAGGGTTTGATGGACAACCAACACCTTAAAAGTCTGTCCCATCTGTGAGCCATGGGCACCCTGTAGAATGGAACAACACAAAATAAAAAGACTAAATGATAGCCGCTGGTATGTGTCAGCTCCCTGGGCTGTGGCTCTCAGCTCGTATCTCTTCTTCTCCCCCAGTCTATTATTTTGTGTGTTTTACCCATTTACAGAGGAAGATGGTGGCCAGGCTGTCGACAGCCATGACAGATGGCAGTCTGGGCGTGTGTGTTTGTTTTTTTTTTTTTACTTCTTTACTCCTTAGAGAAGCCTCAGCCAGGGAAGATCAATACAGCACCATTGTCTTACCACCACATTAACAGGGACCTACAGTGCTGGAGTGCGACGTATTTACATCATTCACATCCATCTGATGCACAACAACAGTCAGCATGAAGTGTATAGAAAATGCATCATCTTACCTACACATTAGAGCATGTGTGTGTGGTGTGTGTTAGGGTGTTAGGAGCAGTGGAATTGCAATTCAGCGAACGCCATTATAAGATAGCAGAATGCTCGGTGAAGAAGAGTAAGAGCTAGTTTGATTTAATGGAAAAAAGCCCTTTGGTGTGCTGCTGCGTCTGCTATGTTTATATATTTCCAGTGTAAGGAGAACTCGGAGTGATTGTGCATGCCAATCCTGCCCATGACAAAAAGCTGTCCAAGCCCTCCTTATCTCTCTGCTGGATAAGAAATAGCTGTAATCACAATGAAGCTATGAAGCACCTTAGGTAATTAATCTCTGTTACGTTCCAGCAGACATGACCGTCATATTCATCACCCTGTCCTCCTCTTCTTTTCTTTTTTTGGTATTTTGCTTTTATACCTCTTTATATCTCAGCTACATAGACAGGGCGATCACAGCTATGAAAAGAAAAATTTGCACCTTATACTTTGTCTTTATTTTTAAAGGTTTTTCCCCGATATGTATCACTGCTCAGGCAGCCCGTGTCATGTCAACAAATATGATTTTATCATCTTAAATAGATTTAATGGTTTTTTTATTATTATTTTTTTATTATGAGTTTTTTGTGGCTAATTTACATCATAAAATCCCACAATAATTCAAGAAGCACAACAGAGGAAAACAAGAAGGCACAGACTTGCAGAGTCTGGAGTCTCACAACAACAAGGTGAATGACCTCCCATATGGTTGCCTGGTTAACAGAGCTAGAAATAACAACAAAGATGGCTTATGAAAACTCCCTGTGTGTAGTGTGGATGCAGCCTCATGCCTGTCGATACAATCTCTAAACACTTCATAGGTGGCACCATGTCTTGTTTGCAGAAGCCTGTTTTGTTGCTTTTCCTCCTTTATGGGAATATAAAAAGCTTCGCAGAAATATCCGTGTTTGCATGGACAAGGATTTACATCTCAGTTGGGTCATGTCAGACCGGATGGAGAAGACTTCATCCAAATCCAATACTTATGGAATAAGTATTTGGGTGATAGTTGTTTGCTGCTGCTATTTTTAAATTATATTTATGTTTTTAAATTTTTACCTTATTCAATAATTTCATATA
>JBBDHI010000025.1:7000886-7012005 GCA_037177115.1 Craterocephalus stercusmuscarum
ATGCACTTTTTATATACTACACTCCTCCTATGAGAGAGAATTTTGAATAATCAAAATTGATCAAACAAGCATCTTCCTTTGTCTACATGTGGCAACATTATCCATAATCAGTTTGCTAAAGATTCACTTCTAAACAAGAGGTGCCAGAATTTGACTGCAATGACCATAGAAATGGAGGAACAATAACAGTGTGGCTGCTTCAGTAAGTATGTTTCTTAAATGAATTAAGAAAAATATACAAAAAAATGTTCTTATAAACTCACTCTTCCTCTAATTTTTCAGAAAGATTTATGATATTGGACCAGAGCAGTCGGTGTCGGGTGAAAGAGCAATGTGTTGCTGCTGGGGTGGGGAGAGATAATCCTAATGATAAGAATTAGAAGTCAATGAGTTTCTCCACTGCCATCTGGCTCTGCTCTCCAATGTTTTACTATTCCACTTTTTGTATTACCCAAGTACACAGGCTCTGCTAAAATGTGATTTGAAGGAAATTAAGTGATGTGTGAAAATTAAATCTTGCTTTATAATAAGTTTAAAAACCTAAGAAGGGCATTTAGATGTTGTCTTTGGAACAGATTAACCAGAGAATCTGATATGAATCCAATGTTATTACGCTGCATACTGTAACACTCTATGTATGTATATGTCGATGCAGGTTCATTTTTCCAGGTAAAAAAGGTTTTCTAGCAATTTTCATACAAAAACATTGGACAAAACAGACTTAAAAGACGTTTCGGTATGCATGTATACAGTACAATCTGAGCTCTCTGTGTCTGATGGATGTTTTTCTTTTAGATTGAACTGTGAGAAATGGCTCTGTCTGCTGTCTGCTGCGTGTTAGAGGGCTGGTCTCAGCTGTCAGCTCTTGTGTTTCTGATTCAAGCAGCAGCAAGCAGAATAACTTGAATCAGTCATGTGAAGGTGAACCTGGCAGCTCCCAGTCACCGCCCACCAAACCCCAGCTCCACATTTATCCTGGACACTCGGTAGCATCGGAACAATTGAAGCAGAAATCTCCTTTTAGATTGTGCTGCACTCATCACAAACATACACAGATTTAAGTGCGGATGAACGGAAATCTGCTGCACTTAGACGCTTGGTTTGACTTCTGTTTGATACCACAGAAACCCGGTAACAGCGTTCAACAGCAACCTTGTTTTTCTTCTCCTGAAATAAGCGATCTAAACCTGCGTATTTGTGCTGACAAAGCTCAGACTCACAGCTGGGACATCTTTTATTCTTCATGTGACAAGCTCCTGCCTGGATTCAAGCCTTCATCTCTGCGACGCTTTCCCAATAATGGCCTCAAACTGGCAGAGAATGAAACCCTGAAGTGACAGATCAGGATGACAAAATAACAATTTGGCAAATTTCTCGTATTACCTGTTTGCTTTTAAGATTTATGTGCCAAATATTTTTGCTAGACTAAAAGCTGTATAATTCGAAGAGGTTATATTTAGCCTCCAGATTCCATCTAAATGATTTCAGTTTGTCGTTTTAAGCCACTGTTATAACTCCGAACTGCTCTGAATTTGTCTGGGAAGATGAATGCTGCTCATTTTCAATACGTCAGGAGATTAAATCAATTTCGCCGTGCACCGGCGGATATCTGGGCCGCTACATTTATTACAGGTGTCAGGACCGCACTGTTGCTTGTTGCACCAGCCTTTTGTAGCCAAACATGTTTAAGATTTGTTCATTTGAAACATAGCAGCTCCTCCAATTAGTTTTTCTGAACTTGTGAAAGTCGATAATGCCATTATCTTTCCTGAGCAGCTCCCCTCCATGTCTGCACATCTACTTTCTCTTTCTGTTCATCTCTTTAACTTTTGACCGCCTGTTACAAATGATTCATTATTCTCTCATTTGCAGGCTACCTTCAGGTTTCAAGCCAAGCGATGAATTATAGATGCACTGCCTGAATTGACTCGTTGGAAAAGTTTAATTAGCTTCTCAAAGTGGCTTCCTTTTTGAATTATTTTAGATTATTGGTGTTTCGGGGTCGGAGAAATTCCTTTTTCACTGTAGCCCGAGTGGCTGTTAAACAAATCGTGATGTTTGTGTTGAGGGTTGTTATCATGTGATTTAAGTGAAATGACTTTAGATTTTTGATCTGATTCATCAGGCAAACCGAAGGCGTGTCTCTTACATTAACAAGCATAAAGGCAAAACAAAACGCTGATGAGAATTGACATGTTGGCATGGAAACCAGCAGATTCCGTCAAGGACTGAGTTGCATGTATAAAGGAGCTGTCACAGCTGTGCTCGCTGTCATCTAGAGAGTGAGAAAGAATGAAAACAAAGAGCTCGTGTGTAAATATTTGAGGTGTTTTTTTTTGTTGTTTCTGATGGTATAAAATATGTTGCAGGAGTTTTCTCCGCTTGTTTGATCCATATGCTTCTCATCGAGAGGGCTTTGTCTGTTTGCCTCCAGCACAGAATCATAACAGTGGCCATGAAAATCCTTGAAAACAAACGAGAAACCAGTTTCTGTATGACAAAATAGCTGATGAAAACAGATCTTTGGATCAGCACTTTTTCGTCATTGAAAATAAAGTTGAATCACAGCAGATGGCGTGGATGCGGTATGCTTGTAGAGCACAGATCACGGCATGCGAAGCGAGAAGACGACTGCAGTGCTACTCAGTCAAAAACCATCATGACTTTGTAGATATTGCTCCTTAATTGGCCAGCTGTAAGTCTGTTCCTCTTCTTGTCTTCCTCTTCACGTGTAGTTGGGACGACAGCAGCTCGGTGAGCAGCGGCCTCAGCGACACGTTGGACAACATCAGCACTGACGACATAAACACACCCACGTACTCCTCCACCAGCTCATCGCGCAAAAGCAAGGGAGCACAGGTGAGAAGGCGCAACCGCTCGGCAGTCCTCGTGTCAAATGTGATTCGGTTTTACAGGAAAGCATCCCACACTCAGACAAGCTTAAGATGTCTAACTTTATGCGCACACACAAATAATCGCCTTGAAAACTGACGTTCATT
Source organism: Craterocephalus stercusmuscarum (assembly GCA_037177115.1). Taxonomy (NCBI): domain Eukaryota; kingdom Metazoa; phylum Chordata; class Actinopteri; order Atheriniformes; family Atherinidae; genus Craterocephalus; species Craterocephalus stercusmuscarum. The sequence continues at coordinate 7,003,886 of JBBDHI010000025.1, forward strand.
TGCGAGATTGTTGATTTAGCTTGAAAAGCAAGGCCGGTGTGTGAGTCGGCCCTGAAATCACAGCTGAGGGAATTAACTGCAAGTTCTCCGCAGAGACTTTGCCTTTATTCTGCCAAGTATCCTTGGCTCCTCATGAAATACTCAACAGACTGCGCTCTTAAGAGACTCTAGTGTTGCTAGGGAGACTGACCATCTGTTTAGGAAGGCAGGTTATCTCTCTTCTTTGTGTCCATGCTTTCGTGTGGGTGTGTTTTGTGTGCATCCCAAAAGTTCCAAAGATAGCTGCGATTTCACACGCAGACACAATCCCTGTTGCTCTGCATAAGCAGCCATTTAGACTGCTTATATTTGTGTATGTGTGTGTTTAGATACTCATTTCTAAAGGAACCAGCTTGTTTTTCAAAAGCTTCAACTTTTTTAAAGCAAAAAAAAAAGTTATTCACATTTATTTTTCTACCCATTTAAACAACTTTATATTATTATCAGGATGCTACAATAGGAGTTTTTGGTTGTTTTTTTTACCGAGTCATCTATTAATCAGTTTACATGATTTCTTTGACGCCCACCAACTCCACCTCAGTCTCAGAAAGGAAGCAGATCCAAGCATGCGGAGCAGGAGGTGAGCAGCAGCTGGGCCGGAGCCGAAGACCTGAAGAAGGTGGAGGAGGAGCTGGACGCGAGCATGGATCCCAACAGCAGCCCCGCCCGCTGGAAGCCTTCCTCTTCCTCGTCTTCTTCTCAAACCCAGAGCCAGTATGAGGATGCTGGTCAGAAAGCCGCTGCACTGGCCCAGATGTCCCAGACGGGTTCATGGAGGAGGGGCATGACAGCCCAGGTGGGCATTACGCCACCCAGGACCAAGAGCACCTCTGCTACACTGAAAACAGCAGGTAAGACACAGAACGCTATCTGTAGCTTTTACCAGACTGTGAGTCAGCAGACATGACACAGAAGGTCACATTAAATTGTGTTGTCCCCCCCCCAGATGTTCTGAAGTGACTTATCCAAACCTCAGCCTTTGTTTAGTATCTGTCTGAGTTTATTAAACTGTCCTTTTATGAGGGGAAATATTTCTGTCCCACAATTCCTTGCAACATTAAAAGCATTGCTTGATTATTTTTATAGAGTAATACCGACTGGAATTCATGTCAATAGATATGAAGAGAGAAGGTTGAGTTTATGCAACCTGTGACAACATCTTTCCTCTTATAGCTTTTTCTTTATAATGTAGTCATAATAATGTCATCTTATTTTATTAATATGATGCATGTCACTCAGCTTCCAGGAAGCTAAATGTTAAAACGCACTCTGCACAGTAGCTGATGTGCTTCCTGAGGAGTGGGAATGTGTGATGTGATGTAGAAACAGCTCAGAGTGATGACTGTGGTTATCTGTTCCTTTTTTTGTTTGTTTTTTTAATACAGTTTCTTTGTCATGATGAAGTAAAGGAAACAGTACCAAGGAAAGAAAATTGACCTGAACATTATTAAGCTATCATTATACGAAAACTCTGTGTATAATCTGCCCATGTTGCAATGTTTTGTCTGTAAAAAGGTTGTGTATAGAATAATATGGATATTGTGTTTGAAAATGTTGAAATGTAGCAGATTTGTGGTGCTCGAACAAATATGATTTGCTGACACCTTGTCTCTAAATCTGCAGCTGTTTAAAGTGAACAAGTCTGCTTCTTGATGTTTACCAGGATTTACACTACTTTTGCTTCTGATGCAGGCAAACGGGGGCATAAAAGTCTCCTCCTCATGAATGAAAGCCACTGTATGAAAACAATCTTAATCTAGCTGCTTAGAGACAGAAGAGGCCAGATTAAGATGGTTTGAGCATCTATAGAGGAGCGATAGTGAATTAATGTGCTCGGATGTTAAGGTTGGAACTACAAGGCAGAAAGCCTGGGGGGAGAGGAGATTTATGGATGTAGTGAAAGAAGATATGAAGTTCGTGGGTGTAAGAGGAGAGGATGCAGAAGCTTCGGTAGGATAGGAAGGGAACGGCTGAAAAGGAAAAGAAGGCTAAATTGTTCTTCTTTTAAAAAGCAGAGGTGTAAAAAGGTGTGCAGAGGACTGTGAATTTTCTTTATTAACGAGTGTTTGTGAACATGACAGGTAAAACTGATGATGCCAAGGCTTCTGAGAAGGGTAAAGCACCGTCCAAGAGTTCGGCTGGTATCCAGCGCTCACCGTCCGATGCTGGGAGGAGTAGTGGGGACGAAGGCAAGAAACCTCCCTCTGGCATTGCACGCCCACCCACCACTGGCTCCTTTGGATACAAGAAAATCCCTGGACCCACTGGCACTCTCATCACCTCAAGTGGTGCAACACTCTCCAGCGGCTCAGCCACCCTGGGAAAAGCCCCCAAATCTTCAGCCACCCTTGGGAAAGGCGCAAGCATCAGCGGCGTCCGGAAAACCAGCCTGGACGGCTCGCAGCCTCAGGACGACGGCATCCTGCTCAGCTGCAGCGGCTCCAAAGTGACCCTGCAGTACCGATCTCTGCCCAGACCGGCCAAATCCTCCAGCGGGGGGGCAGCAGGACGCAGCGGCCATCGCTCCAGCTCCAGCAGCATCGACTCAAATGTCAGCGGCAAGTCAGCGGGGGCCGCCACGCAAGCCAGCGCCAAGCGCAGGGATGGGAAAGTGGGCTCGGACCGCTCCAGTCCCATCACCATCAACCAGACGGATAAAGAGAAAGTGGCTGTGTCGGAGCAGGACCCAGCAGTGGGATTATCCACCTCTCCCAAATCCAGCCCCACCTCCAGCTCAGCAGGCCAGTCAGGCCTCAGACAGCCGGGCTCCAAATACCCAGACATCGCCTCTCCCACCTTTCGCAGGTCAGACTCTCAGCACCCTCCTGCTGCTACTCCGTCTCTGTCCTTCACTGTGTGTGCTTCTGCCTGAATCAACCATTTCACCGCATTCTTCTTTAATCAGACGCCTTTTTTGCTTTTACAGCGGCGACGTCCCCAGGTCTTTTAAAAACCTGATCAGATACTGTATCTTTAATACGTGTTTTTACTTTTATGATACTTTTATGGTGCTCAGCAATGTTTTCCAAACCCAGGCTTCTGTTTTAGAGACATTCACTGAAAATGGCCTTCGCCGTGACTTAAAAGTTCCCTGTCATCTCTCTCAGTTTTCTTGGACGCACCAAATGAATATAAAAAACCTAATGAATCACATGCGAGCGCCTTCGTAGGGAAATTGATTGAGCGAGTTTGCTTGGCTGCGTAGCTAAGGGGTGCCATTACATAGATTGCTCCCTGGCGTAGGTGATGAGCCACTGCAGATGAAACATTCCGTTGCCTTGAAGATGAAGAAGCTCTGCCGGTTTCTGATTGAGATCAGCCAAATCCGGCACAGCAGTCATGATCAGAGCAGACAGGTGAGGGGAGGCGTGACAGGCGTGTCCGTACATCCATCCCACCCAATATACCGAGCCGAGTAGTTTCATTTGCCTCCGCTTCTGTGACCGAGCGTCACCTACATGTTTCCTATGCATAGACTATGCAGTGATGGGCCAGAACAGACGTAAACAGGAGAGCAGGCTGTCGGAGCATATGTGGAAGGCAAACTGGGCTGAGCGGCGTAACAGATTAGGTTATTGAAAGTCACGGGGTTGCATCGGGCAAAGCTGTGAGAGCAGATGTGCTGATGCATATTACTGAGAGATCGCATCTAGAATGAGCTGGAGCGTTTTGCAAGGGAGGAATGTGTAGGGAAGTGTGGCCAAGCACTCGCTTTGCAGTCAACTAGAAGTATATTTTTCAATTAATTTTGTATTGACCAGAGCAGTAAGTAATACACATGATACGCATCAGGACAGAGGCGACCTCATTGTGATGCTTTCTCAACCCAAAGCTTACCAGAGTCCTTCATTTTTCCAGTGTGGCGCTTGCAGATGCTCATCCCTTGTCCTTTGAGCATTTCTAAATGTCTGCACCCACCTTTCTACCCCCAGATTGTTTGGCACCAAAGCCAGCAGCAAGGCCAGCTCTCCGGGCACGCCCGACTCTGGCAAGTGCCCGTCAATATTGGGCAGCCCCCACGGCACGCTGGCAAGGCAGGCCAGTCTGGATTCCCCCTCCTCTGGCACAGGGAGCCTGGGCAGCGCTGGCGGCCTGAGCGGTGGCAGCAGTCCGCTGTACGGTAAAACCCCAGACCTGTGCACTGACTCGCTGGCTTCCAGCCCGGCCTCTGGCCTCTCCCTGCCCTCCAACGCTCGGCCCTGGCCTGCCTGTAGCTCCTCAGCCGGCAGCAAGGACACGCTGAGCTGCCAAAGCATGACCAGTCTGCACACCAGCTCTGAGTCCATTGATATGCCACTGGGCCACCACGGGCCTAAAGTTACAAGAACCGGCAGTGTCAAGTCCACCCTGTCTGAGGGGTGAGTAAGAGGGAATACGATTGGAAAAAACGTATTCATTGTTTCATTTGAGAAAAGAGACAAAAAAGGTTTCTTCTTGCCGTTAGATGTAGAAGTACTTTGCAGAGACAGACTAGATAACTGTTATGATGATTAATTACAGAGATTAAAATAAGATTTTTCATTCATCCAGCACATAGTTTCACCTTCTGGCTTGGCTTTGGTCATGCAGATAACTCTAAATAATGCCATAATTTGGTTCAAAGCCATGACAGAAACAAATGACAATAAATGCAGATCATTTCAGAACATATACCCATGAGAAGTCTGTATCAGTGTGTCCATTGTTCTGTCCACACACTGTGCATGCAGTACATCACAGAGCCTACAGGGGGGCATTTATTTCCCCTTACTAGTCTAGCCATGTGTCTCAAAAATGAAACAATCAACTTAAATATTGCCTGTGTTTTCTATTTGTTGTCAGTTGTGCTGAGATAATCGATGTTTTAATGTTCTCTCCATTTTGTTTGTCTTTGTGTCAAAAGTCAGATTTGTAAAATGTGATCGGTTCTGTTTCTGGTGTTCATCTAATTGGCTCATCCTCTGTTTTAACAGCATGCCTCTTGACAGAAACACGCTTCCCAAAAAGGGACTAAGGTACAACACATTTGCAACTATGAAAGATCTTGAGTATCTATTTGCATGAAAGCAACCACTTAAATGTAAATCACACTTTCCACATTTTAAATGACACAATTTATGGTGGTGGTCCTGACCAGTACCTGTACCAGCCCCAAACAGGAATTCCCTGAGCTCCTTGGGGGTTTGTGGAAATTAACGTGAATGTAAACTTAATATTGAAATGAAATTAGGGACATTCTAAATAATACATTTTATTACTGTTTATTACTCTGTTATAATCAGCAATCAGAGAACTTAACAAGGTTAATTGAAAATTACAGACTAATATTTCAGATTACAATTATTTTGATATGAAATGAATAGGATCAAATGATATAAAAGATTATATAAAAAGGAAAATTAAGATCAAACATAGAATAAAAGAAATTAAGAAAATAATTTTTATCAGATGAATGTAGTTTAACAATTTTACCTATTTGATCGAAGTCCTTTGATCCTAACCTTATGTTTCTCAGCTCATTGAATGTCCGTTTTCATTGCTAGCTTAAGTAGCAGAATCGATTATTTTTATTTATTTATCATTTACCTGGGACAGAAAGGACAAAGATGCATAACCAAGCCAGTCACACTGCGAACGGCAGTGCAGCTGAATGGGGCATGCTGGTTTAAAACCATTCATTCATTTAAAGTGAATCTGGTGGGCATGTTCTTTTCACGCCTGAAAGCAGCAGTTTTTCTTTCTTGACATTCTTCACTAACTGCATATTTCTATGGCCGTCTGTTCACATCTCAAATACGCCAAAAGCTCCTTTTTCCTGCATCTTTAGAGGTCAGATGAGTTGCTGCCCCCTTTAGTGGCATACTGTAAATAAGCGGGTTGCTCTTGCTTATGGGCATTTTATTTGCACTAAACACACTGAGTCAAACACTGACTCTTGGATATTTCAATCTGTTCCGTTTCAATCCGATGAGACACAAATGCGGCGATGTCACACCATTTGCACGTTTTTAAACGTCCGTTTGCTGGCGTACAGAATATAAAGCAAGCGGACGATGTGAGCAGGGTCAGATGTGACAAGCGTAGTAATGGGGGCGTTGGAAGGAAGATGCCGCTGAATAGGGATGAGCGCAAACTCAATTATCATCCTCAGAGGATTAAATATGGCCGATTGTCATTTGTGCGATAAGGGGAGCTTTTTGCTGCACAGCTGCTTTGGAGTTGGGGAGAGAAGAGATGAATGGCTGTGTGTGTGTGTGTGTTTGAGCTTTGAGTCTGAACTGTGTGCGTTTTATGTATAAGCTTGCAAAAGTTTGGCCAAGCTAATGTCATTAGCTAATGTCATTAGCTCGCTCAAACTAGTTTGTTGGTCAGTATCTGTGTTGCTCTGAATAGTGAAGTGAGCAAAAGGTGGACTTTTTATATAAAAAGCATGAAATAAGCCCTTAAAGTTCGGCCATCCTTAAACAGCTGCTCAGTCCTCTGAAAATGAAGATAAACAGAAGATGGAGAAAAGATAGCGGAGCATTTTGAGGTAGATGCTTTCTCTGTTTGCAGAGAAAGGGCGTTGAACAAAAAAAGTGGAGCTCAAATTGTAGTTTGGAAAGTTAAAGCTAATTTGAATTCATATTTGATACCAAAGTACCTTCTGGAAATTTTCTAGTTGTTACAAAGCTCTGATGTGCAGCAATTCCTGCAGAAATATGAGGAGTTAACACTTGTACTATGTTTAAAATTCATAATATTTGGAAATAAGGTTGTATTCTACAGCCGTTCACAGCAACTAGATCTAGATTTCTCCAACTTCTGCATGTCATTTTGTACTTAACAGATGCATGAACATCTGAGTGATATGATTGCACATTTGTTATGCCATCTCCCCACATGCATCTTCTATCTGTTGCTTGATTGCAACAGAATGTCTCTACCTAAGCCTCTGAAATTCTTCCCCTTTGCTTGAGCTTACAGTGTCTTTGTGGCTTTCAGGTACCCACCATCATCCCGACAAACATCCCATGAAGAAGGGAAGGAGTGGCTGAGATCCCATTCAACAGGAGGTCTGCAGGACACAGGCAGCCAGTCTCCGCTTTCTCCTCCTGGAGCCTCCTGCACCACCACCGGAAAATACCACTACTCCAATCTATGTTAGTCAAGAAAACTTAATTAGAATTATTCCTTCTAAAAAAGGATAGCCATGCAATACAGTGTCATTAAATAAAGAATATCTATAATGATTTTTATACGGACTGTCTCTGTTTTCTGCGCAGTGAGCCCGACCAACATCAGCCAGTATAACCTGCCACCAGGCAGCAGCAGCATGAGCCGCTCCAACAGCATTCCTGCCCAGGACTCCTTTGACCTGTACGGAGAGGGTCACCCACTGGGTGGCAGTGCAACCTCCCTAGAGGACCGACCACGAGGAATCAGCCGCTCTGGCTCCTTCAGAGACAGCACCGATGAAGGTAAGACACACTTAAATTGTGCTCCAACAACCTTTCAACATCCCTGCAAGTCACCATTTCAGTAAAAGTAACCAGCCAAAAAAGGTGCTGCAAGATTAATTACATTTGAAAGGTACATTTCAAGGAAAAATGTATTTTTTTCACAATTCTTTTATAGCTGTTGACTTGCAATATTTGGGATATTTAAAATAAGAAATCCTGATTAGTCTGCAGTGTGTAATTATCAAAAACAAAGCATTTGAAATGAATTTAGAACATATCTGTAGCATAATGTCCACGTTTTGTATCTAAATATAATGAATCACTTCCTCCTTTTTTCTGTGTCACAGTCCACGGCTCTTCGCTGTCTCTGGTCTCCAGCACATCATCTTTGTACTCTGCGGTAAGTCATGTTGGACTGGAGACATAAAAACATAAGGTAGATGAGCTACCAATAAACAGCTAAAAAGCTTTCTGCTGGGGCTTCATCTGTGTATGGAACTACTCCCTCATGTCTTCACCACTTTCTTCTGATTTCTCTTTTCTTTTTTGACAGCTAGAAAATAAACAGGACATTATAAATGGAGCTTGAAGACCTATTTAATCTAAGACCACATATGTGGCATGGAAAAGAAACATGAATATTGAAAAGTCTGAAAGATC
>JBBDHI010000025.1:7045856-7058128 GCA_037177115.1 Craterocephalus stercusmuscarum
CTGGGCTTCCCTGCTTAGGCTGCTGCCCCCGCGACCCGACCCCGGATAAGCGGCAGAAGATGGATGGATGGATGGATATATTCTTATTGTTATTTGAAATCCTTTTAATAAATAATTGTAGGCTAATTTATATAGAAAGAGATACACTTTGTTTACTGGAAAAGTGACATATGTTGATGTTTATTATTTTTCTGTAGTACTTGCAGTATTAATGGATGCAGTTTATGTTTGTTGATGGATGTCTTAACCGTTTTTTAATGATCGATAGCTCTCATTTGAAAACAGCCTTATCAAAAAGGTTGTCTACTCTGACTATATATAAAGTTGGAATTCAAGCCGCCTTGTTCTCGCTGACAACTTTGCTTTTGTCCATAAACAGACTGTTTCTTGGCTGACCTCTGCCCCGTCTGTACTGAAGGACAGTTTGCAGGCTCTGTCTAATCCTGACGACCTAAGGTCTCTCCTACAGCACCATAAAAGTCTCCAGTCTCTCGGTGCACAAAGTAAGACGTGTTAGTCATGTAAGGGTTTGGCCCTCCCAGCATACCATAATACCATAAATGTTTACACACCTTGCCAGTGTCTGCCACAGTTTCATTTTCATCAGTTTTCTCTGTGTTTACAAGTGTCATCAAGTAACTGTTCAACCACCTGTGTTCTGCGTAGGTACCACAGTGGAAATGTCCACTCAGGTCTTTGCCTGCTCCGAGTGTCCGTTCTTCCACATGGAGGAATCCTTCCTGCTGCAGCACATCGAGCACAGCCACCCGGAGCAGTTCAGCAAGCTGCAGAAGGCTGCAGAGGCGGCCGTGAACCCCCAGAAGAAGCCCCAGCGTCCCAAGTTCCCACAGCCCTTCCCCATCCACGACCGGCCGGACCCTCACATGTGCCAAGACTGCGGCAAAACATTCACGCGCGCCTCCGACGTGACTCGTCACCAGCGCACCCACACCGGCGAGCGCCCATATACCTGCGTGGAATGCATGAAGGGCTTCAAGAACTCTTGGGATCTGACTAGACATCAGCGTATTCACACCGGAGAGCGGCCCTTCCTCTGCTCCCAGTGTGGCAAACGCTTCACCCAGATGGGGCTGCTCAAGCTGCATTTCGAACGGACCGCCTGCGGCCAGACTTGCAACCCTCCGCTTGACTTAACGACAGAGGTTGTGGTGGCAGAGGAGACGTCAGAGAAAGAGACCGGTCAGTACAAATGCCAGAAATGCGGCGAGAGCTTCAGCAGCATCCTGGAGAGACTGAGGCATAGGCAGCGGCACGTGGTACGACGTCAGTACAAATGCTCTCTGTGTGAGAAGATCTACAGCCGAGCATCGGACCTGAAGAGACACCAGATGAAGCACACGGGCGAGCGGCCCTTTGCCTGCGAGTGCGGGAAGAGCTTCACACACGTATGGCTTCTGAACAAACACCGGCAGATCCACGCCCGGGAGCGCCCGCACCCCTGCGCAGACTGCGGGAAGAGTTTCACGCAGCTCCAGATCCTCAACAGGCACAGGCTGACTCACATCGGCCGGCGACCTTTCCAGTGCTCGGCCTGTGAAAAGAGCTTCACCCAGCTGGCTAGTCTCACACGCCACGAGAGAATCCACACGGGCGAGAGACCGTACATCTGCAGCACATGCGACAAGAAGTTCCTCACCAATGGAGAGCTGGCGAGACACCAGCGATCCCACAGCAACCTTCGACCCTTCAGCTGCCCTCAGTGCGCGAAGAGCTTCAAAACGAAACGTTCTCAAATCGAACACCTGAACAGCCACACAGGAGAGCGTCCGTTCGCGTGCATGCACTGTGGAAAGAGGTTCACCAAGTCAACCTCACTCATACGTCACAATCTCACCCACACAGGGGAGCGACCTCACAGCTGCTCACAGTGCAGCAAAGCCTTCATCACATCGGGCGAGCTGCTCCTTCACAAACGGACCCACACGGGAGAACGTCCGTATCCGTGTTCCTACTGCGAGAAGAGGTTCAGATGCTCCTCCGACCTCAACATGCACATCCGGACACACACCGGGGAGAAGCCACACCACTGTGTGCTTTGTAAGAAGAGCTTCTCTACTTCTACTAGGCTGAAGAGACACATGCGTACACATGTGGAGAAGGACATGGTTGTGGAATCATTAAGTCTTTGAGTTGTTAGAGATGCAATCATTCAAACTGGACCGTTGAATGAAAAATAAAAAATATCTTACAGTGGTTCATATTTGAATTTTCCTATTGATAAAGCTGTGATATAAAAACAAATATTCACATATGACCATGGATGGACATATATTCTGATTGGAGATGTTACCCAAATATGAATGTGTTCACAACTGAAGCAAACAAAGAGCTTTAAAAAGAAAATGTCACAAGTAAACTACAATTATAGCATGTAGTTTTTGCTTTTCTCTCCAATTAATTAGTTCTACCAGTAAAACAGTAGCAGTCAGCCGCTGACATTGAATGAAGATTGTTCAGATATCATACCTAAGATTTTGCTTCTCCATTTGTTTGTTGTGAATCTCAGGTAGCCTACTGATACCTGCGATACAGATTTTCATTGCACATCACCTATGTAATGTCAGTATAAAGGATTAATTTTAATTAATTAAATTAATTTCATCTGAGAAGCTTAATATAGATCAGGACCACCACCCTCTTCAGTCTGGCCACACAACACAACCAGTAGTGGAAATCTACTTCTGTACTTCAGGAAGTGGAGTTTCATCTCAATGCTTCCACCTCATCATCCAGGTAATAAGTGTTATTTATGAAGAACATCACATACTCCTGAACGTGGCACAAATTGGTTTATAAGGTATAAAAAGACTTGAAAAATGACAAACCCAAATATTTCTAAACTAAAGAAAGTTCATTAACAAGAATGCTTCAACTGAGGGAGGATAGTCTAATAGTAAATTGCAATACACATATATGTCATGGAGAAAAATAGAATAACTAGACCAGCAGTTGAAAACGAAATGAGCAATGTGGATATGGTTACCGATTGAAAGTAGCATATAATCGGTAACCATATCACTTTGAATTGTCTTGAACCTGAAAATGTGCTATACAAATAAACTTGCCTTGCCTACAATTTATTTCTGCGTGCCTGCATATCTAAATTGCAGTGACCAAAATACGTAATCATATACTTAACAGTTACACATTCCAAAGAAACAAACCAAAAAAAGTTTCTATGCCACCCTAATGACAATGGATCTCATTAAGGAACTACTTTGACTTCACAATTTTACAACCATTGTCAGTTAATCCTTATCAAACTTAACAATTGCTGAAAAGTCCTGGCAATTATTGATATTATATTTCAGTATTTATTTTAAAAATCAATGTTTAATGCCAATAGTCTATCATACCATACAATGAATCACAAAAAAGGCAGCCCTGTTGTAGGCTACAATGTATGACTGTTGCATCTTGACGTCAGTGTCCTACGTGCGTCGTTGAAGTTATTTTATTCTGTTACAACTAAAACATTATAGATGTATATACACAAGAGCTGCATTTTTTAAATATATATTAGATTATTTATAACAATCTATGGTGATAATGGAATCGTCATCACATGGACTATTATGCCGCTTCAATATTCCCTCCAAGTTTCCCGCCGGACCTCTTATTTGCGGGGACTTCCTGTCCCACCCACATTCCCGTGTCGCTTCCGGGTGGTGGCTACATAGGACTTAAGCAGTGAGACGACGTTATCTCTTCACTGTAAACAAAAGTTACTCAACGGTTTAGCTTCAGCAACTGGTCAAGCAAAAAAGACATGCATATCAAAACAGGTACGTTTGTACGATCCTTCAATACATGTGATCGAAGTTCTTCAATTTCGGAGAAGCTAGTATATTATTTTGCCACGGTGTTAGCAAGTGTGCTAGCGGTATCGATAGCCTGGTCGTCACTTTGAATGGGGAGGGGGGGTTACGAAACTTTGGCTTCTGTTAGCGCGGCAGCTAGCTGTTGATTTCAGCATGTTGTAAAAGATGAAGCAATTCTCTTCATAATCGCGATGTTATTTTATTAAATAAATGTTACATTTGAGTTTAATATACCATAAACCTTCGATATGGACAACATTCGACTGAAGTTCTCGGCACCATGACGCTGCTAATTACACTTTGCCAGCACCGGTGGTTGTTTGCAGCGTTTACTGGCAGCGCTGCCGCGCATGAACCAGAACGTGGCCTTCTTAAAATAAATACGTTAGTCCCGTTGACCGGTAAAGTATGCGATAGGTTAGTTTCTCGAAGTTTCTGCCACGCTACTAGAGACGGGGGTCGTTGGATTGATAAGCTATGTGGCGTTTAGAAGCCGGGTTGCTGGTGGGGCCGGTTGTGGCTTATCTAACATGAGCGATGCACTTAAATCTGTAACCTTACCAAACGCATGTTTTGAGCTTCCCTCCATTGTGCTGCCGAGTATTTTCCCATCACTCGCTTTTTAAAGTAATGAATAATGTTTAGCCTGTTGTGTTCTGTGTTTTGTGAATTGACTGATAGTTGAGTGATATGTTAGCGATTTGCGTAAATATTTAGTCATTCTTTTTCAATGAGTCAGCAAATTGGAAAACATGATGCACGTTGTGTAACATCTGAGATAAGCGATGGTGGTTTGTAGTTGTTCAATGTTGTACTTAAACTTATAGATTTAAAATCTATGTTGAATAAAGGCGTGTCTGTAAAATAATGTGAGCACTTGTAAGTTAGGTTTTGTGGTCAGAAGTACGGTTTTTGTTTTTTAAACTTTGTGTCCCTTAAATGAGTGAAAAGGCAACTCCTAATTAGGTATTTGCACACCACAACTTTTTAGTGTTTACATTCATCAGCAAATTGATACTGCTCCATTCACTTAATTCAGGATCTGGTCATCAGTTTGTTCTCTTCGATACAGGGAGCTGTTGTTAAGTTTCAGCTTTAATTGCCCCACTAAAGTCACATGAAGATGTGTCATCCACCCCCGATGTTTGTGTGTATATGAACAGTCAAGTACAAAGATCTCTTATGAGCATAAGTCTTTGTCTTAAGTCCCATTTAGGTTTATGTAGTATATTTACTAAGTACCCATGGTAAATGGATCAGAAACAAAGCAATGATGTTAGTTGAGTAATGTAACTTGAAATGTAGTACTTTTTTATGTAAATCTTAATATTGGTTCTCCAGATATTTAACTGATTGTCTTCACTTTTCTTTCAGGTACATGGGAAGCCAGCAACAGTGTGTGTCAGTCAGATAGTCTGTGTGATCCAGCCGTCCTTGTGTCAGCCACCAACTCGGAGCCCCACATTCGTAACCGCCGCTTGTCTCCAGGTTCAGGCAACTGTGGAGGTGGTGGAGGAGGCTGCATATCTGGAAGCGACCGGCCTGCCCGTCAGCTTTTACCGGAGGGCGACTTGATCAGCCCCGGCAACACACAAGCCCTCAGCTTCCGCAGGGAAAAAGAACGCAAAGGGCAGCATCACAAAGGCCGCAGTCTCCGAAGAGAGAGTCAGAAGGGGGCTGGAAGAGCCGGTGAGCGGCCGCAGAAGGGTAACCAAAAGGAAAGGTGGGTGGAGGACAGTTTGTCGCTGCTCAAACCCCCGCCTGCGTTCCCGGTGCAAGACAGCCCAGCCAAGCTGCAGCCTGCCGTTAGCTACGCTTCCAAGGTGAAGGCGGGAGCAGCAAGCGGAGCGCTGGAGGAGGACCGCCCTGCCATCGGTGTACTGCTACAGAACCAGTGGGGTCTGAGTTTCATCAGCGAGGTGAGGCCTGTCACGGAGGGCTCCAGTCCTCGCCCACCCGTAGATGCCCTCCCCACAGATGCTAAACACCCAGCAGACCTACAGCAGGACAAACTCACAGTCCAACTCCCCGAAGAAACATCAGATGCTGCTACTACCTCCATCACCCCAGTCACACGTGCAGAGGTGGAAAAGGGCAACGGAGAGCTGCTGCTTAGTTGTCGCCATCTAGTGGAGGCTTTAAACTATCACAGTAGAGGTTAGTGCTGCAACGAGTTTTGAATCATTTTATTAGTGGTGAATAATAATTCAAGTGTTTTTAATATTTTTTTTTCTTCCCCAAATTACAGAATGGAATATCATATGTACCAGACAGAAGAGAGGTGAGTTGGCTCAATCTATCTTGTCAGCAAGATTTACATCGAACATTTAATCTAAGAAAGTAGTATCATGCCTTAGTGCTTCGCATAGCAGTGATTCTTTTTATTCTTCGAAGAATACATTGGGACTGTGAGCATTTAGAAACTCTTTTTGTGTTATTGTTTTTCCAGATCCAAAAAGAATTCAGTGGTACAAAGATGCCCAGGAGCAACCCGCCTAGCAGTGTGACAAACCCAAAGCATCAGTACATACACAACACACACGAAAAAGTATGAAAAACGGACAGATTTGAGTCCCCTTCACACACTGCACTCAGGATGATGTCTTCACGTAAAGCCACACTGAGACACTTTGGACTAACTCCTTTGAGATCTTACAGCAATGGACTATTTTAACGCCTTACAGAAAGCCTGCCTTAATTCATCAGACCTCATTACTATCTTAGCTTGTATGTGTAGAGGTGTTTTTTGTTTTTTTAAAATAATCTCTAAGGAGTCTAATTTAATTTTTTGTTCCCTTTTCAAAGCTGCGGTTTTTATCAAACTTTTTTTGTCCTCTGTTAAAGCGAGCGGTCAATCAAGCACTTTGTTTAAAAACCTGTGACCAATCTCCGTGTGCGAGAAGCCCTCACCAGAGTGATTTATTTTCTTTTGAACGATCCTAAATCAGAATGTCTTGTACCTGCTTGAGTTTTATTGTTCATGTATGCAGGTGACTTCTGTATCCATGTTCTCGGTTTACAGAAGGGTGTAGTCTAAGGCACAGTAGAGTTCACCCTTTTACCATGTCTGATCTTAATGCTGTGGTCCGTTATTTGTTTTTATTTGGTCCCTAATTGGGTGAATGTTACTCACAAATCCATAAGGGATGTCACCACGTTCAGTATATTGAACTTTGAAAAGGATTTATTGAATATAAAATTACACTGGAGAAGAAATGTAAGGACAGTATTGCTTAATAAAAATGAATAAACTTGAAGGTCCATCTCACTTTGCTTTATTTGAATGTGTAGCATACAGATTAGTTTAATTTTTAGTTTCCTTCCCTGCAATAGTCCCTTTTTGTTTAATTAACTCGTACTGATAAGTACAAGACTTCAGCTAAGTGCAGTGACGCTCCTTGAACAGCAGTTTTTGGCTGTTAAAGGCAGATAAGGACTCCACAGATCAGAGTTTGGTAGATTTTTCCTCTGTCGCTCCGGTGATAGAACAGAGTAGTTTCTCATCTCGTGTCAGTACATGAGAGCCAGAAAGAAAGTTCAATATTTTAATTAAATTCCACAAAAAAAAAGTTTCAGATGAAGGCAACATCACCAAATAGCTTTGTTATACATTTACAAAGCAGCTGTTGCATCCAAATATTATACTTGTCAATGAAGAAAAAAGTTTTTACAGCTCAAGTACAAGTGGAGCTTTGTGGCACAGATGAATAATGTTCGAGTCTTTGGATGTAGGCAGTATTTGTCAGACGGATATAGTTGTCGTAGGCTATGGTATTTACTGCCAGTAAGAAAAGGTTTACAAAAAATAGTCTCAAATATATTTCTGTAACAGAACAGATGCTATGAAATGCAAAATTTAGGAGTTAAAAAGCTCCACTGTCCCTTTTAAAGCCGGCTGTACAACTCTCTCTAATAAGACTTGCAACGTGTCCAGAATCACTTCTGTGGCTCAGTCTCTCCACGTCACCTCCACTTCATCTGTTCTGTATCTGCAACAGGAGGAGTAATGATCATAATGGACAGGTAATAAAACTAACAGCAGGGTTCACAAATAGCTGTCTGACAATGCACAAAATCATAACCAAACAAACCAGCTAATATTGTGAAGTCTACCTTTGTGTGATCCAAGAGTCTTCCAGCTCAGTCACCTGACCGGAGCGGAACATCTCCCAGCCCGCCTGAGCAATCATTGCTCCATTATCTATGCAGAATCTGTGGCACACAGTTGTTAGTTTGTCATTAAACACCCCAGAATAATTTAGCATGTCCGCAGAGATGGGACATAAGGAGACAAACATTACAGCTGGAGTAGGAACCACCAGAGATGGTACCTATTTTGAAAGCAGAAGCTATCGACAGCAACAGAGAATCATAGATTGTTTGAAATCCTGTAACTCTTTGACCAGGGTTAGAGTTGACCATTGACACCAGGGCTGGACAACCCTGGTCCTGGAGCGGCAGCATCCTGCAGGTATTCTGACTTTCCCTGCTGCAACACACCTGACTCCTATCAGTTGGTAATTAAGAGACTTGTGCATCAAGCTCTGCTAATTTAGTCTGAATCAGGTGTGTTAGAGCAGGGAAAAAGTTCCTGCCGGATGCAGGTTGCCTAGCAATCAAAGTACTGTTCTCAATTTCAGCTCAGAATTACGGTATTTCAAAGAATGCATGTTGTTTTCCGGAGACCGCTTCCACTTTTAAAGGGTTGAAGTGTGTGTCCAGGAACCAACTCAAACCATTTCAAGGTGCAAGAAAATGAGGGATTGACCTTTCATCTGTGGCAAACAACTTGGCTCCTCTCTCTTCACACATCACCCCCATCATCTGCTGCAGACGTAGGTTACCTGAGGGGAAGACAAGCGGTCACATCCTGCACAAGTCTGAGAAGAAGGACTCACAAGTCAAGCACAATAATTACTAAGTAAGTAACAAAGCTGAGTATAAATGAGATAAGTAAGAAGTCCCTGAATGTTGCAGAGGTCACCATTACCATATGCTGGCATCTATTCACACAGATTGCAACCAACTGAATTCTAGCTACACTCAAAGTGGCCATTTTTTTCAAATGATGTAGATTAAATAAACGCTGTCTTGTATTTTCGCTGCTTAATTGTGTGAGACTTACAGCCAACGCCCCCGACAATGAGGACCTCCTGGGAGCCACAGTGGGCCATGGCCCTCTCTGTTATCTCCACCAGCATGGAGAACACCGTCTCCTGTAGAGTTGGAAGACGTTAGTGCTGACATCATTGTAATATGGTGTTAATAACATGTAAATAGAAGCTGAGACTTTCATAATAGAGAAGAGTATTCGGGCCACTTGGGGAAAAAGAATATAGACTTTGTCCCAAATACCTAAAAAACCTTTTGAGATGAATTTGTTTCCTTTCTGGAAAAATAATTTTTACTTAAATCTCAATATTCTGAAAAGAAAATCAGAATTTGGACTTTTTGCAGAAACTGAAAAAAAATCCCCAAAAACTAGTTAAGTTTTCAGGAAAAAATCTGAATTCTAAGATTAAAGTTCTACTTCATTTGTCTTTAGAGGCCCAAATACTCTTCTGTATAATAAACAACGAAGAACATAAACTACCAGGTTTTAGTACCTGAAGTGAGAAACACAGGTCTTCTGCTGTACACTGACCAGACTTGAGCATTTTATTAGCAGCTTCCTATGAAAAAAGGAAAAACAAAAAGATGGCGGGATCATGAACCAAAAGAATGACATAATGACTTCAAACTGAGGCTTTAATGTGTTTTGGTTTTCTGTCTTGGCCTGAAATGACGAGCACTTCCAAACAAAAATCATAACTTACCTCAATATATGATAGAATCCCAGAAAATGACACATCCATTCCTTTTACAGTATACGGAAGTTCCACGTACTGACTTCCTCTGACAGCACAGATGAGCAAATTTATAGTATAGAAGCAAAACAAACACCAAGCGCACATCAGCATCGTGCCGGTTGTTCAATAAAACAGCTTCATGATCGTACTCACTTTTTAGCCATCTGTTCAATGTTGTAACCCGGACTGGGGTCGTTGGAAATCTGAGAGAATGTGGTTCCACATAAAAGTGTTAATATACATCTCCTGCTTCCCAAATAGAAATAAATTGAAAATAATTGCATAGGACAAAAACACAGACCTTAATAACCCTGGCAAACCTGTCCAAACAGTTACCAACTGCAATGTCAATGGTCTCCCCAAATATTCTGTACCGCCGCTCTGAGTATGCGATAACCTGGAAAAAAAATGTGCATCAAAAACCTCACATGAGAAGAAAAACATCCTTTTTAGTCTTTTTCTAGTTTAGTTTCCACAGAGTCTGAACTGACCTGTGTGTTGCCCCCGCTTACATAAAGCACTGTGGGGTTGTTTGCTTTGGTAATAAGTCTGCCCATCTCTATGTGTCCAATGCAGTGGTTGACTCCGAGGAGGGGTTTCCCCCACAGCTGTGCGACTGTGCGGGCCACTATAGCTACCGTTACCAAGGGAGCACCCATACCCGGACCTGTGAGGGAAAATAAACGGTCGAGTTTGTTAATTTTTCACTAACTAACTACTTCTTTTTTATTTTTTTTTTCAAAAACAACTTAATTTTGGTGTAAAAAAAACAGCTTGGGAGTAAATTCTTCAATAAAAAGTTCTTGAATAAACAAAAAATATGGCATAAAAAGAGAAATGCCCCCCTCTTATTTTAATGTAGTAGTAGTAGCAAAATCTGGGCACATGCATGCAAGGGAGGGAAGGATGTTTCAGCACGAAATATGCTCACTAACTGTGTTCAGTGTTTTGTTTTTAAAAGTAAAACTTTTATAGCATGTATGCTGTAATAGATAAGTAACATAATAAAATGCAAGGCTATGTTATGTTTGGTTTTGTTTGAAAATGTCATCCCTCTTCACAGGAAGTAATGGACAACCCCTGCTTCTCTGTTACCTTTGGTGTACGCGACACAATTGACATCTGCAGGTGTCAGCCCCGCTTGTTCCAGTGCCTCCTTCAGGACAGTCAGTACGACTGAGCGGTGGTGCCTTGCTGTGTCACTCGGCATGAACCCTGATGTGTTTAACAGCATGCAGTCAGCCTCACACAAAGGACTTTTAGGTTAAATTTTGACTCATGGACACGGTCTTGAGAGCATTTTTTAAAGGAACTTGCCTTGACCAGGAGGTGTAATAAAGGTCCGTCTTGGGTTGGAAAGCACTTCGCCATCTCTGATGATGCCAATGCCAATCTTATTAGCACTGCCTTCAAACCCGATAACAACAGTCATGGCTGCTGAAAAAAGATTTCAGAGAAAGCACAAAGAATCTGCATTCAAGATTAAAATATAAGTCTTCAAAGAATACTTGGTACAATTATGCAACTCCATCATCTTTCCACCTCCATTTTAGCCCAGTGAGAAAATCTTAATAGATCAAAATTACAAATCCATATTTAACATCCTAAATGATTATACCTCCTGGTTTTATCCTTTTTTAAACCATGTCTCTCTCAGTATGGGATAGATGGGAAAATTTCCAAATACGCTCCACTTTAACAGATCAAACAGGATCATTGCATAAATCTATTTCGCATTAAGTCAACAAAAATGTGTCCTGACTTGGTGTAAAACCCATTACAAGGCAGATCCAAAGTTAACAGAATTAAATCACAAGTTATCTTTTCAAACTACAGCATAATACTGAAAAAAACAACCTGACAAGTCTCTGAATTCTTTATTTACATATATAGGTTTGCTGGTCTTCCTCAGATCTGAAAGCTGCTCAGTTTACAAGCAGCAAGACTGCATACTGCAAGTTGAGGGTGTTTGATTTTGGCTCCATTAGAAACCACCTGATCTGTACTGGTTACAATACAACCCATAAATACATAATACATGTGTAATGCTTGATGAGGTTCATGAACATTATAACTCCTTATCATGAAAGTTCATTGAAAAGAAACAATAGTGTAGACAGATTTAGTTAAGGCATGCCTTACAGTGAGTTCCCTTCGCAAAAACCTGTTTAGGATTTGACCATACAGTCAAGGTTCACAGATTTATGGTATTATGGTACAACATGTAGGACGAAGTTGTACTCAGCTTTGTTTCTACAAATGTTGTGATATGTATACAACTGTACCCATCCATAAAAAACTTAAATCTTTTTTTCTTATAGTAATTTTTAACTTTGAGCCAAAACATTTTAAAAACTTCAAGCAATTGCACATCTTTAATTCAGCATTTTTTCCTTGCATCAATTTCACGTTGTAAATGGCTTTCAACAACACAGCAAAAAGGAAATAGGAAATATATCAACATTTTCAAATATATCAAGACTTTTTCACATTAGTAACATAATTAGGCAATATCGTTTATAGCTTTAATAGCTTGTTTTGAGTCAAAAGTATCTCTGGCATTTGCACAACTATAGTTTTG
>JBBDHI010000025.1:7065365-7077962 GCA_037177115.1 Craterocephalus stercusmuscarum
AAGCATGTAACCCATCGGTGAAGTGTGCAGACTTGTGTGATGGGACGTCACCACAGCTAGATGGCATCAGAGTAACACGGGACAATGTGATGCAGCGTTTGGAGCAGAAGCCTGATGTATCATAGCTGAACTAAACAAACCTGTTTAGATGTTTAAACATAAATCTGCAATATGAGATAATATAAGTGAATTATCTAGGTGCTTATCAAATTCAAAAACACAGTAACTAAGTAGTGTAGAAAGTTAAAGACCAGTCCAAGATAAAGTTTGATCTCCTTACTGAATGACCAAGGTCCCATTTGCATGCTGGATGTGAACTAAGATCTGCTAACAGGGAGCAGGCATCTTGCTAGTGAGCTATCTCACAACTTTCCCAATTTTACCCCATGGTAAGAAAGTAATGTGGAAACATGAGAATCAGTCCAAGATAAAGTATGAACTGGAGTCTCAAAGTGAATGTGAGGAAGAGTAATATGATGCAGGACCTTGTACCAGGCTGGATGTGAACCAGCATCTCCCACACAGAGAACTGACACCTTACTAGGTGAGCTTTCTTGCTGCTTTGCTTTACTTACACCATGGTAAGTAAGTACTTCAGGAATGTCAGGACCAGTTCAAGGTAAAGCATGAGCTCCCAACTGAAAGCCCATGACATGAAGAGATTTAAGTAGCAAGTCCTGAAGAACAAGATTTGAACCGAGGTCCTCTAGATTCCCCCTTAACAGTCTGAGTTATTCTGAGTTATTCTGTGTTTAGAGTGCTGAGCTGAGCTCCAAGGCCTAGTCGCTCAAAAGATTTAATCCGGACAAAAGTTATCCAGATTGGACCAAATCTTGAAACCAGGTTGTTCAAAACAAAAAATGGATTACATAATCTGATTAGATCACATAATCCAATCCCACCTTTTATCCGGATAAACCCTCAGTTCAGGTTTTTTAAAAACCTTTGGGCATGATCGGATCGGGATACATTTGATCCAGAAAACCTTGATCATTCTGATCCCAGGACGAGGCTGGATTCAGTGTGGATTCCAGATACAAGAAAACTAACTCAAAACTGATCAGATATTATGTCTTTGTAATGTAGTTTTACATATATACATCCACTTGTGCAGTCTGATGAACAATTCATTAGAAATAAACAAGAAATAATTAATTTTCTAAATAATTTAATTACAAACATTTTTCTTTTATGTCTAATAATAATTTTAGTGACAAAGTTAAAATAATTTTAAACAATTGGATCTCCTTTGGCTCTGCAGTCAGTGCCTCATCCTGAGGCTTTGCAGGAGGATTTTCTGATTAATTAATAAGTTTAGGTGCACCATGAACATCATAGATGTGAAGATTTAAGCAGATGTTGCTGATGCTGAGCCCACAGCTATAGAGAAGAGGAACCAGTGGACCGGTGTCCTATTCTGGATTGTGCCATCATCAAGTCATCTCCATGCCATGAATTTGTTCTGCCCAGCCACTGGAGCAGGTGATTCCATTCAGCGCAGGTTAGTTCACTGGGCTGGTTGATTGGAATCACCTGCTCTCAGGCTGAACACTTCCTCTGCTGACCAGATGTGATGATGATGATGATGATGATGATGATGATGATGATGATGGTGCCTACAAGTTGTTTTTCACAAGACAAACTTACAGAGGAGAAGTCCATATTTCTCTAGCAGAAGAACAAACCGGTGTGTTTGTGAATGTATTTATGAAAAAAATAACTTAATTTCAATGGGTTAGATGAATTTTTAAAAGAAATGAAGAAATCCACATTATTTATGTTTTGACTTGTCTTTTGAAATCAATCTTAAATGGAAGCCATCATATCAGTCTGTTATTCTTCATTTTGGAATATTCAATCCCTTTAGAGCACCTATAATCCTAAATTAGTAATCCTGAAACATCTGTATCTGGATCAGTTATCCAATCCGTTATGGCTTTGAACAACCAGGATAAAAGTAAGACTGAGACAACTGAGAAAGCACCATGCTTCCCTGTATTACACGACTTCCCTGCTGGGTAAAAAACAGGCGTGGTGGCAGGTTGAGAGAAGACGGAGATGAATTAGAGCATCATAGAAGATACATCCCCACCAGCATCCTAAGACAGCAGCACGAATACGCACCAATCCCGCACTTTGTCATAATACAATGTTATGAAGAGCCTTTGTGGAAGGTCAGGGAGAATGTCAGTTAACCTGGACTAAAGGTGATCTCAGCTTTTCTGTTACAAAATAGCTAATCTAGATAAGTTAATGCAGAAAAATATGATGTGAAGATATCCTGGTAGGGAGGCGTGTCCAAGTTTAACTAGCCATGTTTACACTGACTCACGTTTGGATTAAATGCCTGATCGGAATAAAAATATTTCATGTAAAAGCAAAATTAAACCTGAAAACAGTCAATTTTCCCGATCAAGTGACTTAAAAATATAATTCTTAATTGCAGAACTGTCAGATTTCACTGAAACATTTTTATTTTCTCAAGCACCCAAGTTACAACCAGTATGAGGATTTCAATTTTACAGAAACCTGGTCATTTATCAGTCCTCTGTTACAGAGATGCTGTTACAAGTTCAGGAGTGAACAATTACCCATTTGTACATACATGCTTTTATATGATCTGCAGCTTACTGTGTGGTTATTCATTAACCACAATTTATCGCTTTAAAAATGAAAACAATCAAGTTTTTGTTTGCACACACTCCACAAATCATGAGATGACATTGTACAGATAAATTCCCATATAAAGTTAGAATACATACACAATTTACAAGAGATTGGCATTCACCAATCTAAGAGGAAATATGCAAATGAGGACAATTGTGAATCTCATGAGGGGTTTTCATGAAAAAAAGTCTTGGGTACAATTGTAGATTTGTAGTGAATAAGTGCCATTTGCGCTGTCGCTCGACTCAAATTTTCAGTTGCAATTAATTGCACAAGGGTCTAGAGTTAATTCTCAATTAATTGCATCATTTTTGAAAAACGTAATTATTTTATCAATTTTATTATATTTTCTAACAATTATACTTGTCATAACACTAATGTAAGCCAACATAAATCTTAAACATCCTTATTTTTTTATGTTGTAGCAGTCACTTTCTCCTGCTTTATTTGGAAAACTTGCTAAAATAATTCAATCTTGTCAAGAAAACCATCTTGCAGAACTTTAAAGGTAAGTGTCTGTGTAAAGGATCCATTCTGCGCCATATTCTTTCCACATCTCCTCCAGAAATTTCACTGAAAGATATCCCCGCAGTCACTAACATCTCTCATCCCCACAGGTCTTGCCTCAGGTCACAGTGTGTGATAAATGAACGGTAAATGAATCCATACAGTATCAGAGCTAATTTGACTTAAACGTGTAGTAGATGATGAACATTGTGGCTGCTTACACTGCATTGAAACAACAAAAAAAATTCAAAATGACATCTAACTCTGGGAAGTTCCATATTTTCCGAAGAGAAATATTCAACGTGAACTTGTATGAATGGATGTTTCCACAGATTCATCTTCGGTTTCTTCAGGAAACGTGTGTGCGTTGATGCATTTTGAGATGATAAGACTGCCGGAATCCTTTCCCACACTCCACGCAGAGGTACGGCTTTTCCCCCGAATGCGTTCGCTGGTGTCTCTTTAGCCGGTTGGCGCTCAGAAAGCTCTTGTCGCACTCGGAGCAGGAGTACGGCCGGACCCCCGTGTGGTAGCGCAGGTGGATGGTCAGGTAGCAGGACTGGGTGAATTTCTTGTCGCAGTGGGGACACTGGAACGGCTTGTGGCCCGTGTGGAAGCGCTCGTGCTTTAAAAGCTCGGCGTGGGAGAAGAAACCCTTCCCGCAGTCGGAGCAAAGGTACGGCCTCTCCCCCGAATGCGTCAGCTCGTGTCGGATCAGCGTGGCTTTATAAACAAAACTCTTGTCGCACTGGGAGCAGCTGAAGACGTTCTCTCGGGTGTGGCAGCGCTCGTGTTTCTTCATGTTGCGCTCCCTCTTGAAGTTCTTTCCACAGTATGAGCACATGAAAGGCATTTCCTCCGAGTGGATCTTCATGTGGCTCAGCAACCCGCCCTTATACAGGAAGCCCTTTCCACACTGCGTGCATGTGTGCGGCCGCTCTTTCTGATGGATGCGTTGGTGTGCGGTGAGAGCCGCCCGGTAGGTGAAGCTCTTCCCGCAGTTGCAGACGTGCACTCGCTCCTCTTGGTGGGTCTGGAGGTGCCTGTTGAGGTAGCTTGCGCAGCTGAAGCCCATGTCACAGCGAGGGCATTTATGAGTCTTCGCCTGCTCAGGATCCTTGCTGTGGGTTTTCAGGTGCCTCACCAGCGCCGACTTCCAGGTGAACGTCTGATCGCACTCTGAACACAGGTACTCTCCGTTCTCCATGTGGGTGCTGTTGTGAGTTTTCTGATCTGCTGCGGACCTGAAAAGCTCCCCGCAGATCAGACACTTGTATTTGTGCTCGGGCTTGTGCGTCTGCTTGTGCCTCTCCAGTGACTGTTTAAAGGAGAAATGTTGACCACACTGAGTGCAGGAGAAGGGCGGCTCTCCCGTGTGGATGCGCTGATGGGCTTTCAGCAAAGATGGGAAATTGTAGCTCTTCTCACAATCGTCACACTGAAAGTGTCCCTGTTCACCGGTGGGGCCCTGTAGGAAAGACTGCGGGACCTTCATCTCTGCTGGATGGTGGAGGGAGAAGGAAGCTGATGAGACATCAGAGGGACAACCTTGAGAAGGGGAAAAAAAGCAAATAATGCTAAATAAAGAGGAAACTTTAATACTTCTATAATTTACCTGAAAAACATTTTTATGGCTTCACATCAAATCAGTTTCATGGGTTTTGGACAAAAACGGATGAGAGCTCATTTTAGCAAATTAAATCAAACAAAAAAAAAGTTTTTTTTGTAATAACCACAATAATATCAAAGCAGTTCTTAAGTACATTAGAGTGGCATTTTTTTTAGAGATGTACTGATTAGTACTGAAGTAACAGAAGCACTTTTTGGCCCACTTTTCAGACTCTGCTGCATTGTCTGGCAGCAGAAACACATGAATGTGACTGAGGGCAGGTTTACTGGCAGCTGGGCTGTTTCATATACATCATATCTAAGCACAGATGTTGAGAAGCCAATAGAATTAAATGTCTAACTAGGCTAAATACAATCATGAAATGATGCTGTCATGAATTTGTTAACCAGCCCAATGCAATCTATCATTCAGGAAGGACAACACTGCAGGAAAGCTGTAAATGTGCTGAAAAAACTTTTTCTGTGAACCACTTCAAATAAGATATAAATATTTTACATGTGAAATTATTGTGGGGACAATTAAGTATTAAAATAGCGTTTCTACAAATACTCACTTTGCTCACCTTCCTTTGAGACCATGGGTGTACCATAGGAGTGTTCTGAACTGTGAAGCAGAAATGATAAAACACTTTAACATCAACAAAAGTTTTACCAACTGTGGAGGCAAGGAGGGTAAGGTGTCTTGCCCAAGGACACAACAGGTGACTGAGGTGGGAGAACCAGTACCTTCACATTACTGAATGATCCACCCTACCACCTAAGCCACCTGTCCTATTCCACCATTTTAGTGTGTCTCTTAGGAACTATGGATGAGTGGAAGGGCCCATCTGAGTGAACAGCCTGTGTTAGGGATGGGCATAATTAATGGATCTTTAAAAATGTAATTGTTTACATTATTTTTTTAAACTAATCTATCTTTACTCTGGTGCTGAAGCTGCATGTGAGCACATATTTTCTAGATTTAGATCTTTAAAGATCTAAATGAAGAAACATGCTAGGTTTTCCTACATTCACAGCATTTTAATAAAAGGTTATAAACATTGAATCTAAATATTCATAATTAATTGATAATCGTTTGTCTAAATCGATTATCAGGAGAATTAACATATTGATCAAATGCCCATCACTAGCCTCTACTTAAATATTTAGATTTTTAAATCTTTTATAATCAACAAACATGAAAATGAGCTAATTTTCCTATTGGGAAAAATTCTAAAGTCCGGAAAGTATCAACAGGAAAACTGTCCGCAGACAGAAAGGGAAAAATAGGAAAAGGCCATCAAACATTCCCAACAAGGACTGATGCTTTACCAAACAGAGGAGACGGTCCTCAGGGGACGAGGCTTGGCCCTGGTGGTCTCCTCCTTAATCTTAGAGGTCATGCGCTTCTGTAAATTTATCACCTGGATCTTCATTGTTGGCCTGCGTTTGCGTCCACTTGCACGAACCTTTTCAGTCAAAATGACACCACGGACTAACTCAGCAACCGGACCTGGATGCAGATCTCCACAGTCACCTGCCTGCACCTGCCCAGCGGCTTCAGTGTCAGCCATGCTGATCTCATCTACAGCTTTCACAGCGCCTGGCCCGTCCTCAAGGCTCCCCACAGGCTTGTGTGAGTCATCAGTGTGACTTTTCAGGTGCTTCGCCAACGACAGCTCCCAGCTGAACTTCTTGTTGCACCGACAGCACGCGTAAACGCCATCCTCCATGTGTGTTTGCTTGTGCACCGTACGAGCCGACAAAGAACGGAAGGTCTCCCCGCAGATAATGCAGTCGAATGTGCGTCCGGTTCTGTGCGTGTGCCTGTGCCTGTCGAGGGACTGCCTGAAGGAGAAGCAGCGGCCGCAGTCGCTGCAGGTGTGGGGGCGGGCTCCGGTGTGGATCACACGGTGAGCCAATAGCGAAGAGGCAAACCTGAATTTCTTTTCACAGTCGGGACAGTCATGCGGTCCTACAGGGACTTTATCTTGGGAGGAAACTGAGCCTCGTGTTGCTGCCTCCTCCGCTTCACTTTCTTCCTTGGTTTCCCCTGTTGGAAATACTACAGGAACATCTTCAGCCACAGTGTTTGTTCCATCAAGGCAGTTTTCTTCCAACGCCACTCCAGTGTTGGTGTTTGCGCCTACTTCTTCCTCTGCATCATCAGAAACTGTTACTAATTCAGCTGCAACATCCACCAGCGGTTCTACATCTGTGTGGCTTTGCAGTGAATCCGAATGCTTGGGCTGCTCTGTTGGTTTCCTGATTCTAATCAGAGGGATGAAAGACAGAGTGGAAAGGATGTTGTGGCCCAACTTGGAAGGTAGAGCTGCACAAACAGGCCAAAAAAGGACAGGTTAATACCACAGAGTTAAGTTAAAAGTAAAATAAAATTGATGTGATTGCAGGAAGAGACCCACCATGTTCGTCCAAATGGCCAGGGGTTCTGTGGTACTGGAGGAGATTTTCTAAGTCTGTTGGCTTGGTCAATTTAAGGAAACAGTCCTCTAGCACGGAGCACTCGGCTCCAAGCCAGGACACAGTCTAGAAGAAAAATAATGATGAACAGAACTTACATTTGGAAAGAAAACATCATAAAACTCAAGGGGATCTTCCCTCCAAACTAGAATAAAATAGGAATCTGTTACTGTACATATACAGCAATATGGATGGATGGATGGAATATAATGTGATTTCTTTTATTCAGGAGTTGTGATGCATTTTTTTAACATGCTTGCTATTTGAAAACAACAAAATGTAAAACATGCATTAGCACATTGTTAGATTTAACTTCTTAGTCTTGAAACCTTTGAAGTTATGCACATAAAATACCATCCAAAACAGCAGCCCAGGTCAAAAGGATAATATTGAATAACCTTCAGAAAGCCTGGGGTTATTTAAGAGTACTGTTTCCAAAAATAAAACAAAGTTAAGCATCATGGAAACTAAATACATTGGAAGCAATTAAAAAGCTTTGCAACGTTCTATCAAATACTCTTACGTTCTTATATTGTAACAGTAGTGTGTGATACTTCTTAAATGACACCCCTCACCTGCTCCAGATCAGGAACTGGCAACAACTGATTCAGTTGAGACAAAAACTCAGAAAACAGCATTTCCAAGTCACTGTCATATTGCGGGCCATACTGCACAGGGAAGATGTCCTAAAAATCAAACAAACTTTGATTACAAACAATACTATTACACACTATACTATTAAGTATTGGAGTATTTCTGCTTCAGCTTATAAAATTATTCAGTAATTTATGTCAAACATATCTTTTTTTGCCAAATATTTTGTTCATTTTACATCAGCATTCTAAATACTCCATGCAAATGCAGTGACAACAACAACAATAATTCAGTTACAAAATATAACTTAATACTAGCTATTAAAAGAATAAATAAATTCTTCAAAACAAAGCAAATGGTGCTCGCTCACCCTGAAAAAGTATTGTCTTTCTTCTGGATATTTGAGCAGAATCCGAATCAACTCAATATAGTTAGCCATCACCCCATCCTCTTCAGATTCCTTAACCTTCATTATGGAGAATAAAGATAAATAGAACTAACATGGTCACAGTTGTAGCCAAAGTGGCACAGATTGTGAGATCTTATTGTTGAAATAGATACTTAAATCTACCAGAGTGGAGTCTGATGATTTTAACTTTTCCAGGTAAGACAGGATGCACTCCGGTTTTATAGTTTCTTCACTTCGACACAACTCCAGAATGTACTGTATCAGGAAAGAAAATGATGCACATAATCATGCCTGCATCCACAACACAATTCAGCTGTCATCAATGGAATATTTAGAACATAACTAACCATCTCCTGCATGCAAGTACTCACCCTAGCTCTTAATCCCAAATTTAGCCCAGTTCTGTACTTGTTCTTTAGCAGCTCTGGTACAATATCCGCCACTAATGACACAAACTCTGCCACAGACCAGTACTTTATTACATCTTTTTTCTGTAGCACCCGCCACATTGAGGCTGTCATGAGCTGAAGAGGGGGAACCAGGAGTCGCAGTGATGCCAGAGGTAAGGAAATGTCTGAAAAACAGAAAATGACTCAACCTGAGAAAGCAGCTGAAAAGATCAATCCAGTTCAGGCTAATCCGATATCTCACACCTTCTTAGTAAAATAAGATTTCTTTCAATACAAGAAAATCCTAGTTAAGCTAATGAGTATTCATAGATTACAAATAAATGCTGGATAACTGAAACCAAAGGGGTTGACACAATATCAGCTCTTTTTAGAGCAATATTTTGATAGACTGTCAATCCTGCAGATGAGACTTTAGTTGATCATTAACATAACAGATTTAAACACAAAAAAGGATTTAGGAGCAACTGATAATACATTTTATGCTTATAACTGAAATTGAATTATCCTCTCATCCGTTTAATTAATTTTCCCTGTTTTATATGTTAAACTCATGAAATAATATGGGAAATATAAGAGCTTCTTGTTTCCGTTGATGCATGAAACCTGATTTGTTTACTAACTGGAAGAAACGCTACTTGTTTTGAATGCAACCTTTGAGTGCATGTTCAATAACAGCAGCATTGTTCAACGCAATGTAGATCCAAATCTACTTACTGAAAACACATTAATTTACATCGTATGACGATAGTAATATAACCAAATGTCCAAGGTTTACGTTAAAGACCAACTTACCATTCTAATATCATTTGCAAAGGTGAAAAAACAAATAAGCTAATCTTACCGGAGTCAAAACAGACATAAAAGTGTGTTAGTCCTGCTGAGCTCTATTTAAAATGATTAAAAACCATTTAGTTGTCTTGAAATAGTAGGGTTCGTGGAAAAACAAACCTTTGGAAACGACTGTGCGAGCACCTGAGTCCATTTTCTTTAGCTGGTGCAGAAAAGTTTGATTAGCCGCAATTAGCCTCCTGGCTAGCTACATAGCCCCAGTTTACTACGTTAGTATTTTTGTTACTGGCAGACAAAGCTCTAAATAAAAGCTCTGCCCATGTCTCTTCAATACACTTCCCCCTTAGAACCAAGAAAAACACTCCCAAATGTTAAAACGATCGAACCACATTCAATGCAAGTGATTTAGTTATTCTTCTCTACTTAGATTTTTAACTGTATGCGTCTTCTTTTGAATTGTTGCTGCCATCTGCTGGATGTTCTGCGCATCACACTGTTGATAGAAGACACGTATGTTTCCTTAGTTTGATCATGTTTTGATTTAATAAGTGCGGTATTACTTTCTATGCTCCTCACATATGGAACAAAATCTCAGAAAACCGAAGGTTTGCTGAAATTCAGCGATGTTAAATTCAAACTTTTGATTTTATAATTGATTTTATTTATTTTTAAAATGTCTTTATTCTGTTAATTTTATTTTATTTATTTATTTATTTAAACATACTAATTCATCCTTTTTCTGCACCCCAAAGTAATGCATTTGTTTTATTGAATTGTTTATTTCACTTGAATGAGCTAATAAACTTCCCTTGATTTGCCATGTTTTAACAATTCCCATCTCATGCTTGTGGGCCACTCAGACGTCACCACACACTTGTAATGAGTGCGTCTCATAAGTCGCACACAGTTTTCATGGAGTCCTCTCACCGCGCGTCCTCCGCCCTGGAGCGCTTAACTTTCATTAACACTGCGCTGAAAAATCTCCCGGTGGATGTCTCTGACCAGCCCGGGTCCAGGACGGTGCCAGCGGCGTGTTACTCCCGAATTTGGTCTCTTCAGCCTCTGCTCCGTCCCAGTTTGGTGGCCCTGTCCGAGTCAGCGCTATCTCTGCTGGGCCTGAACGCGCAGGACGTGTCCATCGACCCCCTGGCTCCGGAATACCTGAGTGGTTCCAGGCTTCTGCCGGGCTCCGAGCCGGCTGCGCACTGCTACAGTGGGCACCAGTTCGGGCTGTTTGCAGGCCAGCTGGGTGATGGAGCGGTCATGTATCTGGGGGAGGTAAAAACGGGCACCAATGCGCACTGTGAGATACAAGTGAAAGGCGCAGGTGTCACACCCTACTCCAGGTAGGCTAACTTTAGTCTCTACCTCTCGTTTTGTATGTTTAATTCTTCTTCACAAATCTTCACGGACAGAAGCAATCATTTCAGACTTTGTCAACTTTAAAGAAATAAATTCAAAAGGTGACGCAGTGGTTCTGTAAGCCTTCCTCATCTGAGGCATGTGAATGCACAAGAGAGCTACTTAAGAGCTTAACTGCTTGGCGCACATAAGGTGTACTGTGCAAAACTCTTGAACCACCCCTCATTTCTTTATATTGTGCATTTTATGATTCTTTAGGCTTTCTGAATTTTCCCTGTGTTTTTATTTGAAGCTTTTTATTTCATTATTATTAAAGAAGTCTGGAGAAATATTCCTGAAATCTACTAGTAAAAATGTATGCAGAGACGGGGATGGCAGAAAGGTGCTTCGCTCCAGCATCCGAGAGTTCCTTTGCAGCGAGGCTATGGCTTCCTTGGGGATCCCCACCACCCGTGCAGCCTCCCTCGTGACCTCTGACCTCTACGTCAACAGAGATCCACTCAACAAAGGAAGGCGCATCCCGGAGCGATGCTCTGTCGTCCTGCGTCTCGCCCCCTCTTTCATCAGGTTTCATGACAAACTATCAGTGAAAAGAAGCTGTACATAAAATATATTTTAAAAAAAAGTCTAATCTCTGCTGAGTTATTTTACTTTTTTGTGATCTGCAAGGTTTGGCTCCTTCGAGATCTTTCTGGGTCGAGATGAATTCTCTGGTTTGCAGGGTCCCAGTGCGGACCGACATGACATCCGCGCTCAGTTGCTGAATTACGTGGTCGAGACTTTCTACCCCCACATTCAGCAGGCGTACGGCCACAGGAGGGAGAGGAACATGGCTTTTTTCAGAGAGGTAAGAATTGACAGAACATTGCGCTCCTTATATTTGAGCATTTCAATTACATTTTACGTATTTTCCACAGGTGATGGTGCGAACTGCTAAACTGGTGGCCCAGTGGCAGTGTGTTGGCTTTTGTCATGGTGTCCTTAACACAGATAACATGAGCATACTGGGTCTTACTCTGGACTATGGCCCCTTTGGTTTCATGGACAGGTAGGCTGTGAAGGTAATGTTTTATATTAGCAGCCTGAAAAAAGTACCGACATGTATCATTTTATGTATTGAAAGGAGCCCTCTTTTTGTCAGATTTGACCCAGATTTCGTTTGCAACACGTCAGACAGAAAACGACGGTATTCATACCGAGCCCAGCCTTCTGTGTGTCGCTGGAATCTGGCTCGTCTCGCAGAGGCCTTGGGCTCTGAGCTGAATGCATCCGAGGCGGGAGGAATCCTAGATGACTTCATGCCCACGTATGAAGCCTTCTACCTGAGCACCATGAGGAAAAAGTTGGGCCTTGTGAGAAAAGAAGAATCAGAGGACAAAGAGCTTGTATCAGATCTGCTGCGTGTCATGCACAACACTGGTAAAAAACTTAAAAAAAAGGCTTTATTGTTATTATTAGATAGCTACATCTTGAGCCAGGAGGTTCTGATGAGTTCATGCCTTTAGGTGCAGATTTCACCAACACTTTTCGCCTCTTGAGTCGCGTCCCCTGGCCTGAGGACGGGGACAATGAGAGGACTACTGTGGGACCGGTAGTGGATCTCATCCTGGAGCAGTGTGCTTCTATTGAGGAGCTAAAGGTGGCTAATAAGCCTACGATGGAAGATCGGTGAGGGAGTGTATGGTGGTTGGATGTTTAGAGCTACAACCTGACTAAAGAGTGTGCATGTTCTCCACCATATACTCTCAGTGATTCTAAATTCAATCTCAC
>JBBDHI010000025.1:7078062-7088461 GCA_037177115.1 Craterocephalus stercusmuscarum
GTTTAGAGCTACAACCTGACTAAAGAGTGTGCATGTTCTCCACCATATACTCTCAGTGATTCTAAATTCAATCTCACTGACCACCAGACGGCGTTCTAACATCTAACACTGTCTTTTTATATGATCTATTCTTCTCTCTGAATGCTAGCATTTTGGAAGACAGTCTTACCAAGATAATATGTAAGTTTAAAGCCAAATGTCAACTTCGAGGATTCATGTGGACAAGCTTAACGGTCAACTTTGGCACAAACTGTGGGGCTAGATTTGGATTTATGAACAACTTATAAAATGACAATCTTTCCCGTTTTTAGTGAGCTGGCAATGATTCTGTCCATGGCACAAACCAACCCAGTCATGTTTGAGATGGTGGCAGACAGGCCAGATGTTGCCCAACAGCTGGGATTAATGGGCCGGTTAAAGGAGCTCCTCGAGACGGATCAAGATGAGCTAAAAGAAAAGCAGCGAGAGGACTGGATCCGCTGGGTTTGCCAGTACAGGTAAGACAAGATATGTCTGTCAGAAGATTATAATGAGATATTCCTTTTTGTGTGAAGTATTTTTCTTTTATAAACAGTCTGAGCGCTCTCAGCTTGTAGGAGGGAGGAATTTTCATAAAGAGCTAAGCAATCAACTCAGAGGCCACAAGAGGAGCGAAGCAAGAGCAACTGACTAGCCTTGCATTTGATAACCTAAAACAAAACAACAAAAAAGTGGTTTGTTGAGAGGTTAAATGCAATTCAGTATAGAATATATTTCATTTAATTTCATTATTCATTTTGCACGTGGTTATCCACAGCCTCCTGCAAAAAGAACAAAACAAATCAAAATCACATCTTAATCTATTCATAATGGAGAAATACTTTACCTTTAGCTTGTTTTTAGCTTTGGCTTGTTGTTCTTTTTGTAAAGAAGCTGTAAATATTTAATTTCTTTATTTGACAAATTATTGAAGATTTCTCCGTTGCTGTTGTAACATCAGGAGGCGTTTGGCTCGAGAGTGCAATGGCACCGGAGACTTGTCTGCTGTTAAAAAGGAGAGACTCCGGGTGATGAACTGCAACAATCCCCGCGTGGTTCTGCGCAACTACATTGCCCAGAATGCAATACAGGCAGCAGAGAAAGGAGACTTCTCTGAGGTAAGGCACCGTTCTGAACTGATGTTTGGCTTCATATTTGTAAAAGTAGTTATTTCTATAACAGAAAAAACAAAGTTAATTCAACTTTTATTGTTTAGATTAGATTGTTTCATGTTTTCTCTTCTTTTTCATGTTAATTCAGATTAATAATTGTTTTTGCATTGTGTCCTACAGGTTAACAGAGTTCTCAAAGTTCTGGAGAGACCATATACTGACCCTGAGCCTGTGTGCGACCCTGATTCTCTTTGTGATAAGAAACACAGACAGAGGGAGTTTGCCGACACCTACGATGCAAAGCCTCCTTCCTGGGCACAAACTATCTGTATCACATGATCTACATAGAGCCTCCCAGGAAGCTGAAGGAGAGAAATCTGTTTTCCCAGCCGTACCACATGAACTACATCCAGCCCCTATGTTCTTCATCTTTACCTCAGACTTTCTCTCCTGCTGCCTGAAGGGAGGGTGTGATGTTGCATTGTGTTCTGCAGCTCATTCATGCAGGAATATCTCAATGTTTGGGAGGTCCTTTGTCTTTATTTCATGATGAAAAAAGCATGTTATTCAAATTTAAGTCATGCCAAATATATTTACACTGAAAAAAAATCACTGGTTAATTATAAGATCCTGTTTTTATTTTAAAAGTTGAATTTAATGGTCTGACATATACGGACCCCTCATATGTTACGCTGATGAATTATGACGACTCTGGCAAAAAGTCCCAAAATGACCTGCCTGGGTCTGAAACAGGAACACAACAGCATCAGTAACACGCAAACCGAACAAGTCAACATCCACAGTGTCAAGATTTTTAAAAATTATACAAGTTGATGTATCTTTGAAGCAATCTTTCCAGCTATTTTCATTAAAAATGTATATTTTTCTGTCTACCTTTCCTACTGCAGTAATGTGTATAATCCTGAATCCTTTAGATATATCACACAGAAAGTGGTAAATAAAAACGAATTGTACTAACTGTAAGCAGTTTTCTTCTGCAGGTCCATCAGGAATTATAAATATTTTTATTCAGGGAACCAGATTTTCCCTCAACTTTAATGATGTATTTAAGTAACTCCTGAATGTATTTTTAGTAAGTTATTGAATTGGGACTGAATAGTGGCCATGTGTTTTTTTTCCTACTTATTGATTCAGTTCATGTATTGATTGGCAAATCTAAAAATCCATTTGGTCATTTTCTAACTCAGGAGGTTGTTTAGTCTCCTCATCAGCCCTGACCAGGCAACTGGTCAATATATGTAAAAGTTCCACCTCCTGACAAATGCCGTCTCCTCAGTGAGAATGTGCAGGGTATCAAGCTCACCAAACATGTTTATCTTCCTGTTTTAAAATTTGTTAAAATTAGCTTGAATCCTGTTTATCAAACTTTCAGTCCGGATAGAATCACTTTTCTGTTTCTTCTTTATTATGATCAGATCATAGAAAACATCTGATGGAATTTAAACATTCTCGTTTAAACTCAGAATACAACAAACCCATTTAATAAAACAAACTACTATACATGGTTACGCTTTTAGCTCATATTTTCTTCCTGCTTTAGCTGTTTGGTTTTAAGCCTTCCAGGAATGATTAATCATTTGCTTTCAGCTCCACCCGTTTATCTAAACAGACATATAAGATGAGTCAGAAATCCCAAACTAACTGACCATGTTGATCGTCCCACCTGCTGAGATCTCTGTTGTTAGATTTAGCTAAATAATTAGGTGAACTTGAAGCAGGTTTAACATATCCTGGTATCCGCACACCAAAGGAAAAAATACACAACATCAAGCAATAAACACATAAAACCAAGACCGCAGGGCTTCATAAACATATCAAACTAATGCACTCACTTGAATGCATGAATGTACTCCAACACATTGGTTATTTTCAAAACGAGTATCAAACAAGCTTGTAAGAGCAGACACACCTACGGAAACATGCTACATAAAATCTTTGTGTCCTGAAGGAGCATCCTCAATGAAAATATGACAAGAGTTGAAACCGATAAATACCTGCAACTACAGCAAAGTAGCGCTCTGTTCAGAAACCAGAAGTCAAGGAGTATTGGTGGGTTTTTTCACCATTGTAGAAAGGGCTATAGAAAGTCTATGATGGGAACGGAGACAAGATTTACTGTCAACCGGGGTTATGTAATACCGGGAAGCGT
The DNA here is from genome assembly GCA_037177115.1 of Craterocephalus stercusmuscarum. NCBI lineage: Eukaryota > Metazoa > Chordata > Actinopteri > Atheriniformes > Atherinidae > Craterocephalus > Craterocephalus stercusmuscarum. The sequence continues at coordinate 7,081,363 of JBBDHI010000025.1, forward strand.
GGTGCTTTCTCAGTTGTATGGTAATAAAAGATAACTAGACTGCAAGATAACACTGTGGCATATAACAGCTCAATCTGAAAGTGTGTCTGCGTTAGAACTTTGTAGCCGTCAGAGAGGATGGACACAGAAGAGCAACAACACCGTGATTGTATGACTGGTTGAAACATTAACATGGCCTTCATTAAGCAGCAGCTCTTGGCCACCTTGGCGGAGTTGCTGGATGAAGATCTGAAGACTTTTCAGTTTTATCTTTACAATAATGAGCTTGAAGGGTTTGAGCGAATACCAAAGTCTCGGGCTTACGGTCTGGACAGGGAGCGGACTGTGGATCTGACGGTGCAGACTTATGGATACAAAGGAGCTGTTACTGTCACTGTGGATATACCGAGGAAGATTGGCTTCAACCTGTTTGCTAACGAATTAGAAGAAAAGTGTAAAAAAGGGTAAGGAAGTTTTAAAAGGACCAAACTTGACTGTTTAGATGATTGTAAATCCAAACAGGTCATTTAACAGCCACTTCATGTCTTTGTTTCCTTATCTGAAACAAGTAGTCAAAAAGGCCAAGGTAATATGATAAGCAAAATCAACAGACACATGTTCAAAGTTAAATGTTCAAATACATCCATGTGTGGGGAAAATGTTATGCTCATCCAATTATATTATTGGACCAATTGTAACCTTTATCCTCAATTTATGAGACCTGAATGGGGAAAAAAAATATAAAGAATTTTTATAAAACAAAACAACTAAAGGTCATCTGACAAAATGACCCCACTGGACCTTCTCTGAGTTTATGAATCCCAGTAGGAAAATAATAGTAATAGCAAAATAAATTAATCCATCAGTTTTAAAAAGTCTGATATTCATGTCATTAAGTTTATCTGTTTTTTGTTTTTAGCAGGAAAATACTTTATTTTCATTCACAGTTAACCACTCAGGTTTATATGAGTTTATATTTTTGAAGTTTTGTCCTGTGTAATACCATTTTTTGCCACAAGAGGGATTCCCCATGAATAAGATGAGACAGATTTAGAGTTGGTGGATCTCTACTTTCTGCTTCCATCAGCTCCTGCAGATCCTTGTGTTTGTGGAAAAGCCTAAACTGTGGCCTGTAATTGGGTGTGTTGCTGCCAATGTTGGTGTTTCAGATTTGTTCTGCTGTCGAAACAGGAGTAGAATACAAACATTCGCGTTGAGCTGTACGCATTACAGAATGAATACCTCAAAAACAGCTGCTTTTCTTATTGCAGGGGGATTAATCCTATGTGATGCTTTAATTTGTTAGAAAATTGTTTGTTTCATTTCCTCCCATCTCAACCTAACTTTCAGACAGTCAGCATTTTAGCCACAAGGATTATGTAGTTGGTTTTTGGAGAAGTGCGTGTCTATCTGTCACCAAAGAGCACCAAACTGGTACTTAAGGGAATAAAGACCCTTTTTAGTGTTAAAAGGAAACCATTACACCACAAACTCAACAGACTCGAAAACGTGTGTATTATATCTTAAATTGTATCCTAAATAAAATATGTTTTCATTGTAGGTTGGTGTGTCGTGTAACATTACTGCCAGTTCTTACAAATGTGTTGGTCCAAACCTTTGTTTGCTTAAGTTTGTCAGATGTCATTCAGGGTCTGTGGTTTAGTTCAGCTTCCTCTTCTGGCAGAAAAAAGATTAGCACTAAAACAAACACTGAATAATTCATTCATTATGTGTGATTCATTAATTTCCTTTTTGTTTAGTTGCAGAATCGGAAAACAACCCAAACCAAGAAGGACTGAATTCCATGTCAAAGGAAAAGTGGCAAAACAATGAGGAAGGGTTCACAATCATCTACATAAAACACACATACTCAGAGGTGCATATGACAGAAGGAGCCTGGAGAGGCTTCACTGAGGAACATGAGGTCATACAACAAAATGGAAAACACGTGGCAACAGAAAATGCATCAGATAACAGAAGTGAGACATTTAATGCCAGTCCTGACAAAGAAAAGCAAATAAGAACTGTAACGATTCAGGGTATACCTGCTGGAGAAACCAGATGCTGACCCGCAACTTTTGTGTGAATCGATGGAGCATAAACAGCAGGGGCATGAGGACATGATGCAAAGCCCCAGCCTGGAAACAAAAAACACGCACATACGGCCTCCCAGGCAGCGGAAGGAGAAAAGTCTATCTCCACTGCAGGACCACATGACACAGTTTGTAAAGCAAACTAAAACTTGTGCTGTTCAGTGTAAATGGGAGATTCTTGTTTCGGGATCTGCCTCTCAGTTACTCAACATTTTGGGATAAACTTTTCAGTTTTTCCAATTCGATATGTGTGGCATCTTTTAACACTTATCTCTATCCGGTTTCTCCACTGTCATAACATGTCCTTCAATCTTCTAAAGACAGAAAAGCTTTGTAATGAGAAGAAAAGCATCTTTGTTAGGAAGGTGTCAGGTTATCTTCAATGGATGAAAACATCTAATCATAAACACTATTTATATACCTGTGTGCATCAGCAGATGTTTATCTATTTAATAAGATTTTTTTTCTTTACTTGGTCATGTATTTATAGTTGTATACAACTTCTGAATGTTTTTGCAGCTACTGTCAAGACTGTACAGAAGTACATTAATTATTAAACTGTCATGGATATTATAAAAAACCCAGGCTGACAATGGTTTGTTTGTATAGCATTGTTGTACCTATAGAGCTACTTATTGGCCTCTCGTGATGCATTTTGGTGTTTAATTTTAATCAAGGTGAACTGGGGCAAAAAAACTGACCCAAATATTTTGACCCATTCTGGTCCAAATAGGATCATGCATTCCTCTCCCTCAGTGACTCTCTCCTCTGCTGGGCATGATATGTCAAGCTCAACAATAGATGAATAGACCTGCTCTTTTTCTTTCATTGTACAATCATGCAGTTTCTGATAAATCATCATGTCAACCACAAACAGGATCAATATGGTTCATGGTTCAACTGCGCTGACTTTATTTTTGCTGAATGAATTAGGCCAGCAGACTAGTGCAAGGGAATGGTGTCAGTGCCAGCAAAGTGCTGACTGACAATAAAATAATAACAGCTTAAACAGCACATCAGAGCATGTTCATTGGCTGGTCTCTCTCTGAATGTAGCAAATTAGTAGCAAGCACATTTTTTAAAGAATTACATCATTTCAATCAAAAGAGGCTTTCAGTACATATACAATTATATACATCATGACCTTTAACCCTCTCAAGCTTTGAAATATGGCACACTGGAATCATGTGAATGATTACAAGACCAGTCTGTTTTTAACAGTGGTATGATCACTGAGCTGGTCAAAATAGAGCCATACCACAGGACAAAGCTTATCATGCTTCATGCCCGTCCAACCCCATGTTTTCTGAACTAGTTCAACTTGTTTCTCGATGCAAATAAATGGAGCAGCAGGGGGATAGTATTTACTGTAAACATGTACTACAGGGTTGCGTAATGCATGCAGCTGTCGCGGTTTCCGTGTGATGACTGGCCGAGATAAAAGGACTGTCAACTCAAAACTGAAAGTGTCACTTCAGAAGGAACAGACATAGCAGTCAGACAGTCAGAGGATGGACACAGTGGATGAAGGCACATCCTGATCACATGAATGGCTCAGAAAATGTCTCTTGTTAAAATTCAGCTCTTCAATACTTTGCAGGAGCTGCTTGATAAAAATCTCAGGACTTTTCAGTTTTTTCTTTACAGCAATGAAGTTGAAGGATTCAAGCGGATTCCAATGTCTCGGGCTCACGGTCTGGACAGGGAGGGGACTGTGGATTTGATGGTGCAGACTTACGGCTCCGAAGGTGCTGTTACTGTTTCTGTGGGAATACTAAGGCAGATGGACTTTAATCAGCTGGCTGATGAATTAGTGAAACAGTATAAAGAAGGTAAAGGAAACTTGACTGTTTAGACGATCTGTAAGTCTAAACATGTTGGCCATGTAACAGCTCTGTCTGTCTTTATTTCTTTATCAGTTACAAGCAGTCACACAGGCAAAGGTAAAACGATAATGCTAACAAGTTCAACCAGATCCATGAGTGGGCATATTTTACTGTAAACTTTGTTCTTTTTTCCCGTAGAAACTGACCTGCATAAAATCAGAGAGCGACTTCAATCCACGCTGAAAGAGAAGTACCAAAATATCTTTGAGGGGAATGCAGATGAAGGGGACACCATCTACCTGAAAAAAATCTACACCGAGCTGCACGTGATCGAAGGAGCCTGGGGAGACTTCAGCGACGAACATGAGGTGGTGCAACGGAGGACCAAGCGTGCTGGAACAGAGGAACCCCCCATCAAAGCAAGAGATATCTTCAAACCCAAGCCAGATCAAGAGAAGCGAATCCGAACGGTGCTTACACAGGGTGTCCCTGGGATGGGAAAGACTGTCTGTGTTCAGAAGTTTACTCTGAGTTGGGCAGAAGGAGAGGACAACCAGGACATCACTTTTCTCTTTCCCCTTCCTTTCCGAGAACTGAATCCCATCAAAGACGAAAAAGACTTTACTCTGATGCAGCTCCTCCATCAGTTCTTCCCTGACATAAAAACTCTTGACAAGCTAGAGGCAGAACACAGAGTCCTCTTCATCTTCGATGGACTTGACGAGACTCTGCTCCCCTTAAACTTTAAACACAATAAAGTCCTAAGAGACCAGATGGAGCCAGCATCGCTAGATGTGCTGATTACAAACCTCATCACAGGAAATCTCCTCGGCAACGCGCTGATCTGGATCACCTCCAGGCCCCCTGCGGTCAAGAAGATTAATAGAAAATACATTGACCAATGGACGGAAGTGAAGGGCTTTGCAAATGGCCAGTGGGAAGAGTATTTTAAGAAGCGTTTTAGCAATAACAACCTCTCTACCAGGATTATTCACCACGTGAAGTCATCGAGAAGCCTTTACATCATGTGTCAAATACCAGTTTTCTGTTCCATCACCGCCATCGTGTTGAAGAAAATGCTACGAGACAACGTGACAGGAAGTATGCCCAACACCCTGACTGAGATGTACGTGTATCTCCTGCTATGTCAGATGGACAAAATGGTTGAGGGACACTACCCCTTGAAAAGCGACAATTTTCTTCTGAAGCTTGCAGAGCTGGCATTTCGTCAGCAGGAAAAGGGCAAACAGATTTTCTACAAGGCTGACCTGAAAGAGTGTGGCATGGAAGAAGAGGAGGTGACCACCTACTCCGGAGTCTGCACAGAGGTCTTCTTAATGGAAGGAGAGGGGAGACGGAAGGTTTTCAGCTTCGTACATTTGACCATCCAGGAGTTTCTGGCAGCTCTGTATGCCCACCACTCATACATGGTAAAAAAGGACAATGTGTTTCTGGGTACGATGAGAAGGATTTCCACGAAATTGGCTCCAAAATCCTTGTTCAATTTCCACAAAACAGCCATCGAAAAAGCCTTGGAGAGCCAAGACGGCCATTGGGATCTCTTCCTTCGCTTCCTGCTGGGGCTTTCGCTGAAGTCGAACCAGGAGCTCCTCTTTAGACTACTGAACAAAGACGCAGAAGGAGAAGAGGATGTGGCGCGAACCATCCGGTTTATCAAGGAGAAGATCAACGAAGAGCCTGAATCCAAGCTCAACTTGTTTCACTGTCTCAGCGAGCTCAGAGAAGAGTCTCTGGTGCAGGAGATTCAGAGCCTGGTTAGCTCTGGAAGACTCACAGCCAAAAAGCTCTCCCCAGTCCAGTGGTCCGCTCTTACTTTTGAGCTGATGACGTCGGAGGCAGTCGAAGAGGAGTTTGACCTGAAGAAGTATATTAAATCAGAAGAGGGAGTAGAGAAGCTGCTGAATGTCATCACCTCCTCCGCATGTGCTCTGTAAGTACTGTACACCCTCATGATGGCTCCTTCACTTTTCATTCATTTTATCTGAAAAACAAAGTTACTTATTTAATCTTATTTTAGGTTAAATAGCTGCAACCTCAGTGAAAACTGCTGTGAGCTGCTGGCCTCCGCACTGAGCTCGCCGTCCTCCCACCTAACAGCTCTGGACCTGAGTGAAAACCGGCTAAAGGATTCAGGGGTGGAGCTTCTTGCTGTCGGCTTAATGAATCCACACTGCAAACTCAAGAGTCTAAGGTCTTGTCAGAAATGCTTTTTTTTTTTTTTATTACAATAAAAAAAAAGTGAAGATATTTTTCTGAAAACTTTAAAAAGTCTGTTTAGCAGAAAGTTGTTTGAAAAACAAACACAGCTCTTCTTCTATTTCAGATTACATAAATGTAACCTTAATGGAGGCTGTGGCCAGAAACTGGCTGTTGCTCTCAGCACAGATTCAACCCGACTAGCAGACCTGGACCTGAGTGCTAATGACTTCCAGGAAGCAGGACTGAAGGCTCTGAGTGTGGGACTGAGCAGCCTCCACTGCAAACTGGAAACACTGAGGTTTGACATGCTTTGTCCGGAAAAGCTTCATATTCTTAGTGACATTCTGTGTTTTATAAAGCATATAAATGCAGTTAATGATTATTTTTTCGCAGGTTGGATCAGTGCAGGCTGGGCGACAGCTGCTGTGCGCATCTGGCTTCAGTCTTAATGTCAGGCTCGAGTAAGCTGAAGATTCTTGACCTGAGTTACAACAACTTGAGGGATTCAGGTCTGATCCTGCTTTCAGCAGGACTGACGAGTCCACTCTGTAAACTGGAATTGCTCAAGTAAGTTTGTCCTTTGTAAGATTGTCCTGATGACCTGCCTTTTATCATTTACCTTAATAAATAAGCTGTGATTAAGAAAGGATAAAGGCAATTGGTAAAAAAATATTTACAAAAAAACTTCCGCTGATAGAAAAATTAAATCAATATGTTTGCTTGTTGTGCTTTTGCCTTTTTTAAGAGCGACCTAATGCACTTTAGAGTGTGCATGTCTGCTAACTGCATTTGACCCGACCAGGATAACTCACCATATGTTTACCAGCTGGACCAGCAAATAGATGTGAGACAATTATGGACTATTTAATATTCCCAGATATAAAACTAACTGCTCTTGTGGATTTCCACTCGTCCTTTTGAGTTAGTATTGTCATTAGTATTTATTAGTATTTTTTCCTAGTTGGGTCAAAATTTTCCTCT
>JBBDHI010000025.1:7126915-7141225 GCA_037177115.1 Craterocephalus stercusmuscarum
GAAATCGTATCGTGACTGAATTTGAGATATCGGCAAACATCGAATCGCTGTATCATTGTATCGATATAAAATCGTATCGTGATCAAACCAGTGATTCCCACCCCTACTAGACAGCACATCTGGAGACATCTGTGTGATGTGGAAAAACCGTCACCCCAGCGAAACTCCTCCCTGAGATGGCTGTCTCCTGCACATGATCATCTTTTCACACCTCGATAATGATTTATTATTATCTCAGTCAATGCTGTTGTCTAGATTTCCATATTTTCTAGTTTGAAATTGAAAAGGGGAAATGAAACCAAAGCAAAAGTGAGGACACCCTGCATGTTCTGTGCCAAGTAGCATGAGCTGTTTAGAAAATCCTCTGTGGATTTTTTGATTTGTTATGGACCATTATGTAACCATTTTCTTTGAATCTTCATCTTTTTAGTGAATAACTAGGGAAAAACCTCAGTGTCCAGATGAATGACATGCATGATCAGGAAAACCCCTGCAGGTTTCGGATGTGCATCTGGAATTTGATCAGCCAAAATGAGGGCATGTTACCCAATTACTTACTGAGCTCCACTGGGGAACCATGACTCCTCAAAGTCACAAATGCAGCCAACCGGGTTACTGCGTGGTCTGCACCCAGTGAGCTAAACTCAATCTGGCTTATGCTCTGCCTCCTTAGGAACAATACCGTCTAATGTAGATTAAAGGCAAAGGTATTTCTCTCTGCCTTCTGCAGAGAACAACCCCAATCCTGACACCTCTAACACCTTTGCACACCTAACTCACAGGTGAATGAAGAAGCTTACATGTTTAGAATAAAAGTGTGAATGTTTACATGGGAATATAAAAAGGTCATATTTGTGCTGGTGTGGCTGCACAGGGCAGTGAGCCTGCTTGATTGTTCTGAATGAATAAACGGGTTTCCTAGGGGGGAGTATAAAGACGAAAATAGAGCCCAGTTATAACATGAAAGTCATTGTTTGGTGAGACCACCTTTATTCTTCATCTCCCACTGAGACAAGCCTTCTTGTCTTTAGAAATAGTTCTCCAGGCTTCTTGAATGACTTTCCAAATCTCCTCTGTGGATTTTGGCTTCCTGTTTTTCCATTCTTTGTCAAGATGGCACCACACTGCTTCAGTAAAGTAGAAATGTGGACTCTAGGGAGGATTTCTCGCTCCTGACCTGTTCCCACTTATTTCCAGTCCAGTTCTTGTGTCATTTGGCATACCTCAGCCTTTTCACTCTCTCTCTTCCCATGACAGCCATTTTTCTTTAGCTGACATTTCTGACCAGACTTCCATGAACACTGGAGCAATAAATTGAAGGTGAAGATGCTCTTCTTACCGTAGGACCTGTGACAGGTCTTTACTTTTTTAGGGATATCACTTTCAGATATAGTTAAAATTGCAGAAGTTTTACACCTGAAACTTAATCCTTTCTTCTTATTATTTTTTTCACTTTCCCTCAAACTTGCTTACATGTGAAATTGATTTTTGTTTGTTCAGATTATGTCAGGACAAATAATAAGGACTGGCTACAGGGAAACCCTCGCATAAAAGGACGAGGGCTTCATATTGGAACCAGCCAAGGCTAAATGAGGGATATTTGTAAATGTATACCAGGCAGGTACATAATGTGGCATTTGATCTGCCTTTTATTGTAATCCTTGTTTCTCTGAAAGTTGTCTTGCTCATCCAGACTTCATGTCAAACTCTCCAGCTCCTTTTAACTACACTTCCCTAATTACTTTACAAACTGATCAGGGAGTTACCTGAGAGCACTTTGCTATTTGCCCTCCCCTGCTTTTTGGGCATCAGTTAGAGGAACTGCTGTTCCTGCTGGGTTTTAATGAGGCTGTGAAACTTGCATCACTTGCCTCAACGCCTCCAAAAATCTATCAGCCTGACGCCAGTTCAATAAGGAGAGATTACATGGAAAGTAACAAAATTTATTGTTGTGCAAGATCTGAATTTGGAACAATTGTGTTTGATATGAATCCAATGAATCTTCTCAGTGGAGGAGTGATACTGTATGCAGTTTAAACAGAGGTAAAAGTGTTGTATGCAAGTCAGCTTGGAGGGCAGTAACAGGGATCAGGCTGATTGGGTGGGAAATTGGACCAGAGTTGTGATGACAAAATTAATGAAAGAGGTGAGTTTTGTTTGCTAAAAATGGAGTCTCACATACTCCAGATGATAAGAGCAGATCCCTCATTGAACTTATACACAAGCTTCATTATTAGTCCGTGCATTTGACCTACTGGCTATGATAATGGCTTATTAGTAACTGTTGTGTTCTGATTGTGTTATATTGACATTGTCCTGACTCTTGACAAGATTTATTATGATTTAATTTAGTTGGGCATAGAAAATATACATTGTCAGGTCAAGAAAACGCTAAAAACGTCCATTAGTTAGGTCTAATATTAGATCAGATTTATAGTCCACTATGCTGTTATTTCATTGAGAGCCCTGAGAAGAACAAAAACAGTTATTTGCTTTAAAGCAGTGCTGAAGTTTGGCAGATTTTTTTCCCTCGCTTCCTCTGATAATAATATTTGGTTTCTTTGCTGAGTCAGCAGTGTTTGCCACTGTGTTGATAACCCGTTGCTGGCATGTGAAGTGGTGCCATGAAGCAAAACGCGGCTGTCGTGTGATGCTCTGGGCTGGCTGGGAGGCTTTTCAGCCCTGGGACGCTACAAGGCAATGATGGCCCCAGGAACGGACTTAATGACTGTCAGTGTGCTGTCAACACAAGTCAGGAGCAGAGAGTTTTAAAGATGGTAACTTAGTGTTGCTTTCTATGCTTGTGTCTGCATTGGCCTAGAATTTTGCTGAACACACAGCCTGATTACTGTTTAGGTCATGGTAAAAGTTATCTTTCGGGTTTTACGGGTGATCCTATAACCATTTTTCTCTCTATAAAATTGTGGAAAACATTAATAACATGTCAATCATGACATTTTGATCAAATGACGCCTCATCGTGGACTTTTGGAGATCGGTTCATCACTGCAGCAGAAATGAAGTGAAGACGTTTGCTTGCTGAAGTGCGATTATGGAACCAGCAGCTCCACCGTGTCAGGGACACCAGGAACGTCCGATATAAAAGGCATTTTCTTCTTGCATTAGGATACAGTAGACATGAAAAAATGTGACTTTACTCTTTAATCCTAAATTATAGTAAGTGTGTGTTTATGTAAATGTGTGTGAGTGTGTGTATGTAAGTGTGCATGTGCGCCCTTGAGTTACCGTCAGAGGTACACGCCGACACTGTAATCACTGCCAACTGTCATTGTTTTGGGCTGCAGCAACACTGACACAGTCTTCTATTCTGATTGGCCACAGTCAGAGCAGCATGAGCTCCCATTGGCCGACTGGGAAGGCTGATTAAGAATGCCTGTGAGTGCCACACTCCCCCTCTCTCTCTCTGCCTCTCTCTGACACTGTAAACATCCTGCTCATGCTTCATGCTTGTGCTTTTTCCCCCTTTCTCTCTGAGAGGATTTTCTATGGCAGATCCATCAGAGAGCATGTGTGTGTGTGTGTGTGTGTGATTGTGACGTTGGCTCCATCGATGCAGTGATGATGAGTGAGAGGTAAAAAGTGGGAATGCTGGTTTCCCTCGTGGGACGTCGTGTTTGTTTGTGTCCCTCAGTGAGGTCATCTGCACGCCGGAGCGGGAGGGGAGGAAGGGGTGATCGCTGTGTGTGTCAGAGCGAGTGCATGTTTATGTGCATAGAGGAGTCATCCGGCTGCTTTGGCATTTACTGCGGTTCAGCTAGGAAGCACCCCCCCCCCTCCCTCTCTCCTCCCCTCTGAGGAGCGAAGCTGCCTCTGTACCTCTGCCCACCTTCGCACGGTGAGTGTTGTCAAGTTGTCTTGAAGCAAAGGCAGCTTGTTCTTCAGCGTGGATGATTTTTTTTTTGCTTTCTGTCGTTCTCGCTGCAGTACTCTCTCGCATGTGTTGCCGCGTCCTACTCGCGCTCCTCTTTACGCTGCTTCATCTCTTACGCATAGTCCCCCTGTGACCATGCGTTTGACCTTCACTCTCATCTGTGCCAGCTGTCCCCCGTTTTTATGATGGTTCTTTTCATGCACTTTACTTCTTCATCACCTGTGATGCATCAGTTGTTCGCGAGGAGAGTGTGTGTTGGTACGTGTGCTGCCACTGTGTCATCCAGGCACCAGTGGCAGGTCAAAAGGCGAGAAATCTCCATCTCCCCGAGGGACAGAGCCTAAAGTAAGGGGTGTTATTGGTGCCTCCAGATGGAGCGAATAAGTGACTGATACCTGATTCCCGTTGCCACACATCACACACCCCCTCCATCTCCCACTCTTCCCTTTTCCCCTGCAATCTTTTATTCTCCTCTCAGTGTGAGCTGTCATCTTGATGTTGGGTTATGACTATACCCTTATTATGCCTTTTTTTCACAACTTGACACAGTTTTCATAATGAAATGTCTGTTTCATGCTTTGCTGAACATATAAAACTAATACAGGACAACAGGTCCCTTTTCCACTCTGATCATAGCAACCAAGGTTTTTAAATGATTGCATTTCATTTGGCTGTAGATCAGACTCAGTTGGTACTGATAGATTTTTTAGGATCAACATTGTTTTTCAAATCATAATCCCCCCCATTGCATATCAGCCCCACAGACCCCGGGGATCATCATGGGTCCACTGTTTTGTGCTTTGTTAAGTTTTTAGCATCTAACATTAAAAACTGCTTTTATGGGCAATGTTTTACCAACAAATATTTTTGTAATGTCTGGATCTGCTGCTGCAATGTTGATGCTTTATTCTATAATAAATGGGAGTTGTGAATTTCTACCTTACAGTTCTGGAAAACAACAAGGAAAATACCAACAATATGGATTTCCTGGTTAAGATGTAAAACAATAGGCTGTAAAGGTAGATTAAGATTCGGACCTAATTTAGATTGTAAGTGTAGTTTCTTGCTGCTGATTAGAATTTGCTGTTGATACCGACGCAAAAATGGAAAGGCAAAATGATTTTGACTTTTCACTTCCAAAGAAGAAAAGCAGAAACCTGAAGAAACTACAGAAAAGCTTGTAAAGGATGTGGTTTAAATCAGTTATCTTGATACAGGGCATCAATTCATCCACAGCTCCTTCCTCTGAAAAGACTTTTTTTTTATAGTAAAGAATTGCAGCTGTTAACATGATCACATCACAAAAATGAAAGTGGGAGTGGCAGGGGCAGTATTGCAGTAGTGAACTGTAGGAGCATAAGATACTGGACAGTTTATAATTTATTCTATGTATTGTCACACTTTTGTATGTTTTCTCATTGATCGTTGAAGGTTTTGTATGATCATGTTGTTCTATCTAATGGCCAGCAGGGACTTACGATCGCCTGCTTGCTTAGTTTCCTCACTTTATTGATTAACAGCTAAGAGACAAACAGAAACACCAAAACTGTCCAAGAAAGTAAGAAATGCTACCCTAGGTGTATCTAGAGGAATTATAGAGCTACCTTCATCTTTGGTAAAGCTTTAAAAACCAGGAGCGTTGGCAGGAAACGAGAGCAGCCTCCATCAAACACACTCAAAAAGGATGTTGCATGGTAAAACACAGGATCCGGGGGAGAACAAGGGAAAATGCAGAGTTTAGGGGGGTAAAAACAGAATCTGGAAAAAGATATAGTCAGTATAATATTATTTTAAAGGTCCCTATAAAATAATATTTCATAGCTCCCGACATGAAAGACTAGAGGGTAATGACCAGTTTATTACCTTAAACAACAATGAGGCTGAAGCAATGGCTATCTTTTATACGAATAGCCTTTAGTCGTTTCTTTTGAGAAGTATTTTGAGTTGCCAGTGAAAATTGGTCTAGTGTCCCTTTAAACCATAACAGAATGAGGTCTTTGGTGCATTAAATGTGAAAGGGTAGTGTACTGAAAGATGTTGCTATGGATTTAGAGGATGTAAAAAATAACGAGTAGGTTTTCTTGCTTGTTGGTGGCACTATTAAAAACCACTGTGATTCACAGACTGAAGGCAGATCTTACTAAATTCCCAGCAGATTAAACTGTACCAACTCTGTGTGGTGGATGTACTGTATAATCACCTTTTATTGCTAGAACAGTGGTGAAGCTTCCAAACAAGAGGAGCAACATAAACTATTAAATACCGATTAAATATGTATCTTACAAACTGAAATCAAATCTGTAACCTACTTCTGCACATATTAATTTTTATGAGCTACTTGCTCCATATTCCAGAGCTCCTTGTTCAAATCTGTTGAGCTGATGAGTTTAAATTATTGATCATCATGACATACTGAAAAGAAACTGAAACTGCAATCAGTTAATTTAGTAAGAATTACGTCTGATCTTTTTGCACAACAAAAATGCATAAAATGAGTGGAAAGTCTGGGGTTATGCTTCCAATAAGCAAATCAAATAAAGCTGTTTGAATATATGAAGTTTTCTGCACGGGAAAAAAGACCTGTGCGTCAGGAGCACCAAAAATGCTTATGCTGGCAAATAATATGAAATAATACAGCTTAATTTATCTCTATTTATTTCATATTTCTCTCTCACTTTTTATTTATTTCTCCACTTTAATAATAATACCAGTTGGAGCTGTATTGGAGATGTACATTTTTCACTTTTCTTTTGAGTCGCTTGGTGGATTGGATGAAATCACACCCCCACAATAAAAAGGAATAAAAATAGAGTGTATACCAACAGAGGGTTTTGGCGCTTCTAGGGGACTCTACCCACATGTTTAGCTGGGTTGCTCATTCCACAGAAGCGGGATCATTACAAGTTATACCTCATTGACTAATCAGTCTTTTCAGCAATGCACAACAACACTTTGTATTATTAAGGGAGAGAAATAATCAACCAAAGACATATTTCCTTACTTTTTATGCAAAGTTTTGTACTAGTTGCATAACCTGTTACTTGAACCACAACATTTAAACACTATACTGGGAGCTTTAGTGTTCCACACCAACAATAAGCAACCATGAATGAGAAATAGAACGATAGTCATTACCATCAAATGCAGTGGAAATCAAGAATAGATCAAATCCCATTGTTAGAGGCCACAATGCATTTTTTTGCATAAATCTATATTCATCATGTCATAGTGTTTTTAAAAAGTGAAAATGAAAACATAATATCCCACAGATAAATGAAAACTATACATTTTGTATTTTCCAGATGTTTAGTGAACTATATCCTCTTAATTCTGTCTGACTTAGAGTAAAAAGGAAAAGGGAAAAGGGGATGACCTAAGGAAAGAGTTTAGTGTTAATGAAGGATGGTGTCCATTTCTGTTGTCTTCCACATGCTGCATCACATGACTACAGTTGTGGCTCGTGTTACAGGCATCCCAAAGCCCTGTTAAAGTTTGATGGATACATTGTTTGACGGGCCAAAGTCTCAGCACAGCAGTATGATGTAGGCTAATATGTGGTGTCTCAGTCCTATGAGAGGCATTATTTATAGTAAGCAATTCTCCTTTCCACTAATGAGACTAGGTTTGCACTGCTGAGTGCTGAGGAAACGGGGTCGGTGACTGTCTTGAATACTGGAGGTGAAGTTAACTAGTACATAGTGATTATACAGTAGTGTGTTAAAACCATGTTAAGCATGCTCACCAAATCCATTACTATGATAATACAGACAAAAAAAGGGGAAATTTGGGGGCTAAAAAATGTTCCTGTCGGTCTTTGTTGTTAGCAGGAGCTCCTGTTCAAAAAAGGTAACGGCATCAAAGTGAAAGGTTTGCTATGACACCGAGATGAGATGGTAAACTCATAAAAGGAAAAGAGTGACTCAGCATCGTTTGTTTTACCTGCTGAGGTTTATTGTTTATAAGCTGCATCCATGGGTTCAACGTTCAAGGTCCAAAGCATCAAGGGATGATTAAAAGCCGCTTCGCCGTCTTCTGCCCTGTTACTACACCTCAGCAAAACAATTGTGCTGAGTCACTTTAGCTGTCACACATAAAAATTTTGAACACAGACGTATAAGACAGCCAGCCCCTTTACTAAGGCCTTCCCACTCTCCAGAGGAGTGAAGGTAAACATTTGAATAGATTTTGCCTCCATAAGCCAATCTGGTTGATAAATAGAACCAATTAGCTGAAGTGGTGTAAAGATAATCTACTGTCTAACTTCCTCTGTTTGCAAAGGTTTTAAAATTAACTGGGATGGGATGATAGATTATATCTTTTGAGCTAAATATTCTTAAGAGATATTTCCAGATTAAACTGCATAGCCACCCACTCTGGCCTCAGGTTGCTGGCATGACTGTGCTGCTATGAAGGATTAGATTCGCAACATCTGTCCACCTGAATGAGAAACTGAGGTGAAAGGATGTTTGTGGACAGCTGCACTGCTCATTATTGTTACCCTTACTCACATATTATAGTAGACCCATTAGATTTAAAGGAGACACATTATGCCATTTTTTAAGACAAGGTCCTGATTTAAAAAAAAAAAGTCTGACATGCTTTGGTGAAAATGCCACAGAGCGCTCAAGCAACACTTCCCTTAACCATGCATCTACAGCTCTGTTCATACCAGGTTTCAAGGTGTGGAAAAGCAACATGGCTCTCTTTTCTGGGTGTTTGGACTGATATCTGTGCTGCAGATTCATGTTGCACTGTAAGCATTAATCCAGAGAAATATTGCAATCAATAACCCAATGTTTTTTACTGTACGGCAGATCATGCACCAAATAGGCTTAGAGATCATGCTATAGCGGATGCAGCAAAGTGTAAATACATGACTGGGAAAATACTTCTATTTTCCTCATCTGCTTTATTGATTTTTTTTTCTGCAGGAACAAGGTCGTAGTCAGTCATGTGTTGAATTGAACTAGGTTGTTGAAACACTGCCCCACAGAGAGAAAGGTGAAAGTTATGTATGCTATGTTAAACACCTGTAAACAAATATATACTGTATTATGTTAAGTAACATCTCAGCTGCATAAACTCTGGGCTTCACCATCTTTGTCCACTTCTCTGCTTTTGTTTGGGTTTTTGGTGGTTTACATGAATAACTTTGCATATATGGACATCTTTTAATGTACTGTTACAGGTAGTTGCATTCAATGACATGTCCAGAGTTCACATTTCCTGCTTGTAGTTGGGGAAAAGCAGAAAAAAAACATCCATTAAAATTTGTGTTTTCTTGTCAGGATAGAAAACAAAGTGGTAAAGCATTTTAAATCATTTGTCTTAATTTAGGTTAACTACATGAGAAGTTTATGTGAAGTGTTTATTTTTTTCTGTCTCTGACATGCAGTGAATGCAGCATGACTTACAGTACAGTTGAGTTTGGGTAGAGATAAAGATGCTTCTGCTCTAGCTGTAGCAAACAGCATGACCTGGGTCAAACAGGGCCAGTGTTATGAATTGTTTTAAGTTTGTGTTTTTTGTGACTCTCAAGTACAGAAATTTGATTTTTTTTATTTCCAATTCTTGAATATTATGTTATATAAGATGAAACCATAAAAGAGTAAAGTGTTCAAAGTGTTCTACCACTTGTTTTACTCTCATCTTATTGATCATTTTAGAATATAGATTAGGGTAAGACATTAAGCACAGATATTGATGACAGAGTTTGAATACAAGATTGAATATGTTTTATATTGTATTGCATTTTATAAGAACTGAAATAACCTGTAATATTTAATTATTCTGATGCATGTTCACTTATAGTTGGTTTTGACAAAGCTGATAAAATCAATATATATATATATATATATATCATATACTCACATACTGTAAACATATTTCTAAACATATCTTGTCTGATTGGTTTGTTAATTGCATGCTGTTGTTTTTTCCTATTATTGTTAAAATCATCCATCTGAGAGCATGTGTATATATCTAATAACATATGGAGGCAATTTCTTAGTTACAAGCTCCCACCAGGCTAAGGCATATGCTGCTTTATCATTTGTCTGGAACCACATGCTCCAAGTAGTCAGTAACTCAGCAATTCATGATCTGTATCCTAATATGATCACACACTATAATTAGGGTGGGGGAAAAAGTTCAGCAGTATATTTTTACCGCTTGATTACAGTGCAAACATGAAATCAGCATACAGGTGGTTAATACAGTTAACTGGCTTATCTAGACTCGTTTAATGCTTTGCAGCCTGCTGACATACCTTGTTCTAGACCTTCCTATGGGCTTGCAATGTTTTAGTAAAATGACAACAATCTCTGCCAGATGAAATTTTAGGTGCTCATACTTGAAGAAACAGCTTGTAATTAAGTTCTCTGTGTTTCATAGATGTGAGCTTATCTCTACATGGATTTGAGCCTCAGCGGCAGAGCCCCCACCATCCCAGAGTCCTGCTGCAGCACTCAGCCTCTGGCTACCAGGCAGCAGACAGACCGCTTGCTTTCCCTTACAGCGGGAGGGAAGACATCATGGAGGAATCTTTGACCGAAACTCTGGACTCCAGCATTCAAGATAATGTACCTCCACTGGGTGAGGACACCACCAAGAAGACCTGAAATTACTTTAAACCTCTCCCTTAATTTGTTCAAATCCAGTCATGCCCCCCACATCAAGGGCAGCCAGAAATGGAAAAACACAGAGCAGATTATAGTATGTCGACCAGGCAGTGCATAGTGACCAATAGTGCACTGAGCCTTACAGCAGGATCACAGACAGTTAAGCTTTAAACCATTGCTGTGGTTGAAATGAAAACGTCTATTCACTATAGTACTAGAATATTTGTGTTCAAAAGATATAATAAATCATTTTTTGATAACACTTGTGTTGTTACGGGCTGAGCTGCTCAAGAAAGCATCTGATTTTGTAACAATGTAATAGTATAATAGTCTACATAGCACAGTGTAAGGATGGCACTACCGTTTTGACTTGGAATGGCATTCTTAAGCCATTCCAAGTCAAAATGCTAAATAAAATAACTGTATAGCACCCTTATATAAAGGAAATGTTATAATAATTGTTTTATAGCTATTCTAAAATAAATTAATGTGTTCTTAATTTGCTATAAAATATAGTTTTAAATTAGCAATGGGTCACACATTATATGTCATGAATAATATATTTTTTTTAATTATGCCTATCAAAGCTGCTCAGAATTGTGGATCTCAGCTCATTTTGGTTACTTGACAGTGCAGCTAACCATTTTTGGTTGTCCCTGTGTTGCCATCCTTTAGTGATTTATCCTATTCTAAAAAAGACGTGGTTGCAGGAATGCCTTGACTCTAATTAGCCCCAACTAACACATACAGTACACTAGACAGGCAATCAGTAATAAAAATGCAAAGTAGTAACAAGGTAGGTCATGGCTGATGCTGGGTTAACAAGAAAGTGTTATGGCAGCATCAACAATATGAAGAAGCCTGGTTAGCTTAACATTGTTACACTTAGCTGGTACTGCATTTCATATTCCTAATACTGTAGAAAATCATGTTAAATCAAATTCTGACTAATTGTTGTAGTACCAAATCATTCTGCCAGGACTGACAGCAAAGTTGTTACCCTGTAAATCAAATATTTGGCCGTGACTCAGTGATTTAATTTGAAATTTATTTCCAATAGGATAAGATTGTGATGCATAATTTTCTGCAAAAACCATTTGCCATTTACCGTAACTTTGACAAAGCTGATAGTAAGACGGAGGGAAGCAGCTCAGCTGATCAGTGAAAGTAATACTAGGTGTTAATAAAAGGTGTTCCATTATGCCTCACTGGAGATTAGAGTCAGTATTGGACTTTTGCTGTAATTTCAGACATTATAATTCCATCTATTCTGTTATCCATTTTCAGCTGTAAAGGATGTCAAAGTGCTGCTGGAGAAGGAAAGGTCAGAGGGCATCAGCAGCTCATCCAAAGATGAATCCACCCTGCAGAACCCTGGAACCCACAGCAGCATCCTCGACGACAACACAAAGTCTAATTTGAATGTGCCAGAGGTCAGTGATCCCACAACAGCAAACAATGAAAGGTTACTGGGATGTCTACTAGAGGCCCCTTCACAAACATTATAGGGACACTGAGTCAGAGCCTTTATCAAACTCCTAGGGGTTTGAAACACAAATGAAGATTGAATTCTCAGAGTTTGACACATTTCAAAGAAGTTCAGACATATTCCATTTGTCTTAATGTGGAATGTGGAAAAATGTGGCATTTTCATTCATATTTCGATGTAAAACTAAAAATTTTTGCTGTGAAATGAAGCCCAGTCCTGACATTTTCCTGCACGGCTGGTGAAAGTAAATGAATGATGTGGCAACCAGTACCTGACCAGGCAATCTGATGCCTCTTGTGTGCGGAAACAAACGTATTCATCAGCACAAAATTGGTTTTAAAACGCTGTTAAACTCATTAGATGAGCTTCATTTAGCAGTTAATAAGCTTTTCTCTCCGCAGGGGAAGAGTAAGTCGCGTTGCCTTTGCTTCACTGATGGAAAGAGCCGAATAGACTACATCCTGGTTTACAGGAAGTCCTGCTCCCAGTCAGAGAAGAGGGAGGTGTTTGAGCGGAACATCCGTGCAGAGGGCTTACACATGGAAAAGGAGGTAACACTTTTAGATTATGTGCCGAAAGTTGAGCCAGGTTTGAGCATCTTAAAAGAAATCTGGTATACAACATTACCAAGTTTTATCAAAGCTCTTTGATGAAAGCAGGTGCATGATTTTACTGGAAACAGGAAAAGTAAATGCACCAAAGACGGCAAAAAGCACACAACTGCTCAACAGAGCTATCAGGTTGTTCATGTAGATAAAGTGACTGAAGCTGCTTGTAAGGTGATCATATATGTAGAAAAGCAGCAAAAAACCTTTTCTGACGCTCATTCTTTATTTAGTTTCATAAAACATGTAATCTTGCAGGCCAGACTGGCCACTTTCAAAATGGTGAAAGCTTTTGTTCCAGCTCTGACATCTGAGTGTTCACTGATAAGCTATCCTCTCCTTGAGCCAAAACAAATGCGCTGATAGCAATTTTCTCCACCGCTGCCTCTTGTTTAGCGTAAGCGACGCTTGAAAGAATGGAGAGTTTTGATGTTCTCTGATCTGTGTTGATGTCAGTATTATTTTCAATGCTGTAACGTCAAGGTCATCATAATTTAGAGCATGCAGGGGAGGACAACAGATGATGTCTCCAACCTTCAGCCCACTTGTGCTTTTCTTGTATGGAGCCATTTAGTTATTTTTAGGTCTCCTTCCAGTTTGTTCCTGATTCATATAGCTTTAAGCAGACTCCCACACTCGGAGGCACTACAAACAGGCGAGGAGAAGAGTGCATCCCATATAATGCACTGATTTCAAACAACATGCATAGAAGTATATTGGAGCCTTTCTTGTTAGTTTCAAATATTTTGTTTGTTTGTGTTTTTGGTTGCCATATAGGCCTCTTTAACAAACAGCGATGTGATCTTCCTGAAGCTTCATGCACCATGGGATGTTCTCTGTCGCTACGCAGAGCTCATGAACATCCGCATGCCTTTTAGGTGAGATGAAATCTTCAAATATAAAGAATGAATGAATAAAAAGTGGGATTTCCTTAAACATATCTAAAGCAGATCTTTGATCAGCTTAAACCGACATAGTTAATATTTATAGATGCTAGCTTACAGTAGTCCTCTGTGCTGACAGTATCAGTATACAGTGTTCACAGATTAATGGCACAAAGTGCTGATTAGCAGAATATCTTAACACCAAATGTAAAAATGTGTACAATGCATTTACCCTGTTTCTTATGCTTATCTGCACATAGGAGGAAGATCTTTTACATGCACAAACGGCACAAGTTTTTGAGCAGGTGAGCGTTAAGTCTATGAAACATCGTGCAAGGTGACCAAGCAATGTTCTGCAGCTTTTACAGAAAATTTATTTTGCAGGATGGAGAAGCGCATCAACAAGTTTCGCGGGTGGCTTCCACGCAAACCCATGAAATTTGACAATGAAACTCTACCCGACTTGGAGGAGAACGAAAGCTTTACGGCCCCCTTCAGTCGATCCAGAATCCATCAGTGAGTTTTCTTATACAGCAACATACAGTCATGTGAAAAGAAATTTCTTTTCTAAGTTGTTATGTATGGGGGGATGATATCAGTTTTTCAAAAAAGAAAGAAAAAAGGAAATCATCTATTTCCTAGTAGATCCCAAAACCCAGTAAATACAATCACACATTGTCTCATCTATCTTAATTAAATTTTTTCTTTTTTTTATTGTTTTTTTTTTTGTTTTGTTTTTCCTGTTACCCATTCCCACCCAACCCCACTTTTTCGTCCTTTTTTCAACTCACTTTCCCCAAAAAAACCCCCTGCAAGTTTTC
>JBBDHI010000025.1:7179192-7193589 GCA_037177115.1 Craterocephalus stercusmuscarum
CAGAGAACCAGAGAACGTGAACAAATGAAAATCATTGCAGCCGGAAAACTTACTGCGCTGATTTGTTCTTACTTTGTTTAGATTTTTGATTGTTAATTTTTGGAGGAGTTTTTCCATAAGTTGGTGCCGTATTATTTGCTGATGCAACAGGCTGACTAACAGCTAAAACCAAGACTGAGCTAATTTACACTCATCAGCCGCTTCATTAGGTGCATGATTCTGGTACTAGGCAGGAACTGGTTCTGCTACAAACATGCTTTAATTCTTAGTGCTATAGACTCAACAAGGTATTGGAGAGATTGTCCAGACAACTAATTGTCTTGTTCAACAAAACAGTTGGAGATGATTTGACCTTTGGGACATGGGGAATTATGTAACCATCAGAAGATGCTACACTGTGGTCATAAAGTCATGGACATGGTCATCATCAATTTTCAGGTAGGCTGTGGTGTTAAATTATGCATAGCTGGGCTCCAAAGTGTGAAAAGAAAATTAACCCCTCTCACAAGCAGTAGTCTGAATTGTTGATAAAAGACAGGACAGAGCCATGTTTTCATAATGTTATCCCATATTCTGACTCTACCATCTGAATCTTTCAGACTTACCAGATTGGGCAATGTTTTTGCAATCTTCTGTTGTCCCAGAAGGACCTGGTGTGGTACTCTGCTAATGTAGCCCATCTGCTACAAGTCTGGACGTGCTCTACCTTCAGAAATGTTATTCTGCAGACCTCAGTGTTCATTTGACTTATTGATGCCTCCAACTCCACAATCACATGTGTGGTTAAAGGCTTTACTTCAAAGGTTTTTATATTTTATTGTTCTGGTAATAAATTAATTTACTTCCATATGTTTTTATTTACTTTCATATTTTACTGCTTCTTTACAGATTTAAAGATTTACATCCATACGTTTGTGAAATGGCTACATGGACATTTAATAATAAGTAGTTTTATGTTTTATGACAGGTGTATGAGCTTACACCAAACACAGGTGTCAATGCATTTAGATCTGAATTTTATTCGTTGTCCAGCAGCTTGTAACTGTCTCAGTTATTCATTGGGGCTATCAATTAGCTGCAATCAGCTTTTTTTTCCATAGGGATTACATTCTGACCACATAGAAATAGCTCCATCCACATATTTTCTGCCATTTATCTGAGACGTAGTTTCAGACAACAGTTTATGCAGAGATCTCCCAGTATCTCCGGAGAAAAACACAAGGTCATTCCCTTGAGGTATCCTCCTGGTGAGACATGTCTGAAACACTTCCCACAGGAGATGACTGAAGCCTCCTGAGCAGACGCCCGAACCACGTCCACTGGCTCTTTTTGATGAGAAGGAACATTGATTCCATTCTGAATCCTCCCCTGACGAGCTCCTCACCTTATTACCCTTCAAAGGAAACTTGTTTCCGCTGCTTGTATTCGAAATCTTGTTAGCTGTGGTCACGGCTCATGAGTGGAAAATTTACAGCTTCGCCTTACTGCTCACCTCTCTCATTACAGAGTAGTACTGCAGACACTGCACTAATTTTCCTTTTAATTTCCAGCTCTGTTCTCACCCATTTGTGAGCAAAATCCTGAGATTAAAAAAAACTTCTCCACTTAAAAAAGGTGATGGAGTGGACAGCCCACTGTTTTCCAATTAAGGACCATGGCTTAAGACATGATGGTGCTAATCCTGACTTGAAACCACCGAGGTTTCCAGTACATAAAGCAAACAGGAACACACCAGTCAGAAATGTTGTTCATAAAGAGTATGAACAGAGCTGGGGGGGAAAAAAGGAGCACTGGCAGAAACCAACACAAGTATCTCTCATAGGAAACCATGAGGGGCACAATCAGCTTCGGCAGTTCCACAAAACTTGAAGGTTAGTTGTGGGGAAGCTGAATTGTGCAAACCCCCCACTCTCCCTTCAAAATGCTTATGAGGGTAAAGAGTTGCTTCTATTGAATCCTCCTAAATTAGGTCTAATTGCCCGCTTTAGTCACAACAATCAGCAACAAACTTCATCTAATAATTTCTGGAAAATGTTCCTCAACATAGAATTATTAAGGCTTGAACCCACCATTTGTTTTGTGTATCAAATATTTTATGTATCAAAATATTCAGGGAATCAGAAGGAATCTCTGAGTGTAGGGGACAAGGCCAGAGTTAAAAACTGGATGTTTGTAACATTTATAACCTCAGAAAATCACTGCAATTGAAACTGAGCTCATATTTTATTTTAAATGGTCAAATGTCTCATATGTTGTTTATCTTCTATCAGGGATTAAACAGATGACATGATGCATGATGTCCCAGCATTTTTGGAAGTGAGGTTGTTCTTTTTTTTTGCACAAAATATAAATTCAAATGGACTCAGAGACTTATTACTTATAATTTGAAATAATTAACCAGAGATTATCTTCTTTTTTTCCCCCTTTTTATGCAAACTGAGTGAGCCATACAGTAAAACAAATACATAAGTGTCTTTTGGACTCAGCAGAGATCATTTTGTAGGTTTCCACTCAACAGCAGCATAACACAGTTTGTACTTTTTGTTTTTTATAAGGAGGTTTTCACAGATATACACAGAACTTGGAAAGGGTTTGTAACAGACAGTCTAACTTCCAAAACAAGTTGAATTCATTTTACATGTATGACTTGTGTGTTTTTAAAAACCTACATTCTCCACAGTACGAGACAGACACATAACAAGGGTCACCATAATATTCACAATACATGTCGGATACAGTAAAATAACCCCACCGATGCCTCTAACAGCTTATCAGATCAGGTGTGAAAATCCCTCTCAGCCCAATTTAAAAAGCCCACCCACGTTATACGATCTCTGCGATCCGTGCAGTTACAGTTTCCCGAGGTAAAAGCAACATTTCCATGTGATCTTTGAAAATGAAAAACAGACACCACTTACAGATGAGACATAATTGAAATTCAGCTCACAAAGAAGAATGCTTTCAACCGAATACCTAAACCTCAGTGTAAAACTACTTTACAAGACTCACAGTGCACACTTACACCAAATGGACTTTTGTCATAGAATCATTAAAACAAAACTTAACAAAACAAAAGTAAGAACACAGGAATGTGTAGAGGGTCTTTTGTGTCATTATGCCATATGAGCAGGGTCTGTCAGGATCTGTCCCACTGTCCTACTTCCATTCTTGAGTATTCCCTCAGTGAAAGCAATATCAGAGTTCATTGCTGGTGCTTTTGGACTACTAATATCAGAGTCCTCTGCCTGAGGCTCTAAGAAAGCCACCCTCTTTCCATTTGACCTCCGCTGTCCCGACTCTACCTCTCTGGGGTCTGAACAGAGAATGATGGCTCGCCCGCCGCATCCTCCGGCGCCGCCGCCCCTCCCCTCCTGGCACCGACACGGGGTGAGGTAGAGATAAAGCAGCACCAGTATGATGCTGACCACACAGGAAGCGAGGGTGGTGAAGGCAGTGTTGAAATGTTCTGCATTGCTACGATGAGCCAAACCGGTGGCGGAGGAAGAGCTAACGTTTCCCACCAGCACTCTGACCTCCAGAGTTTCACTGGGATTATAGAAGCGCCTGCGGGCCACCACACACCCGTACATACCAGAGTCTTCCATTAGTGCACCTTGTATTTCAAGGGTGCCATTGGGAAGAACTGATAGATGGTCACTCGGATCACTGGTGGATGAATTCAGTGCTAGTCTAGGGGTAACCCAGAAAACCACCTGCCCCTCCTGCACTGGTAATGTTAGCCCTGGGCATGGCACTCTTAGCCATTCACCAGGCTCTGCTTTGTAGGTCTGTGCCTCAACGGGCATGTCTGACTCTCTCTGATGGGTACAGTTGACCTCCAGCTCTGCAGCTTCTCCACATGGGTATTCAGCTCTGAAATCCACCAGAGGGCGATACTGTTTCCACATCCAATACTCCAGCAGGGCAAGCAATGCACAGTTACACATCAAAGGGTTTTCTTGTAAATAAATTCCTCCTTGCTGGGTGAGAGACAGCAATCTCTGGACAGGAACCTTGGAAAGACCGTTGCGTGACAAGTCAAGAAATGTCAGGTTACGAGGCCCTTTGGACTCCTCATAAAGCTGCAGGGGGAAGGC
Source organism: Craterocephalus stercusmuscarum (assembly GCA_037177115.1). NCBI lineage: Eukaryota > Metazoa > Chordata > Actinopteri > Atheriniformes > Atherinidae > Craterocephalus > Craterocephalus stercusmuscarum. Next base: position 7,183,290 of record JBBDHI010000025.1, read on the forward strand.
AGTCAGTCTATTTGCAGAGAGGTAAAGCCTCTGCAGGTTGTTCAGGTCGCTGAAGGCATCCGCATTTATGTGGGCAATCTGGTTACCGATCAGCAGCAGCTCTTTCAGTTCCTTCAGTCCAGTGAAGATGGATGAATTCAGCACTGTCAGCTGGTTGGATGAGAGGTCCAGGTGAAGAAGATGCGGTGTCACAGTGAAGGCAGCCACCTCAATTTGGCTTATGGAGTTCTTGTTGAGAACTAATGTAGCAAGCCGTTCGAATGGTTGGGGAATCCAGTCCACACGCAGGGTGGTAAGGGTATTGTGGCTCAGGTCTAGTCGAGTGGCATAGCTTGGAAGATTAAAGGGCATTGTGGACAGATTGCGGCCACTGCAGGAAATGATATCACTGGCACAAAGGCAGAAGGGTGGGCAAGTGGCCACAGTGGGAAGGAGGCCAAACCAGAGCAGGAGCAGCATGGCTGCAGCAGCAGGGTTGCAACAACAGCTTCCAACATGGGTCTTGCCTAAAAGACGTGATGCAGTGGCGTGCATCCTGGTTTCCCTCAGCGTTGGATTTCAGGCTACGGTCTCACTAGGCGAACACATGTCAGCCTCTGATTATGCATGGCTTCTAAGGGCTGTAGAGAGGAGACAAGGGAGAAGAGAGAGGAGCAGAAGAATTGAGTACCCTCTGTTTTATTTTACCATAATTCTCTGTGTTACATTTAACAGAACCATAACAGTATCATAGATGTAAGACATTCACACAAACAGTGATTACATACAGTATGAAGTTTTTTTTTTAACTAAACAAAAAAAAAACCCAAAAACATGAACTTATTGTACACATTAAATGCTCACACTACAAAATCAAAGTACAGGAATTCCCCCAAAAAGGTCATTATATTTAGTCACTTCAGCTGTTCAAGCAATATAAAATCTTGTTTTTGTGTTTTACAAAAACAACCATAAAAAAGTACCTTATAGGGGGAAACTTTGTAGCCCAACAGAGTTATTCATAAAGTTTCTACTGTGTAATCACCATTTGACAGAGCATGCATGTTTTTAAACTCTGAGAAGAAGTCAACAAGAAACCCCACAGGCCAACCCTCGTAATGTAAGGCAACTGTACTAAACACCAGGGTAGTTTCTAAACAGAGCTCTAAAGGGACAGGCCCCCGGTTACTCAGATCCCATTAGTTGTAAGAACTGCTATGTTTATTAAATGAGTAATGTTGTGTTCCATCTACTTCCCTTTGCTAAGGCTTCTGTTTTCACTGCTTGATAAAACTGATGAAATTTAAAATAATAATAATTAATTAAATGATTTATTATCATAATTTATCATTATTATTATTATTATCATCATAAAGTATTGGATTGTTTTGGTAAATTAGTCCAACAGTACCACAGTGGCAACTTCACAATCCTGATAGTAAACATGGCCTGCTTGATCACTGGATACAGGGATAAAATATTGATGAAGTCAAACTGTTTTTACCACAACATGTCAGAGTCAAATGATCATCTAATATCTGAGGTTCATCAAAGCTGGCCCTACAGTAAATGAGCCCCAGTGCGCTGCTAATATCAGATCAGACTGTTTATTAGCTCAGATGTTGCTCATCGCTCCTCTCAAAGAAATCAGGAAGCAGTTGCATACTTCCTTTTCTCTCAGTCTCCTTTCTGATGTGTTTTATGTAGTCCAATTTTCCTTTCTTGGGGAGAGGCATGCCTTTTCCCTGCCTCCTGTGGCAGTCTATCATAGGCTACCAGCAGGATAGCCACTTAATTGAAACAGCAGGTGAACCATTAGATCTACCATCTACCAATTGGTCTGGGAATACAAAACCAACAGAAAGCGTTTGTTATAACTTTGCTATTTATTTTATTAACTTTTAACTCACCCATTTGCTAAAGAAAAAGAAAAAAATCCTTGTTATCTCTTTATCTTATCTTTCAATTCTTATCTTCTTCAAAAGAAAAAAAGAAATGCAAAGAATTTTTTTTCTCTTGCCTTTTTCATAATGTGAACTTTAAAGTGTTAAAGGGGAGAAAGAGGCTTCAGAGACCATGAAAAATAATGGCACATGGTGAATTCACAGAGTAGAGCTTGTATTTCCATGAAACTGCATAATCTGAATTTATTATTTATTATTATTAGTACAAGATTACTGTCTTATGTCCTTGTTACTGTTATATAATCTCATCCCTCACTGCTGGATGGTTAATTCCTGTGTTAACTCCTGAGATTATACCAGTACACAGATGTCTTTTACCGGGGCACGTGCCCGATAAAAGGAGGTCCTGCAATGCCCGTGCAAACCACCATGACAACAATGACATGATACTTTTAGCAAAGGCTGAACAAATAACTTGGAGTTCAACCAAAAAATTAAAAACTTGTGCTTATCAAGCTGCCAGCAGTTCTACACCCGCAGTTGTCAGTGGTCATTTTAACACTTTAAGGTGATTACTGTGGAAGGTTATTCAATTTTAGAGATTATTTATAGTACATTTCTAATAAACAAACTCTGGGTACAGAAATGAAAGCCTTATTTCATTGTGTGCAGCATTTATAGCTGCTGGTAACAGCAGCACATGACATCTGTTAGTCACTGTTGGAACAACTGTAACATGATCCATGTCTGTGTCTCCTTCCTAGTTTTCCACCAATACAAACAGTCTGCTTACATCGTGTTTCTCTCAAACTACTAGGCTACTCAGTTTACCTTTTACTGAATAGTTTAGGAAGCAAACATACATCCGGAACATCTTTTGATGACTAAGTTAGCAGCAGCTGCTTTTTCCTATTAATAATGTTAAAGATCAGTAAAGCCCAAGCTGAGGCATGGATAGAGTAAATAGATAAGTGTTGAGGTTAGGATCTCTGAAACTCACTTAATTGATATAAAACTTTGTGATACTCAAATATCTGGCAAACATTCACTCTGTGACCCCAGAATCTTAAATTAGAGGAAATTTCAGTTTCATAACTTAAGCTTTAAAAAAAAAAAGGTTGTGCTCTGTTGCCTTAAACAAGAAGTCAGATTTGGGTCTGGAAAATTCCACTCAACCTTTTTTGATTATCAGCTTAAATGATTAATGAAATAAAATCATTATAGATGTCTTTTACTACTTAATTTACTCTACCGAATTCCAGACATGTTTGTCATCTGACTTTATACAAACCCAAACCAATCTGCAATGGTTCCCATTTTCCATAATAAACAGGGATTTGTTGCTGTAATTAGGTAATAGCATCAAAGTTTGGGACAAAATTACTAAATGTATCAGAAAATTGTTTACCAAGTTGTCTTTAATCCATCATGTTCAGAATTATTCAACCATGCTTTCTAGAGATGTACCAAACAGCGTTTTTTAAAAAGCATAACATCAACACAATTCACCTTCAGGACCACAGTGTTTCTGTCTCAGATCGTGGACTCTCCCTTCATCCAGACGCGCTCCTCGGACGCGACGCAAGACCGTGTCCCGTTCATGAACCGCTCCAATGAAGGCGACTGGGCTGCTTTCGGAGCGAAACGCTTTGATTCCAGTCTCACGGACAATCTGAGGGGACTTTTTGGAGAAAACGGGCAATGCGCGGCTGAACTGCTCACCTGCGGGTTGGCTTGCATGTTGGAGTGGGGGAGGAGGGGAGGTTCGCCCCGAGAGTAAACACGGAGCGCGCACAGCAGCGGCTAACACCGATCATTTCAGAGAGGATGATGCCAATAGCCTGCGAGAGGAAGAGGAGGAGAGGTAGAAGGCGCGGCACACGGAGAGGAGGCAGCATCAGCACCAAACCCCGAAGATTTTGACTGAATTCTTTATTCATAAGACAAAATAAGTCTAAGTGATGAAAAGAATCCCGTTTGCCTCAGTTGTTTGATATTAAACTTCATGTTTTTTTCCTTCTTTTATCTCTTTTATTCCAGTGTTGCTGTCAAATAAGAGCAAATGTAAAAATACACGAAAATTATTTGGTTTCAAACCTATTTAATGACACAGAGACATTTTGATGAGAGGGCAGACATGGGCAAAGATCAGGAAATGGCAGCACATGTAAAAAAAGAGAGCTCTTTTTTAAAAGTCCCTAATGTAAGGAAATAATGAACTGGTTATTACAATATGCATCTTTCAGTATGATGGCTCAAATTGTGAACAAGTCACAAAAACACTTTAATCATGCTGATAAAGATTTTTAGAAAATCATTGTTTTGTGACATACAGAACAACTTATATGGAAATATCCAGAAAACATTTTGATGTGGTATCACAGTGCGATTAGGAACGTATTGTACTTTCCTTACTTTAACCATCTGGTTCCTATGAACTAATCTAAACCAGTAAATAAAATATAAAACAGGAGGAATAAGAGGTTGAATTAAAAGACATTTTTAAACAGTTTTAGATTGTTTTTTATTGCAATTGGGAACAACATTTATCTGGTCCAAGCTTGCTTTCATACTATGAAATCAAAATATTTTCATCTTCAGCAGAGGTGGTGTTACTGAAGGAGAAGACCAGATAAATAAACAAAAACATGCCCTTATCTATTGGTTAATGCAGGACAACGTCCTGTTCCACTTCCTAACTTTAGCCCTCCTCCTGCATTTGGTTCATTTGAAGCAAACTGAGACTATAATGTGTTTCTTTGGTGTAAATCAGAATTTTAGTTGCACATTTGCACCCAGCCAATCAAACCAGACTTTGGAGAAAACAAACTAGGCTGATGTAAATGCACCCTAATGAGCACAGACTCTAATCTTAAATTCTATGGCCTTTTAATACTTCACAGAGTTGTTTTCATGTGCACTATTACAGTATGAAATAACAATGAAAACTGACATGTTCACTGCTCACTGTTCTTCATAATGAATGCAAGATACATAATCAACTCAAAGTATTTGTTTTCCACTGTTTACAATAATTAGCATGTGGCTAACTGCAAGAAGTCTTTTTTACATTTCATATTCCACAATCTGACCCATTAGCATTTCCAGATTTTGGGAATATTTTGTGTCATATTCTTTTCAAAGATTTGAAACATGCAACTACAAAAAGGATCCCCAACAGTATACATTGAGGCAGGGGGGCAGAGTTACACTGAAGAACAGCAGGAAGGTTCCTTTAAAAAACAAAGTGAAAATAGATTAGTCAGAAACGAGGTCAATGTAAGTTGCATACCCTACTGACAGGACTGAGAGGATGACCATGTGTTTTCCTCTGCTAAACATTCTGGAAACAAATGGGGAGCAAACAAGACGTTTTACCCAAGACACACCAGTCCATTTATTATCCTGATAATCACATTAAACATAACCGTCCTCTTAAAAAAGATTTCCATAAGTGTCAGTATTAAAACATATCTTTATTTCCAGTATAGCAACTCATTAGATCCACTACACATTACTTCATAGTAAAAATATCAGTAAATGTGTTTGGAAACTTTATGAATTAATTTACATTAATAAAGTTACCATTTTAAAAAAATAAATCAGACGGATTTTGCACAGGGTCTTTTTTACTCCATACTCTTGTCCACTAAATTCTACTGCATTAAAACCAAATATAAACAGCAAGCAGTGATCTTGGAGGAAGGTAATGCGAGTGTTCCTTCAAAAATAGCTCTCCGTTCCAGCCTGCAGCATTGCACGATGTACCGTCACATTCTCTAAATATGTTTCAGCTTGTTGTCCCCGCTCTGTGGGGGAAATTTATACCCTAACATGTGTAATTTGTACAAAGGTAATTATTTAAAAGCCCACACATGAAAATATGAGAACAACAACTTCAACATTAAGAAGTCCCTTTAATGGCATGGCAAGTCAGACTACAAACTGGAAGTACTTTATTGCTTTAATATGCTGTCATTTTTCTATAAGGCACATATATTTAATCAATTCTAAATGCCCTTTCTCTACTGCATTATATCAAGTTTGCTTCCCACAATTACCTGACACAGAAATGGAAGTCTTCTCCAAGAAATCATTTCTCAACAATCTTGTAGGTCACATTAACCAGATGGCCCACATTTTTCTTTGAGCTGTGTCTTGTCCTGACACCCTTAAATGCTTCAAATCACTGCAAGACTCTGAACAAGACAAACTGTTCCTCAGTGGATGAAACATTAGCGCATACTTGTGCTGCAGAATCATAAAAAGATTTGAGCCCATCCTATCATAATAACCCTGCAGCAGCATTATCCTGTTAATGGAGGCTTTACAAGGACGATTTGGTTCATTACTGATAACATCTCTGTAATGAAACATCTGTGACTTTGGCGATGTCTTTGTCATCTTCTCCGCTGTGATTGCGGATGGGTTGCACGGCTCTGTGAAGCGCTCAAAATAAGACAAAACCGTAAGTAAACAAACAGCTGTGGCTCCCAAATATACCCGTTGTAAGAGAAGAGCTGCATTTTAGGATTTGCTTACTGAGGCAGAATATTTCACATGGCACTAAGCTGTGGACAGAGTTTAATCCCCCTCTTTGTCAAAATAATGTTTTATCAGTGGATGGTTGGGAGAGGAAAACAGGTCTGCAGACCTATTTTCACTTAATTGTAATGGGGTGCTCATAAATGATTCCTATAACATTCACATGCAATTTTGTTTTTCACTTTGACCTTTAGATGCTTTTTACCATTTTTTGTGTGCGTGTCATTTTGCAACATGCAGATGTTTTTTTTTTTTTTCCCACTTGAAACTATTATCCGCCTAATCAGTTCATCAAGGGTGTACGCCATGAGCTCAGAGCTGCACCAGCTGTTTGTTTTTGCTTTCATTTGATTTCTTGTTCGTTCTTATGGATCCATTCAGTGCATACACACCCTGTTCAATAGCGAGCAATACAAAATAGTCTTGAAAAGGAAAGAAAAATCAATGGAATTCTCACTTTTGAGGATGACTCAATCCCATTATCTGGGCGAAGTGAGAATGAGGCTTGCTCGAAGGGGGCTTATAATCCTGACTTCAGCCTAATCACAATGCTCTCGTAATTATGAGCTTTCCACTGGGGACGCTGTGACAGACAAATCGCCGAATGTTTCCATGGTGCCGACCATCAAAGGGGTAGGCCTTTGGGGATTTTCCATAGTGCCCATCTTCACAGCGGGCTCACGCTGCCAGGTTGTTCATATGTAAAAGATGGAAGGGCCATCAGCTTTGACCATTTCTTACCTATTTCTGGCTTCTTGCACTTGAAATGAACACCAGTGGTTCGAACTTAAACACATTTTGGAGCGCTCAGGTATCATTCAGCTTTCTACTCTGTTCGATAACCTCTGGTGTTTACCTGCTACTTTCGTACAAACTGCAGCTGGCTGAGGACAAGGCCTGAAGAGCACTTGTCTGGATGTTTTTTGGCAAAGCAGCTCATTTTCTTTGTCTGCCAGCTCCAACTGCTTATTACCCACCGGGGTGATTAAAAGACCATAGAATCATGAATTAAAGCCTTGTTCACCAAATAAAAGGGAATTTTCTGTCTTCAGTGTCACCCACCACCTGTTCATCCTCAGTATTGGGGATTTTATCAAAGTAAAGAGTCTGTTACATTATACTTTTAGCTAGGCTATTTTTATATGAAAATCCACAATACACTGAAGAGAATCTTGAATTAATTCATCTGAACTGAATCACAATTAAATCACAATTTAATTAATTATGTGACAATTAAATTGATTTAATTGCCACAATTTGACTTATTGCAACTTTCATTTTGGGATTTATAAAGTATTTTTCATTTCCTTTTTATTTAACTGGAGTGTAATTGGAGTAGTGTTGTGCATGAGGCAAAAAAACATTTTCTGTGAGTATTGAACTAATAAAGATTGTTTTTAACTGAGAAACATGAGCAGGGGACACTAGGGACATTAAAATTGGGCATACAGAGTGAACAAACCAGTAAGCATTATGCTAAGCTATTATTCAATCATTTTGTCTCTGCCCACTTTTCAGACTCTCTACTTGTCTGACACTAATGGACATGGGCAGGTGCCCCACACGCATGCACACCCTCAGACATAATCACATTTATATTGGCAATGTCAAACGGATGTACTAACCAGCAGGGGATTTTCAGACATGCAGATATTTAGCTTGATGCAACTGTTGAGGATTGAGATTTTTCACCATTGTGCTACATTACCAATTGTTGTTTGGAAGATCAAGAAATGAACTGTTAGTTTTGCAAGATGCGACCATTTTTCCTTTTCACAACATTTCAGCTGCACAACACTCCATGTTTTTTCATTTTCTGTGTGGTTTTCTGTGTGGTTCTCCTCGTCATGAATCACCAGGAGACACACCTTGACTGCAGGCAGGTCAGTCAGACGCACAAACACCCTTATAAGTCACACAGAATTAGACTCGGCACTGTGCTGCTGAATTAACCTTCTAGAAAAGAAAAAAAGAAAAAAGCACTGATTTGACTGTAGCCTATGTGTCACCAAATTTCGAATATACGCTTCTGCATCAGTGCTACATCTACAAGTCATCTTTGCCATGGAGATGATTCTGCCTCATGACAGATGTTGGATTTTGCAGCCTTCATTAACAGACTGGATGGTCTCGCTCATCTTTGAAATGATGATCAGTCTAACTGTTTTTCCTTTCCACATGTCTGACGTCTTCTTTTCCATGTGATTTCTCTGGGAAGGCATTCTTTTTCAGGTCACTTTTTTGAATGCAGCTAATTGTGCTGCTTGTGTGTGAATGGTTTTTTCTAAGGAACTCCAGTGTAGCTACATTGATCATAGATTTATTATGAAGTTGTGCAGTGCCGCCTCAGGGCTTGAAGGTCACGCACATCCAGTAATGGTCTTTGTTAAGTATGCACCGATTTCCAGAGGCTCCCTGAATCTATTCATAATATTTTTCTCTGCAGATTCTGAAATACAATAGGTTCTGTTGTTCAATGTTGCATTGATTTTCTTCTTTTATTGTTTTTGTTATGTTTTCAGATTATTGATGATTCTGCATCTAATTTCAGCACACTCTTTTCTTCCCTCACTATGGATATTGTGCTCCACGCTGCTGTCCATGTGCTACGTGCCTCTGGTTACAAGCAAATGTCTTTTGTTGAGTCACCAAGGGCCCAATAAATGGTATTATATTTTGTACCCACAACATAAAACACAATACAATATATGATTAAGTACAATCTAAGTGCTTAAGATAAAGCCTGGCAGTTTTTTCCATACCCAGTCTTGAAACCCTCTGTCTCTCCTTATGCTTGAGCTTGTGCGCTTTGTGTTGTGTTTGTTATGTTATGCATTTACAGCACAATGGACAAGCGTCTATAGCACAGATGGTTTGCATGTTTCCATTCTCAATTTAAAGCCTCAGCTTCTGCTACTATAAATTATAACATTGATGCCACAAAGCATCTATGTTATGTCTGTGCTCATTTATAAACCTGTTTTGCAACAGAACACTGACGTTAAAGTTCTTCACATTCCTCCCTGGGTTTAAACTACTGCCTCCTCTTTGTGAGTATGAATGTGGGTTTAAATAATTGCCCCATATTTTTACTGAAAATACTACAATTTAATTATAGAACAGAAATATATTTTCCAACCACATGAAATGATTTTAACCGGGGGGGGTGCTGGGATTTTCTCACACAACCATCTCTAGGGTGCATAGAGGACACTGAATAACAGAAAATAGCCGTGAGCAGCAGGTGTCTGGATGACGCCAGACATCAGAGGAGAATGGGCAGACTATAGGTTGGAAATGACTGAAAGAAACAATATGGACATAAAATAATCACTGGTTCCAACCAAGGTATGCAAAATACCATCTCCTTGCAGCAGAAGCCACATTGGTCACTTCTGCCAGCTAAAAACCAGAAACCAAGGCCAAATCCTCACAGGCTCACTGAAACGGGGCAATGAAAGATTGGATGTATTGTCTCTATTTCAGCTGCTACTTTCACATGGTCAGTCCAGAATTTGGTGGAAAGAACATGAAAGCATGATCCATCCTGCCTTTTATTAACAGTTCAGGCTGAACCAGTGGAGGTGTAATGCTGTGGGGGATATTTGACACTTGACACACAACTGAGTGTGGTTTAAACACTGCAGCCTAGCTGAGCATTGTTGCTGACCATTTCCATCCCTGCATGAGCACAGTGGAGCATCTTCTGATGCTACTTCCAGTAGGATGATGCACCATCTTCCCTAAAGATGTGGTATATACTCGGATATATTGTTTTATTTTTGGTTTTTTATTTATTTATTTATTTAGTTTTTTACACTCTACCTTTTTCTCTTTATTTTTTCTTTATTATCATTATTATTATTATTATT
>JBBDHI010000025.1:7288340-7299811 GCA_037177115.1 Craterocephalus stercusmuscarum
GGAGGGAGGGAGGGAGGGAGGGAGGGAGGGGGGGTTTGAACACAGGTTGGCGAGGAAGTAGGTGAAGGACAAGAGGGAGACCGAGAGCGGGGGACGAGTTGCAGCAGGATCAGGGTCTTCATCCTGGTTCCTGGCCCTTGGCTCCCACCTTCCCCCTGACCCCACTCTGTGGACCTGCTACGGCTCACCGGTGGCTGGCTCCTCTCGTCACAGCAGAGGCTAACGGGGGTGCTAGGCGTTTTCCTTTTGGCGTTAAGCCTGAAGCGAGCGTGTGAGTTCATAAAGGCATTTGGCAAGCGTGGTGGAAACCTCCATGTTACTTAGCGCGAGCACGGAGAGGTGTGTCTCGTGCCTCTTTACCAAGCTGAGAGGAGGAGAAACAAGGAGAAAAGCACAAAATCTTTAGCCGAACTACAAAGAAATCTGAAAAAGGAATTCATAAAAACAAAAACTAGCAATTATTTCATTTGCATGTGCTTTTTTTTTCTTGCAGGCCGTGTGAACCCAAATGTTCTTTCCCTAATTCTGCAATAAATGGAAGCGTGTAGCCTTCATCCCGTTGTGATGCTAGTGATTCTTCCTCCAGGAGTTCAGATGCTGTGGTTATAAAGTCTAAATATTTCAATCAGTTTTCAGGGATTCTAAATGTGACTTTGATGTACTGTCACACCCCTACTTATCTTTGTTGGGTTTTGCATATTTTAAAAAGGGTCAAATACTCCCAATATATTGGAAACATGTCACTCAGCTTACTTTGATGGTATTATTGAATACTGATGGAAAAGATTCAAGCCATTCACAATTTTCTACCTGGAGTATTATTTGTAAAAATGTAACATTTTTTTTTATTTCTTTATCCATCTTTGAGAAATGCAGACTTGTTTCAGCTCGGCGGGATACTTACATGCGACCACAGTCTGAGTGCTTGGCGATGTTCTTTAATGTTAAGGCAGCAGTTAGTCGTATGTGTTTGGTCACCGGTCCCTCTTTCTCATCCTGGGAGAAGAAACAAAGAACTAAAGTCATGGAAAAGAACACTGAGACCAGACATGAGCGCATAGATCTTCTATAGAAACTCAATGACCAGAGCCATGGACATCATTTTTAAACACATTCATCCTTTTCTATTGCCTTTGCAGTGTGCATGAGCCACTAAGAGATGGAAACAAGAGGCGTCTCGTGCTCTGAGCAGCTCACATTCAGCCCACAGAGAGCTTAGGAAGTCACACACTAGTGTGTGAGTTCACAGAAATGAAGTGAGAAACTGTGGTAAGGGTCATTCTGGCTTTACTCACAGTGAAGTCCCTGAAGACCAGGTTCCGAGAACCTCTGCGAAGGGCCATGAGAGCTGCGCTCGGATGATTGACGATTGCTTTCGGTGCCCGTTGTGCCGGAGTGCTGCCTGCCACTGGCGGGGTCCTTCGCGAAATATCAGACAAGTCAGGCATTAATATATATCAAAAGATGTTCAATGTTTACTTAAAAGATATTTTAAATCATTGAGAACTTGGCTGTTTCTGTTCATAGGATTTCTAACTTGATGAGCCTGATATTGCAGAGAGATAAATGGAGGAGGGTGTACGTACTGGGAAGAAGTCTGATTGGGACTTTGTGCCTGCTGCTCCTCTAGCTTGAGTCCAGCCAACAAAGCCTCTCGAGAACAGTGCTTATCCTAGCAAAGCAGAGCGGAAACAATCAGGGCTAATCCTACACACCGTGTCCGTGTCATTTTAAGTTATGACGCTAAATTTAGCACAATAATGAATTAGTGATGGGGAATCTTGGTGGAAGGGGGTAAGAGTTTACCTGTAAATGCGTGATGAAGGACAGTCTCTGCCGGGGAAAAGGTTCACATCCCTCCCACTGACAATGCCCTCCATACACATCTTTCCCCCCGTGTTGCGTCGCTGCGTGGTAAAACACTTGGGACGGTGTCTCGAACCACCTAAGAGATAGAAGCAGATGACAAAGACTGAGCTTCAAGTTTATTTCAAGTTGGAGACGGTTTTCAAAGTGCTGATAGAGGTGGACTGTACCGTCTACAGGACTGCCACAGACACTTAAAGTTCTGCCCTGCTTTCCTGCTCTGCTCTGGCGGCGCCACGGGCGTCTGCTGTGCTGGAAGGTGTGGGCTGTGAGTACCTGCCGACGCAGACTGGGAGACGGGGGGCGGAGACGGGGTAACTGTAGGCTGTAAGAGAAAAGTCAGGAATTTGTATGAAGACGTCGGAGACGGAGCGGCCTGAACTCATTATCTGAAGTACGTTGTTGGCTGAGATGTAACTCGGGCCCATCTCTAGGCAGGAGTTGTTCTCTCAGCTGCGTTGCTATAGGAGGTGGGTATCAGTGAGAGCCACATGGTCTTAACTAGCCTCACCTTCTTAACCTCCAAATGTGCTGAGTGTAACCACTGAAGACTGAGCTGAACTCTGAATGCAGCCATATTCATGTCATCCACAGTTTTAGTAAGTCAGTCATCCCTCACTGGACTGTCATCGCCTCAGTAAATCAAAGAAATTGTAAACTACAGCCACAAAAACCAGGACCGAACAAATGGGAATGTTCAGTCTCACAATGATCCTCCTAAAGCTTTTGTCTCGCAAAAGAGAAAGAGCGTCACGCCGAAGCTAAAAATTAGCCGCTTTCACTAACTAAAATGGCCTGGACCCGTACATATGCACAATCAACGAGTCATTCATTTATATGGATTTACCCCTTTTACCACATAACATACAGTTTGGCAACCATTTTTCTTAGAAAGATCAAAATAATATCAGGTGTAGCTCCTTTAAGCCAAGTTATCAACAAGCAAGGTGCGGGTCGCCCTTTTTTTCATTTTTTTTTTTTTACTAAGAGAGACTAAAAGATGATTTTAGCTCTTCTGCTTTCACATTTCCAATCAAGTCTAAAGGTCAGAGCAGATGAGGTAAATCTGGTCTGTTCAGGTGCGTCAGTCATTTACACCTCAACATCATTTTTTCCAAGTTTCTTCACCTTACACATTTCTGTAGGTTGCAGTTATGTTCAGAGGCACAAATAAAAAACACCCTGACTTTTACATTTACTGTCAAGAGGCAGGAACCTCTCCTTTTTCTTAATGAACCAATTTGAAGTTATAACCTCCAATTTGAATTGAAGTGTAGCCTGATATCAACCACAAAAATCAGCTTTAGAACAATGTAAATGCTTCTTTAAACATTTTACATTGCATGTTCAGCAATGATAAAAATCATCCAGTGTTTACACTAATAAAAAAAAAAAAAAAAAACAGCAGACGCCACATCACATTAGCAGAAGATGGAGTGGCTGAGTGTGGCTTACACAGACTAACCCTGCACTGACTCACCGTTGTGCCAGCTGCCTGTGTGGGCGAGCAGTTCCTCTGCTGAGTGGCGTTCTCTATTGCTACTTTGGCTACTGTGCTTGGGTCTGTTCCTGCTGGCACCGCCACCATGGTGGAGCTGCTGCCGGCGTTATTGGGGTCGCTGATGGTGATGATCCGTACGCCCACTTTACTGGGGATGCCCGAGGACGACGCCGAGCTGCGGTCCTCGTTTTCGGCCGGCCTCTTGAGGCCTCGAGCCTCCGCGGCCACCCCGTTTGCAGGAGAGGCAGCGGGACTCTGGGAGGTAACAGTGGAGGGGAGCGTGGAGTTGGGGAGCAGTTGCTGTCTTAGCACCGGCGTGGCGTGGCCTGGCCCCAAAGGTCCATTGGTTAATTCCGAGGAAGGCCTGTGGCCTCCTGCCTGGGGTCCGTTGACCAGGCGCTCGGCCTGCTGGGCTTTGGCAGTGTCCTGCTGGGGAGGAGGAGGACTGGGGAGACACGGGTCTGAGCTGTGGCTCTTCTCAGAGGGGGCCACCTCCCCGTTCCCCAAGAACTGTTTGGAAGCGATGTGATTTGGAATGTTTTTGTTAAAGTTGCCACCACTCTCTGCCCGATCAAAGTCACACACACCGTTCACTAGAGTCTTTTTGGGGTCCGTGTTGCCCTCGAGAGGGGCGTTGGCGCCCGGGGAGAGGGCCTGCTTCCCGTTAGCAGGATGATTCTCTGTAGCCGGGCCGTTGAGTGCTCCCTGGCTGTTCCCTGAGTGGTATGGAGGTAGATTGGACTCCATGCACTTCCGACCGTTTAGCAGCTTGGCACCTGCCGCGACATCGCCGTTACTGGTTTTACTGTTGGAGTCTCCTTCTGCCAAGGAAGAATTCTCCATCACCTCGATCTTCCTCTCGTGGATATGCAGCCCTGTGGCATCCTTGGCCTCCTCCTCCTTTTGACAGATGATCTTGTCTCCTCTGAGGGGAGCTGGCAGTGGCGGTGGAGGAGGCGGACCTGCCGGGACGTGGGGTGGGACCGTTCCAGCTGGGAATGGGGGAGGGGGCACATCGGGAGCGACGCTTCCCTGGCTGACGGCGGCGACAGCAGCGGTGGAGGTGGTGAAGCCAGTGTTGGGGACCACGGTGAAAGTGACTTGTCCGGCCGTTGCGGGACCCTGAATAATGGCGGTCCCCCCCGGACTACTTGTGGAGATGAGCTGGCCTGGCAAGAGCTGAACCGTCTGCAGGGCTGGAGCTCCTGTGGGGGGGAGCTGGCTGGGCACCAGCTGGACATTGAGCTGCTGAGGCTGAGGAGGAGGGTTCTGAGTGCTGTAGCCCGCCTGGTAGATGACCTGTGGACTCGGGGTTATCGTGTTATTGGGAGGGGGCACTTGTGGAGCGGGGAGGATAAGCTTTCCTCCTGGCGTAGAAGGCCCTCGCTTTGGAAGCAGTAGCTGTTTGATCAAGCTGGACTCGGTGGAGGTAGGCTGAGAGGAAGGAGACGGGGAAATGAGCTGGAGAGGCGGCTGCTGATGCCGCTTCGTGGACAGTGCATGGCTGACAGTCTGACTGGGCTGGACCTGGGTATTAGAGTGAGAGGCAGAAGGTGGGCAGGGGCTGGAAGCGGCTCCAGGCTGCCCTGCTAACTGGATCGTCTGTGCACCGGTAATGGTGGAGGGGTTGGCGAGAACGATCTGGTGTATGGCGGGGGAGTAGGCGGTGTTCTGCTGAGGGTTGGGACTGACTATTACTACACTCTGAGGCTGCTGGTTGGGAGGAGCTATCGTGGCTGCTGGCCCACCTGACTGGTTTGGCGCTGGTTTGGGGGCGATATTCTGAAATGTGACGCGTGACCCCTGGGAGTTGGGAACCCCAGCGACACTCAATGCCTGACCACTCCCAACCTGGATGGAAGAGGAGGGGGCTGCAGCAGCACCGCATTGTGGGTCTACCGGGGAGGCTACGCCCTGAGGCGCAGGCAGAGGGGGGGTCTGAGGCAGAGGAGGGGGCTGGGGGATTGGAGGGCAGACGCCTTGTACCCTGGCGGTGAGGATGTGGCCTTGTGGTACTGGCTGAAATAGCGTGACAGGGGTCCCCGTGGGGAGCATCGGGGAGTGTTGCTGCTGTTGCTGAGAAACAGGTGGGGGGGCCGGGTTCTGAGGGCTGTGGTTCTGGTTGGCCGGAGCCGATGGAGGAATCTGGACCGCCGGGCCAGGTCGTATTTGCTGCTGTGCTGCCAGAGGATTGGGTGATAACTGTGGAGGCGCCTGCAGGGGCACGGGGTGACGGGCAACAGTCGGGTGGTTTCCGTGGGATGGTTCCTGTGGGGTCGAGACCACGGATGGGCTGGCGACACCCGGGCTGTGTTGACCCGGGACCCGGACAAACTGCGAGCCAAGAGCACTATGTCCTGGTGGCAACCCTGATGGCACAATAACACACACAGTGAGATGAGGCGGGGGCATAATCACATTATGGCCTAACTGTAACATTTTGTCACACTTCCTTAAAAATGTGAAATTAATAACAGAATTTCTGTTTGTGTAAATTTGCAATCATCATCATCAGCAGCAGCTGTGCTTGGCCATCTATGAGTTTGAGCAGAAAAATGGACCTCAGTCCAAGCTTTAATAACCACAATGTTCACATGACTCAGTCCTGAGTGACAACTTCAGCAAAACCGGTTTCAATCGATATATTTAAAATAAAAAATAAATTAAAAAAAACATATCCAAAATTCTCTCTGTTGTATAAACTGAAAAAAACAAAAAAACTGGCAAAGCATCTCCTGTGCTCAAATTCAGCACATGTGATTCAGCTTAGCTGCATCCTTCCAGTTTCACTAGTGAGCTCCTGCATGTAACTCCCTCTCCCTTTGATCATTTCCTCAGCATGTTTCTGCCTTTGTAATTAGTTTAGCCATTTTGGTCTCAGTGGTATCAACTCTGCTCTTTCTGCAAGTCTGCAGACAATCTTCTCCGTATTATTAAGAATCCGGTGTGCACTCAGCTTTTTATCATCTGACATTTAGACTGTTTGTCATACAGCCCGGATGCCCGCTGTGCTAAGCAAATCAAAAACAATGAGGAAGGAAAGAGCTGAGGTTTAGCATCCCAACCAGCTGTGAAATACTGACTTTTTTCCTCGCTCTTTTTTAAAACATTGTTTTGTCCGTAACATCCAAAGGCAGATAATAAATGCATGAACACAGAAGCTTTCTGCTCTACCTGGAGGCGGGGCCTGAGGATCTCCAGGTGCGTCATGTCGAGCTGCTGGAGGTGGAGGAGCAGCTGCTGGGCTCTGCTGTTGCTGCTGGTAGTACAACTGGATGGGCAGAGGGATCGCCCGTCGCCTTAATCCGACCAGGAGGATCTGAACCTGGCTGCCGACCTTGGCATCATCCTGCCTTCGCATTGTATGGTTGGGGAACACCGTCCTGTGGTGGTGAGAGAGGCCAATTTATAACTCAGCAGTGCCCATTCTGAGTTCTTTCAACCTTTTCTGCACATGAATTTGTCTGAAAAACAAGAATAAAGAATCAGGACTGACCGTAGGCATTTAAGGAAACCAGTGGAGTTCAAGATGTTGCTCCGTCCCATTTTGCTGCATGTGGCCAGGTACTCAGAGTACATTTCTGATCGAGACACGGAGCCCTCTGGGTTCGTCTCAAAGTGTGCGTTTAGCCTGTTGGTAGCAGCAAAGTGGGAAAAAGACGGGTTATAACTGCAGGTAGACAGGAAGCCAACATGATCAACAGACATCACTAAGATACCAGTCTCACCACTGCAGCGTAAATTTCTCCCCATCGAGTTCAACAATGCCAGGTGGTGGTTGAGTGGCTTGAACTGGGACCCTTGTTACTAAAAGAGACAAAAAGAGGACAAACGGGAAAAGTTAGACGTCTGTGTAATTTGTGCAAAAAGAAAAGTGAATTAATCCAGAGTCTGACGTTTCACACTGATGGTGATACCCGCGGGATCCACTAGATGTCAGCACACTCACAACTCAACACAGGTAGCACACCTTAGAGGTTAGGAGGGTTTCACCTGCTGATTCACACACTCACACAACTGTGCTTCACATCTTTTGTCCATAAACCAAGTGCTTTAACACCGTTTCATTCTTGTGTGGTAGCTTCGCACATAAATAAGAGCAGGGATTTCATGCTAAGGAAGCAGCACTAAGCCTCAGCTTCCCACGTGATGTGGCAAAGCAACAGGTGAACTGGCAGTGAAAGTATCGTATGAATGAAAGCAACAGCGGGGAATGAGGAGAAGGTGTTAATGTGAGGCTCCGGCTTTGCAACAGCAATGAACGAGCTGTCACTTGCATCCTCCTTTTACTCAGCCACTCTACAGATTTATCAGTTCATCTTAACAAAGTTCACTAATGGTGTGTTTTATGCTCGGCTGTCTGTGTGGTTCATAGCTGCAGGGAAATAGTTGCCAAAACCTTTAAATAAAACTAAAGCAGAAATATACATGTTGGATTTGTTAAATCCCAGGAAAACATGAAATTAATCAGTCATGGACTCATGAAACAATAAGAAAAAAATCAGAGTAAGTGAAATTAGGTTTTAAATCATAAGAAAATAAGAGGTACTCTGATCTGAAACAATGGGGTCATTATAAAACTCAGAAAAAGGCATCTACAGCATGAAATAATCTCCTAAGGGGCAGATGAAGTGAAGTGCAGCAAGGCTGCCTGCAGCATCTGTGAATAAGAATATAAATAAATAAACCTGCTGAAGGCAGATTTTGTAACAAAATCAAAAAAAATATGGTTAGGGTTTTTCCTACTCTCTTTTTTGTAGCGGCAATTCACTATTTTCATGGCTCATTTTAAGAATACAGGAACTTTAAATAAACCCAACTTACAGTCTGATTTGTCAATCAAATACCTCAGTTCACATTTTTGTTTGCCCCATCGTGACTGCATTAATGGCAAATTAATTCATACTACATGATTTTCATTTCATAAATAGTCCTGATTCATTAACCCTTTTTTCTTAATGAAGTTCTTTACTTTGCAAGTTTTTGTTTTCCCTCAATCTATTATGAAAAATAAATTGTTTAAAATTCTTTTTAGGTTTCAACACTGGAGCGATGAACATGTCAAATGAACATTTCCAAGACCGTTGGAATCCATAAAAAAATACTAAACAGAAGGGCAAATTCAGTGATTTACAAAAGAAACTGCTGGGGTCCTCTCGAACACTGCTTTTCCTCAGAGGTAAAGTAATACAAAAATATTACGTCTGTGTATAAATGTGGTTCTAGGTCAGTTTAAATAAACTTCTGTTTGGTTTCCTGTTGGTTTAACGGTAATGCAGTGCTATTGTATTTTCTGTTCAGGATGATGGCTGCTCTTCTTACTCACAAGTACAGTCAGTTTTCACTCTGAAGGCAATCAGTTTTTTACAAATGGTGCATTGTATCCATTTGTATTATCTATATGAGCTTCATAATTTCATTTGCATAAACTCCTTCCATCCAGTCGATTTGGTTGTGATGAGTGAGGCCACAGCTGAGCAGCTCCACATTGCTTGCAAAAACAGATTTTCTTGAACAATCAAGATGTTCATAATAACTGAGCACCTACATGAATCGTTTCGCTCCGTCTCAGAGCACTGCACTCTCACATCAGAGTCATTTTCCTGTTTATCTTGTAGAATGCAAGAAGGCTGATGGGATGCAAACACTCACCCGGAGCTGGTGCTCCCGGCACGGCTGCAGGAACCTGCTCAACCAGCTGCGGTCGAACCTCAGCTGCCTGGTCGGCGTTGGCCTGATGCTCGATCAACCGCACTGCTGTCAGGGCGTCGGGTCCGAACGTGTGAAGGTCTACTGATACTAATCGCACCAACAAGTCTGGACCCAGAGAGAGGGAGACAGAAAGCATACAAAGGTTAAAAAGAGGAGCATAGCTGCAATACAGGATTACATTTTCACCAGAAAAGAATTTGCAACAATCAAATTGTTTTTTTAAATCAATACCTATGCTGTGATCGACGGAGGCGATCTTGCTGCAGGGAACCTCTCCCAGCTGGGCCAGCAGGTATAGCACCTCCAACGAGGCCATAAGGAGCATGAGGTCAGGCAGGGTGAGGAGCATCATAACCTCCCTGTACGACTCCTGGTCCACATACTCACAGATTAGCACACCGTTGTCCTCTGCTTTGCTGAGGTTACCCAGGATTTCCATGGCTACAGGAGGCATGGGCAGAAACACGGATTCCACTTTGTTATTTTCCAGGAGAATGTTTGGAACGCAGAGGAGACCCACTGAACAGCTGGAAAACCCACCTCTCATTTTGAGGAACCGGTCCCTGGACATTAAGCATTTGGTGATGGTGTGAAAGATCAGGTGTGTCGTCCGAAAGTCAACAGGGTCCAGCTGGAGCTATAAGAAGTCCCACAAGATTTACACAATCAGCTGGCAACATTTGGTACATTTAGCAGAAATAGAACTGAATCAGGGAAGTACAAGACAGAATACAAGGTGCTCGGCAGCAAACACTGAAATCAGCAAGTGCATTGGAACAAATTCATCCCCGAGCTGCCACAAAGAGGAGCATCGCTCCCTGCAGCTTTTATGCCCACGGCTTGGCTGCACCAGCTCTCCACCTGCTGCAGGATCTAGTTGGAGGAAACCTCCTCATTGGAGCAGCCCATCCTGAGACTACAGCTAAATGACAGAAAAGGGACACTACGAGGCCTGGCCAGCCCGCTGGGAAACAAACACCAGGTTGCGGCAGCTGCAGTTGCTGCATCCAAACAACTCAAAGCATGAGAAATAATAAAAAATTATCTGCTCATGGCTTTAAAAACGGTGAGATTTGAAGCTACATGCACATGACAACTAGGGGCCTGTTCCAGACAGAGCATTATGTTGAAAACTCTGGGTTTGTTAACCCTGAGTTAGGGGAAATTCTGGGTTTTCCCATGATAACTGACTCTGAAGTAAACCTACTCTCTAGCAGGCTGACTGTAAATTAACCCTGAGTTTCTACCTGTCTTCATCCCACCTAAAGCAGCTGTCGGACATGGCTTGTTCATGCTAACGCAATTCCAGAGATTTAGAAGCTGAATTAACACACAATCATCTATTTAAGGGGAGAACTTTTTACAACTCACACAGACCTGTTATTTCCTGATCAATATTTAATGAAACATCTCAGATTTGCAGTCCCTCTGCTTTTTCAGCTCTACACATGCAACGTGTCAGTGCATGTTGGCAAAATTTGTATTGTGCGTTGCGAGCCTTTTTAAATACTTCTTTATGAATTAAATCTCTGTATAACATTGGGAAACGTGACAGATTTAGAAAGACAACCGTTGAGTCACGAAGAAAATCCTCACAGGTCCGAAATGATAATTCTATAAATGTGTGACAGATCTACTGTCAGTCTCTCCCGCAACCTCTTCCTCCTCACGTGAAGGATAATTATCTTATAGTCCATAGCTATTTATGAAATAAAAAATATGGATATAGGTGGAGAGGACATATACTGGATGACTTAAAACAGCGATTCACTAGACTGAATATAATTTTGTACATCAGTATCAGTTTGTATGACACAGACAAAAAATGCCTAAAAGCTACAGCCTAATACATTAATACTTTACTAAAATGTATATTTTTACTTTATTTTTTATTGCCTCTATATGTTTATCAACAACTGAAACTAAAAAGAAAAATTTGAATGTTCAATCCACCGATATTTAGCCCACGTCCTCCAGTTACACTAAAGTTAAATATTCCTCAGTGGACTCCAGCTTCCACATGGACTCAGGCAGCAGCGTGTCCATGCTGCTTCTCTCTCCTTAGCAGCAGCAGTTTTCCTTTTCTAACAAAATACTTCATATTGCCCAAAAGCAAGAACATCTGCTCCAATTAGCTTAAATAGTTAGCTTTTTGTCAGTGGTTGTCATGGGGAATCCAGGTATCGGGGCTCCATTGATGATGGGTTTTTGTTGTGGTTCCCAGCCTGGGTAATGATACTCAGAGTTGATTGAACCAACTCAAATCAGCTGTTGTGGAGCTGAAAACTCAGAGTTGCTCAGCTCAGGGTGAGTTGACCCAGAGTTTCTTTTTAGACTCATTAAACCTTTCTTCCTGGAATATGACCCTGGAATTCAGACTGGGAAACATGGA
>JBBDHI010000025.1:7385815-7399527 GCA_037177115.1 Craterocephalus stercusmuscarum
ATATTAAAAATAGACTAGAGGAACTGATATTTCTGTTATGTGGACAGCAATGCTCAAAAATTTTCATTTTTAGAAAACTAGCTTGTGCAGTGAAAAAGTTTGCATTGTAGTATGGGTATTGTTTGTTTTTCAATAAAACAAAATTGGTACATAAAAGATGTAAGCTCTAAAGACAATTTTAAAGAAAACGGTATCAGCAGGTCAGATTTTTTAAAGATCGGTCATCAGCCAGAAAACTGCAATCAGTGCACCCCTAAGAAAAATGTTTTTATACATTCATCTCCTCATGTTATGCTCGGTCTGACAAGCTTCTGTACGTTGCAGAAAGTCATGCGGCGCTCGCAGCACGCCCGTAAAGAGACCGAGTTTCTGCGGCTGAAGAGGACGAGACTTGGCTTGGATGACTTCGAATCACTGAAGGTTATTGGACGAGGTGCTTTTGGAGAGGTATGCTGCATGAAGACAAACAAAAACAAAACCAAAATCATTGCAAGATACCAAAACCTAATTCAGGGTTAACAGAAGTTTGTTTTATTTCCTCTGCATCATACTTTTAATTGTAGTTTTGTGAAATATTATGAATTTCACTGATAATAGCCACCTGGTCCAGATGATTACGTTATGCAAAGAAGTCAGTTAAGTCATGATTTGTGACTGTTGTGTCCTTCAGGTTCGATTAGTACAGAAAAAAGACACAGGACACATTTATGCCATGAAGATTTTGAGGAAAGCAGACATGCTGGAAAAGGAGCAGGTAAAGCATTTTTCTGTCCCGCTGTTGTCATTGATGCCGAATCCCACGGCTGAACCCATGATCCGAGCGCCCTCCTCTACCTGCAGGTGGCTCATATCCGGGCAGAGAGGGACATCCTGGTGGAGGCGGACAGCGCTTGGGTGGTCAAGATGTTCTACAGCTTCCAGGACAAGAGGAACCTCTACCTCATCATGGAGTTCCTGCCTGGAGGTCAGGAGGGTAGCTCTACAGTTGCATAAAGTCAACCGACCTGAGATGTTTGGAAAGTTTTAAACTCCTGTTTATGTCTGTAGGCGACATGATGACTCTGCTGATGAAGAAGGACACTCTGTCCGAAGAGGCCACACAGTTCTACATCGCAGAGACCGTCCTGGCCATCGACTCCATCCACCAGCTGGGCTTCATCCACAGAGACATCAAACCAGACAATTTGCTGCTGGACTCCAGGGTGAGATCTGAGAAACAGTTGAGAAATAAAAAAGTAGATAAAAAAATGAGAATTCATTCAGACTTTTCATTTTATTCACAGGGCCATGTGAAGTTGTCAGATTTTGGTCTGTGTACAGGCCTGAAGAAGGCTCATCGCACTGAATTTTATAGGAACCTGACGCACAACCCACCCAGTGATTTCTGTAAGCCTCAATACAAATTCAAGGACTACTGTCGATGCTTGTAAAAGTGCATGAAAAGATTCAGCCACTTCCACCTTGGTGTATTTTTAGAGGCTGAACAACAGATTATTTCAGGGAGACAAAAACCCTTAAACTAATTTTTACTGTCCTTCATCTTTTCAGCTTTTCAAAACATGAACTCTAAGAGGAAAGCAGAAACCTGGAAGAAGAACAGGAGGCAGCTGGTACGGTTCATGCCACTGTATGAGACAAGTAAATAAGGAATCAGCTTGCAAGAAAATCAATTATTCTACTTCTTTCATTTTTTATTTTCTTGACTTTCTTGACTTGGAAGCTAAAATAAATGCACCAAAATAACATCCTGTTCCAACAACGACAACAAAAAGAACAACACATGTACATCAGGATTTTAGTTGCCGTGTTTTAACAGATTATCAACAAGAATGGAGCAAGTCTGACCAGTCTGTCTTCCTCCTTCATGCATAATGCTCAAATGTGTACTGAGAGCTCACCTTTCTGCATTCCTCTCACATCCAGGCCTACTCCACTGTGGGAACACCAGACTACATCGCTCCCGAAGTTTTCATGCAGACAGGGTACAACAAACTGTGTGACTGGTGGTCTCTGGGTGTAATCATGTATGAAATGCTCATTGGTAAGAACGCACTACGGCTTTGCACTTTGCATTTTACCGTTCCAAAATGCGTTCGGTTTAATATGAAATGCTTGCTGACGTTTGCAGGTTACCCACCCTTTTGTTCCGAGACGCCGCAGGAGACGTACAGAAAGGTTATGAACTGGAAGGAAACTCTCGTCTTCCCACCTGAAGTTCCCATCTCAGAGAGGGCCAAAGAGCTGATATTAAGGTTCAACACTGCTCAGTTTCAAATAAATCTAAAAATTAGATATTTTCTCTTAATCAAAATCAGAAAATGATGATTGGTTGGTGTCTGTTTTCAACTATTAATCTGTTTACAGGATATTGACTATGTAACTTTACAGTCAATTTATGCTCCTTTTTTAATTTAAACATAAAAAAAAAGAAGAGAAAAACACTAAAAACTGAAAAACAGCAGAATATTAATTAACCCTTTAAGGACATTGAATCTACCACCGGATTCCAGGTTTTAATAAACATCTCAGTATTGTTGTAAACGGAGAAAGTTGGTCTTTAATGTCTTATTACTCAAGTACATGTATATTTGTATCATTTCTACTGAGAGGGGGATTAAGCACTGAGCTCGATAAGCCTTGCCGTCTGTATATCATACTGCGTTTCACACTGAGCATTACTGGTAGATTTGAATCCTCTCAGCCAAAAAAATGATGAAATTGGATATGAAAGTCAGCTATTATCTTTCCAGTCTCACATCAAGATCAGATGGCAAACCTCTGTCTTTGATCAGCGATCTTCTGTCTTAATTAGACACTTTGATTGTCAACTTACTGTTTGGCTATTTCAGATATTGCACTGATGCAGAGAACCGGGTCGGAGCTGTGAGCGTGGAAGAGATCAAGAGTCATGCCTTCTTTGAGTCTGTGGACTGGGAGCACATCAGGTACAAAACCGACTGGATAAAAGGGGATTTGTGAGGAACGTGTGGAAAAAGCAGAAAAAAGGACATGAATTTACTTGTGTTAACAGGGAGAGGCCAGCAGCCATTTCCATTGAAATCAAAAGTATCGACGACACGTCAAACTTTGACGATTTCCCCGAATCGGACATCCTTCAGCCAGGTTTGTCAAAAAGAGAATTTAATTTCCAGATCCTGTCTTAAGGTTTAAGTGACATCTAGTGGAAAAGCTGCAGATCACAGTGAATTGGGCATGTCGGGATAGAAAATAGTAAAATCAACAAATATTTCTCGCCTTTTTGTCCTTCAACAGCGAACTCAACAGAGCCAGACTTCAAGTCGAAGGACTGGGTATTCCTCAACTACACATACAAACGTTTCGAGGGTCTGACTCAGCGAGGCACCATCCCCACATACATGAAGGCAGGAAAGGCCTGACATGCTACCCGGGGAGGCAGCGCCGTGGAGAAAAACAGACGCTTACGGACACAGGGTCGGGCCGCGGAGCCCCCGCTGGTGCTGAAGGCTGCACCGTCAGCCTCTCAGTTTAAATTTAACCCTCATCACAAGTTATTTAGGTCTGCTCAGCCGCCACAAGAACGCCAAGAGCTCACAAATTAAGGAGCATTACCGCATTACCTCGGTTGTTTGAATCATACGTGCCGTCTTTAGCCATAGCTCTCAGGCCAGCTCACTAACTAGGACACTAAATCAGGATATTTGCATGTTCAGCAGCCTTTTGCTTCTGGAGATGGATTTGTTTTGTTTGTTTTTATTTTGCTGCCAGACAGTGGGTATGAGGCTTGAATACCGATCACTGCTTTAACATCCTACACTGGAGGTTTAATGTGCTGAGATGCGAATTGAAACTGTTGTTGGAGGCTAACTGGTTGATTGATTAGAGCAGAAACGTCTCACCTGTTGTAGAAAATAAGCCTTTATAAAGTAAGGAAAGTTCCAGCATGATTTCTAGTGATTTAGTTAAGAATGCAGGAAAGTTTAAGAAAGGAAAAACTGAACTTCTCTTCACTCTGGAAGGATTATTCCTATATAGTTATTATTTGAGCCTATTTGTTGTTTTTAACATGAGGGAAAACTAATCAAAGTAACCTCAGCTTGGGGACAAATTTAAAGGGAAAAAAAATGAATCTCTGGAATATCTGGATCTCCCAAAAGGCATTCATAGATTTAACTTTGCTATAATTTTATTTTCATAGGCATCGCCAGAGGGAAAGAAATATTTTATCTGAAGAGATAAACAGTTTGGTGCTGATTTCCAGCAAAATGCCGCCTACATCATCTCAGTTGTTTTTAGTCTTGGGGTGAAGAGTTCATCTTTTTTCTTTAGTTCCCAAACCATCTGTAACTTTTTTGCAAATGGAGTTACTGGTGCAGGCTGCTGGCATAACAGATGTAATAACATTTAGGTTTACAGAACTGTATGTTCTCAGTTTACCACACTGTTGCTAGACGAGGCTCTTTGATACATTTGTGCTAATGCTAGCTCAGTTCAGACAGTTGTTTTAAGGCTGTGTAGGTTTCACTTTCATGGAGCATCATCAAAGTTTTAGTCCTCAAATATGGAGTTCCATGTGCATACTAGCAGTGAATGATAAGGTTTGTTTTACTGCGTGTCACCCCCCGTTTCTGTTCTGTTACTTCCTGTTTATCTTCACTACCTCAGTCACTACAAAAGCCCCAAAACACAGTAAATATTAGGACAAAACTCCCTATTACCTATAAAACTAATCTGTTAGCATGCTAGCATTATTGCAGTGAAAATATTAGCCTCTGGATTTTAGCATTTAGCTCCACCTCGGTGGGATTATGTTATCCCTCTGGCTGATTTAAGCTTTTTTGGCTTTTTTCTTTTACACCTTTTTGACCTTCCTAACCCAAGTTTTGTAAAACATTAAAGGGGGCTTATTATCCCACAGAAATTAGCAAACATTCAAATCATGCTGGAATTATTCTTTAAACCTCGTGTTACAGAAAAAAATGTTGCCAGAAAACTTTAAATGCAACCTACCCTGTGTGTGACATCCACATTGGTGGATTGTTGCCTATTTTCATTGCCAAACTTCTGTGCGTGTTCCTTCAGAGCCATTTGTTGCTTCATGAGTTACATTTTTGCCCCATTACTTTATTCTTATATGGACAAAACATGCAAAGTGCCTTTTTAAGTAGCTGATCAATATTCATCCAGATGTCTAGCTGTAGATTAGCTGAGTTTATTTAGAAGACATTTATTGAAATTAGAATAGTATGAGGCAGAGTGAGAGGAGAGGAAGGAAAGATAAGTGGTTATATATGGCAGAAAATGTAAACCCTGATGTGTCTGCAGAGTTGTAAACTCATGAAAAGTGATAAAGGTGATGGAACAAAGGCGGTATAGATAAGACAAAACAGAAGGCTCATAAAAACAAACCGTCAATGAAAACATAATGAACAATGTGTCTTTGTTTGGTGAGGCTTAATGATACCTGAGAAAAGACAAGAATACATGGATCTCTTGATTTCCTTCATGTTTTTAGACATTTTTTTACTTAATTTTTAGCTAAAATATCCTGTATTGATTTGGTGTTTTCTCTTTCTCACGCTCACAAAAAAAAAAAAAATAGAAAAGAAAATCAAAAGGTTTCATAGGTCCTTGTAAAAAAAGCTAAACCGTTCAACCGTCATGTCCACTCGGAGTCGTGACCCGGCGCAGCGCTACGAAGAGTTACCAAAGAACTCTAATCATTGTGATCTGAACGCAGATTCAGATGTAGCCGTCGCTTCCTGCACTTAACATTAAACTACCTTTTTAATAGAGAAAAAAAATCTAACAGAGCTAAACTCGGTTATGGAATAATTTGCCATTTCTTTTCTATAGATGTGCTATGAGCGTGCAGAGAGATGTTTGTTGATGCCGATGTTATAAATGTACAGAAGCAGAAGCCGAGTTAGGCCCCAGCCATTGACTATAAAACCCCGTTTCATATCATGTTTTATGTTTTATCTGTTTGAACTAACGTCATTCATTAACCTATTGGAGATTTAAACACATAAAAAACTGGTTAACTCATAGGATTTTAAGGGCAGAAACTTGTATATTTTTGTATTATTTATGTGGGTCGTGTTTTGTAAGTCCGTTCATCGGCTTTCTTGCTCATATTCAGTTTTTAGATATGATTTGATAAGTTTAAACGTACTGCTGTTCTGCATCAGAGGCTGAGATTTTTTGACTTCTAGGCCCTGTGGTAAATGCAGATGCAGCTATACACCTATACACATGGCTTCCATTACATTCTCCCCATCTGGTGAATGCCCATGTCTTCCGAACTCTACACGGCCTGTTTGCAAGCATTTCTGTTTAAAAGAAAAAAAGATGTAGTTGATGCAAGCTGGGCGACATCACTGTGACATCATCAGTGCTACTTTATGAGTCTCCAGTGCAACATTAGACATTTTTAAGTCCTGCCTAGGATGAATATAGGCAAAATATAGGAGTTTTGTGTGTAAAACTGATAAATAGCCCCTTTAATTTAAGAAAATGCCTTGAAATGTACTCCACACAATCTGCAAAATATCAGATAAAACCCTGTCGGCCAGTAACTGATTTAAATTAGTGTGTGTGTGTGTCTAATCTGAAGCTGTGATCAGCAGTGGCCAGACTGTAGGACAGTAGCAGCTCAGATGCATTATGGGAGATTACGCCGATCTGCAGATGCGGACACACAGTTGTGTCTTATCAGTGGATCACAGCAACACAACCGCCCCACATGGTCCATGAGTATCTGAGTGTGAAACTGCAAGCGAAGAGTATATTTCCATGAAGTAGATCCGCTTTTGTGTTGTGAAGTGATGTGTCACATCGTTCAGTGTCAAATGTTCTGTTCGGTACCAGGAAACAACCGCGATTTTCTTATTTTATAGAGCTAAAAATGGAGGGTGGATATCATATTTGGGATCCATACATTTCTTTCTTTATACACAAGATGACTTGAAACCCATTACTGTGTCACTTTATCTAAAGAGATATTAATTATTGTGACTTATTTTCCACAAACTAGGAAATAATTCAGGAAGCGTTTGAACTTTTCTCATGTTTTCAAGCTAGACAATTCATTTCTGTTGGACCAAACCAGCTTACTGACGCAGCCTGCGTGTTGTTAGGCAGATCACTGTCATGTAATATTTCAAGGCGACTGAAATATTACACTTTAACCAAGAGAGCAGGGAAAAGTGTATATTAATGATCTATTCTCATTTGGAAATGCCCCGTAGTTCCACTTTAAGTGGAAATTCAGTCTCTGTGAACTGCCCTCCACAGGTCAGGACTATGTTGTGAGGTATTTTGTGTATTGATGTGTACATAATGTTGTAGACACTTGAAGGCAACTGTCTTTGGAGTGAAGGAGGAAATGCTCATTAATATATTCATTCACATTGGTGAGTTTTTCTGTTGATAATGCTGAAAAATAAAAAGGAAAAACAATTAAACATGTAACCTGTTGGCGGGTAAGGGTGACCTGAAATTATGTTTATTTTTGTATGTGTTTATCTGTCTCAGTGCCATTTTTCTTTAAGTTACATCCACAAATGTTCTTAAAGGAAAGAAAGTAATGACTCACATTTTATTCCCAACAGAACACAAACAACACAAGTGAGACATTTTACCATTATAAGGGAAATATGAGCTCATTTTAAAGTTGGAACAGGGACAACTACAGGCTGGAAAAGTAAGTGGCACAAATGAAAAACAACTGGAGAAGCATTTGAACACTTCATTATGTTAACTGGCAGCAGGCCAGTAACATGACTGGTGAATCTCTGCCTTTATTTACACTTGAGAGCCTCTCTGAAATGATCCTTTTACACCCAATCTGTAACAACTCCTCTTATAATTAAAACCATTTATTGTGTATAATACTTTTAAAAGATTCAGAGAATCAGGAGGAATCTCCGGATGGGGCAGAGCGGAAGGTCACAACGAGATGATTGAGCTCTTCAGACCCTCAGGTGACACTGCACCAAAAACGGGCATCTCTCCAGGAAATCATTGCACGGGCTCAGGAACATCCAGAAATCACTGAGTGCAGTTCACCATGCAAACCCTAAATGCTAAACCACAAAATCCCCTAAATGGGGACATACATTGAATTTTTTTTAGCCCCTGGAGCACAATTTCAAAGATTTTCTGATACTGAAAGTAATTTTTTGAGGCGAGACTTTTATTTTTGCTGTTCCATCTTCATTTACTCATTACCAAATTCCCAGGAACTGATAATTATACATCAGGAAGAATCTCACAAGTGTTTCCTTTAAATTGAGTATCCAAATAGACCTTGTGGTTGCATATATATACTCATTTAATTAAAAGTATGCAATCTCAAGCAAAATAGGCTTGGGTTTCAAGAGGTTATAGCTCTGTGGTGTAAAGAAGTCATATATCAACACAATCCAGAAACACTGCCCTCATATAGAATAAATATTCTTCCTGGCTCCTCTGAAGCATGATTTAAAAAAATAAAAGAAGGCTCAGGACTTTTGCACAGTCAGTGATCTGTAGTTTTCTTTAACTTTTTGCAAATTCAAGCTAGAGTGTGTTAGGATAACACTAAATTTTCATCATTCAGTAGTCTGTCATGATAACAGTGTAATCCTAGTAAGTTTTGGTGAGTCATGCATGTAGAAAATGCGCAGTCACTGCATGTGTTTGCAGGTGTGACACACTAACTCATTGTAAATGTTTGGGGGCCCACACCCCCTGTGCCGGGGAGGGAAAATACCATCACACAAGTTTTGGCTCCCCAAAGAACTTTGAGCTCTCAGACGAAATAATGCAAATTTTAAAGCCAAGGACAGAAAGACTTTAACTTGTAATTGTGTCCGTAGTGTCGAGGAAGCGGGTTAAGTCCACTCCAACCCTTCATTTGATTGCTTTTCACAGACTTTTGTATCTTCTGGGCATAAATGATGGCAATGGGAATTTAAGTATTTTTTTTGTTTCAGTGCTGCTTACACAGTTTCCATCCATTAGGACCTTCTGCATTCCTTTTTTTTGCAAAAACTTTGCATACAAAAGTATTTTAAGTAATCTGATACTTGTCATCTGCCCCCTGGTGGGTACCTTTTGCAATACAATGGATCTGACAAGTCTTGCAGTTGCCTATACAAATTAATTTAAACATTTAGTTAAAGGGCCAGATCAAGACTTAAAGACCAAAAAAAAAAAACCTTTATGCCCATTATCTATTGGGTCAGGCTCTAAAAATCAAAGCACTGACAGAGATGGGAAGGTGAACCTATGATCCAGTTGGAATGACATCAGAAAATTGAGAATTTCCTGCTTGTGTCAGTGTGTATAATGTATCAAATATCAATGGTAGAAAAACAAGCCCTTAGGGAACCGATATTTGAACAGAAAAGACTCGAGTCCATAAAAATCTCATGAATCCTACCAGTTAAATGTAAATGCAGCAATAAAAGTTGATCATCTAACAGAGTAGAAGCCAAAAGCTGTCAGGAAAAGCTTGCAGACTAATTCAGCCACTAGGTGGAGCGCTTGATAAGCGTAAATCTTTTTCTACCCTCAGGATCTTGTGAATGGACACTCCGCAGTCATTAAAAAACTTGCAAATAGTAAATAATTACTGAGAGAAGTTGAGAACATGCTTTATCTCTAGACTGAGACAATAGGCCCACTGCTGGATTGAAATCAAAGCAGGAGAGGTCCATTTAAAGACCAATCTTCTATTTTCCTGTTATAAATACGGATGTTACCAAGTGTGACTCAGCCTCATGAGTAATTCCATTTCGGACATTGACACTTAAGTCGCGTGATGGTGCTATTGGTGTGTATGCGGGTTATACTCCATCTCTCAGGTGTAAAATTCTCTAAGCAACACTTTCCCCCGCCCTAACTTCTTTCCACACATATGTTTCCAACCTGGTTACATCGGCAAATGGCCATGAATGGACTGCCCCTTCTAACCCCGGCAGAAGTCTAACTTAACCGGGTTTCCTTTAATCCCTTACCCCTATTAAGGAAACCGGGTTTCTGGTTTACATTAGGAAATCAGGTTACACTGAAAGCCGCCAACAAGCAGGTGACACCCGTGCTTGTAAACTCACATGATGCAGAAGCGACAGTGTCATGACCCCGTTGCTATCACAACGGGATAAAAGGTCCACCATAAGCATCTGATTCAGTCTATTTGTTTATTCTATCTGAATATCAGCCTGTAAATAGCTGCACATCACGTGTGCAAAGTGACCTTACTTTATGGGCTCAAGATGAAGACCCCCCCCGGCAAACATAACTTTGGTTTCTTCGAGCGCAATGCTGACGCATGATTTTCTGTATTTAATTAGAGGATAATGCTTGGAATATGCACTGGTTCTGAAACTGCAGCATTCCTTTGTCATGACAAACGATTCCTCTCAGGAGAGTCCGGGGTGGAGAGCAACAGAAAAAATACATCAAATAACGTCCAGAAATGAGTCAAACTCGGAGACAACCTTTAAACCCAATGCCTCAAACATGCAAAGCAACCAGTGTAAATAAGCCTATTTATAGCCCCTGTAGGGAGGATTTAAACGTGATATTGCTATACTGATAAGATAACAAACTCGTTTTAAATTTAAGAGGGTTTTTTTCTACAAAAAAATACATAATTCACTAATAAAACAATTTGTGGAGGAAACCGTAGTCTATTTTTCATTGGCTTCAAGCGTACTAAATTGAAAAAACCCACACATATAACTTTAAAAAAGATAAATATGGTTACACCAAGAGGGGTTTCATTGCAATAATTCATTTTACCTTAATATGTTCTCAAATTAGGCTGTATTGACGTGTTTTGGATACTATCCGTCTAATGGTATTTTGGGTGTTTCCGGGTTGCTGGAGTGTAGGCAACAGAGATACCACACTTTCTCCACAGACACGCTATAAATGGGTTAACGAGTCAACTGTCGCCACGTGACGTCAAGTTATATAATATATAGGTCAACACGTTTCTCGCTGGCACGTGCTGGATTCTTTCTTACGTAAAGTCTCGTGCAAAGGTCTCGAATTACACTATGTAGGTGAGCGCCAAAGATCGTCGATGTTTAAGATGATGCATCACGTTGATATGGTTTCCTTCGAAGATATTAAGATCAACTAAAATAAATTGCGCTTTGTTTTCTCTTTTTTAATTTAACATGAATCCATATTAGCCTGGAAAGATTAATAAATGGGTTACTATCTGGTCTTTAAGAGATTCGTTTCTATGTTTTATCCATTATTTAATACAATTATTTTGAAGAACTGTCCAAAGTTATTCAACTTTAAAAGTGTTTAACGTGAAATTTAACAATAGGCCAATATTTTTTATGCGGATAAAGACAACGCAAACAAAAATATTTGCATATTCATTCCAGAAACCCTCTGCCAACAATGATAGCTTTAAATGTTCTTTTGATAAGCTTGTTTCTTTAATTAAACTCAATTCTTGCCATTAACCTGTTTCAAACAGACCCTTTGCGCATTTTGATCGTTCTTTACACACGACACACAAAAAAGAAAGGATCTCGAAATATACAGAGAGTGAGACATCGTTCCTGTCACCTCGCTAGTTAGAAGACAGGGAGAAGGCTTGCGGCAAAGTCATATCAGTGACGCGCCCGGGGCTCTTATTCAGGTCATCAAAATGAGTTAGAAACCAAGATAACAATCATTCCAGGGCCCCGTCAAGGCTAGTCTGCTTTGTTGGCGTGA
The DNA here is from genome assembly GCA_037177115.1 of Craterocephalus stercusmuscarum. Taxonomy (NCBI): domain Eukaryota; kingdom Metazoa; phylum Chordata; class Actinopteri; order Atheriniformes; family Atherinidae; genus Craterocephalus; species Craterocephalus stercusmuscarum. The sequence continues at coordinate 7,397,525 of JBBDHI010000025.1, forward strand.
ATCGAAATATTTATGGCATGAACTGGCTGCAGGTTCTCTATCAGACCATCCACTTCTGCAGTGAGACAGTTAACATCTGTCTGTGGTGGGAAATTGAAATCACTGCAGCATTTTGTTCAGTTTAGCCAAAAACAGCTAATTTAAAGTGGCCAATACAGAAAAACTAGGAAAAAATACAGCCCATATTTCAAATTAGATAAGCCGTGCATATCTATTAGATTTGTTTATTAATTTAGGCCTATTTTTGTTTTACTGTGCCTACTGTCATTAAAGCGGCAGTGTTTCGGGACAGACACTAGAAATAAAGGGACAGCTGTTGATTGTACAGGCTTTTCTCAAGTGAACGCGTGCATGAATGAGCCAAAAAGGCGATGGAGGAGGAGACATACGGTTGAACCCTTCCCTCATTTCCTTCTTTCCTAAAGGACGGGTGTTCTGCGCTCACTCGTCTCTCACGTTTCTGCCGCCACCTCCCATCCCGCACACACCACCCCCCTCCGCCTCCCTTTGTAAAAAAGCAAAGAAAGAAAAAACATAGCTACTAGGAGGAGGGTGAGAGAAAAAAATGAAGTCAATTATACAACACCCCGGCTCTATGAAGCTCCTTCCTTTCCTCCACTCCTATGCATTACTACTACAGCTGGTGGCTGCGCTGCGGCGCTCCGTTTCATCCACCGGGCACGCCGGCTCCAGTCAGTAGGCATGTCAGCTGGAGGCTCTGAAGGGACCGGGGACAAACTGGCAGGTAGGGGCTTATATCTGTAGGGAAGCAAGTAGCCCAACTGTAGTCTTACCACTGTGTGAAATTCCGCTACTTTAAAATCATTTACTGCTTGAAAAATATTTTGTGGGCGAGCTACTTCTTTGTCACCATGTGAAAGAATGGCATATCCACAGCCTATTTATGCATTTTATTTCAGATTCTTTAGTTCACAAAAGGGCTGCTATTCAAGTCCATTTAATGTTTGAGTTTTAAACAATGATTTTTTTTCGTTGTAAATTGAACTTTTTGAATTAAGTTGACAATCGACCACTAAACCATGGTAGTAGTGTCTACTCGTACGCACTTTCTGAGTGAGTTAATGGCTCATTTATTCATTTAAAAAAGAAAAGCCGGTTGCCGGTGAATTGTACTGTCGCGAGCCCGGCCAGCGGCGTCGGTTTGTCCATTCATCTCTGCGCACTACGTGCTCGTCTCCGGCGGGACGCGCAGGGAGGACGCCGGGGTACTGGGCGAAGGGAGGGGGTTACTCCCAAGAAACTTCATGGAAGTACGTCACTGTAACGATGACGACGTAAAGGCTATTTCTGCCAAGCTTATTATAATAGCTACTATTGTTTTTGACAACATTGGCCACGAAATTCATTCGCTACAGCCGCCATATCTTACAAATTGTCCAAAGTATTTTAGTGTATTTAACAGCCCGTCCACAACCGCCCTGGAGGAGCTTAGCGCGTCACGTGGCTCCGAGAGTTTCGTGCAGCGTATTCCCCCTATTCTGCTCCTTCCAAAACTGGGTCAGTGGATCAGTAGGCTAGAGCGATGCTGCCTTCGCTGTGCAGCAGAGGGAGGTAGTCGCACCATGTCGCTTCTGAACTACTGGACCAAAACCAAGAAGCGAATATAAACCGTGAAACCGTCTCACTCTGTTAATATGATTTTACTTGAAATAATGAGGTAAGTTTTATGCACAGGCAAAGACTTGAACCCCTTTTCTTTATCATAGCATCATTCATGAAGGAAATAACATTCGGAATGCAACCACTACATTTTTTAAAGACTAGTCTGTAATTATTAGTTCCAAGACGGCAGGTCATTATGATGGTAGAAGTGTAGGCTATGGAAAAAACAATAAATAGGCTAACCAACACCATGTTTTCAACATAACCGTCTATTCTCAGTTTCAAGTGCTTAAGATAAGCTTGATATTTTTCATTTGATTTATTTACCCCCCACCCCTTAAGAGATGAATATAATTTAATTTGAATTAAGTTAAAATAAT
>JBBDHI010000025.1:7491594-7508826 GCA_037177115.1 Craterocephalus stercusmuscarum
CAAGAACTGATAGTTTTTGCTTTTGATTTACAAAAAAAAAAAAACAATGATAAGTTTAAAAAAATATTTCTGTGCCATGTTGTGTCTTTGCATTACTTGATCCTTTATAAATGGAATGGGTTGTACAGCCATTGTAGACAAGCGTCTCTTTTTGCATTCTTGTACACTTGAATCCATTTCTCTCTCTGAGCTGGTTGATCACAAACATTTCAACAGGTAGGGCTAATGTTATGTCAGGTGCTCTAAACAGAAAAAATAAAGTATGCCTGCTGTATTAAAACAAAAAGAGTTGTCTACCATGGCTGCTGATGCATATTACCAAATGTTTTTTTTCTGTTAGTTGTCAAAAACAGGTCAATCAATCATTTCAAAGTTTGCATAGAGATTTGAAATTTTATTTAAAACAATGTCCACATTTGTCTTGAGCTGTAAATGATCTTAACAAACATCATAACAACCATTGCTTTTACCAAAGTTTCTAAAGCTGATTTGTTGCCCTGCTTAGCAGTGATTTTTTATTTTAATTGATCTCCATTGCCAAATTCGACTCCGAATAGCCTGCAGTGTCTTTGTTGTGCCAGTGTCTGTTGTTAGTAAAACTGTGGCTGCTACTTGTACTGTAGGACTCAACCTTCCATGTGTTCCTGCTGATGTGACAGCAGTGCCGAAGCTTGGATTACTTCCTTTTTATCTTTAATCATGGGAGAAAATAATCTGCAGTGTAATTCTTTTAAAGTGCTATTTGTCAGCCAAATGTTTGTACCTGATAGTTACACCAGCAAGATTGTGATTTATTTATAGGAAAACTGCTTTTTGCATTTGTTACTATCGTGTGTTTTATGCTAAATTGATTTGGGACCTTCTTTGGTTTTTTTTTCTGGTTTAGCATTTAACCAACTGCTACCGTCATCCTGGTGAGCCGGATGTTTTACATTCTGCAAAGCCCTCAGCTGCTTGCCACTTAATTACCTTTCAGATTTCAGCCTGGTTTAGTAAATCCTTGTTGGTTGATGCTAAAATGTCATGAGTATGATGAAATACTGAAGAATAATTATTGTACTTAAGTTGACAGTAAACCCTTCATCGCCGAAGTATTGATAAGAAAAAAGAAGTTTTATGAAGTTCCCACATCAAGCAACAATTGTTGTATCTACTTGTTATCACCTCAGAGGTGCAATTTTCCAGAATGTAAAGTGAAAATGAATGTGGGAGGCTGCAGTTCGTTCAGGCTCTGGGGTATCCAGAAGCTTTTAAAGAAGAGAGGGTCTGGTGCAATAGTTTGTTCAATCAACTAACAAATCAGTCATTTTTTGTACAGCGGTGAAGTGGTTTGCACAAAGCCCTCATTGTCCTGTGCAGAAATGTAAAAGATAGACTTTATATTTTTACAGAAATTCTACATGCAATTTTTGACTTTTTTTTATACCACTGCATTATAAGTATCGGTCTTAGCGTAGGCTAAATCGGAAGCCCACGGTTTTTTCTTTTGTAATTTATTCACTTCTACTGAAGGTTTCATACGTCTCATCAATGTTGCAGCAGTGACATTTGACCCAGGGGCCACACTCTGTAAATACACACAGATTTGTAAAATAAGCATAATGTGCCTTTGCCTGTTTCAAATGAGCTGTAACATTATTAAATTATTTTACCTTGATAAAACATTCTTATTCAACAACAACACAAACAGAAGTTAGCAATACATTATATGTGTACGACAATAAAATCTTCAAAACCATTCAGTTGCTTTGATTTATTTGCAAACAGCACAAGTTACTCCACTTTCATGTTTATTTAAGATAAGGAATAATATGCAAAAAGACTTCCCAGAACACAGATGAGGGGTCTGGTGACAAAAATGGTGATGCCTTCATTAAACACAATAACAGGAAAACTGTACATCGGTGTGTTTGGAGAGGGCAGAATCTCATGTTACCTCCAGATGAAATCCAAAAGGATTGTGTAACTTAAGACCAGCAGAGTTAGACAGCAGATCATGTATATCAATCTTAAGTATTACTGAGCTGAGCTCAAATAGTTTTCAATTTGATCTCTTGTATTGTTGTTTGTATTCCCTTAAGCAGCACTTGGATTCCCCTAAAATAAATAATAGTAAAGGTGAAAGAGGGGTACTCCATTATAATAAAGCTCTTCCAGTCCTGCACCCCGGCCAAAGGTGTGAAAATGATCAAAAGTCAGTCTGTCAGCCGCTTTCATGTTGGCCTGGGTTATGAGTTCTCTCGAGGACCTTCGGCAGGTGAGAAACCTTCTGTCTGAATCTTCTCCTTGTATTTCAAGAAATCTCTCCTCTTAGTGAAGTATTTCACCTTTAAGGGAAAACACCAAAACTTATATAAGATCAGCAGGGTTAATGTTTACATCTAAATATCCTCATTGCATCCTTTTCTTTATAATTTCTTTGACGTTTTTACAAATAGTCCAAACCCTCTCATCAAGGGTTGAATCTTACCCACTGAGCAGGGCAGCTGGCCTCAAACTGGCTTTGGAAGTTCTGGCAGGACTCAGCTTTGTCGTTGTTGTCGTCTAAACATTTCCAGAGAAGGTCCCTGGCGTCCCAACAGGCCTTTCTTTCAGCAGAGTTTGGAGCTGTCATCTCTGCTTGTCTCTGCAAAGGATTTCATAATGGAATAGAAAAGGTCAGGTTCATCAAAAACTGCAGAGGATCTTGGTAAAGGATGGGCGAGTTGTACACACCTAGTGTCTGAAAAAGCCAATATCTCAACTCCGCTGAACTTGAATCGCTTGTGTTAGACTCAAATGTTTAAATCTTACCTGAAAACTAAAGCTAGCAGCACCTGTCAACTTTTCTTGTGGTAAACTTCACGGCCACTCACTGAACGAAACGATAAGAACCAGCCGGAAATCAAAGCTGTTCCGATATGTTCTCCAGTTTGCTGTTGTCAATCCATTCAGGACGAAAAGTCAACATATATTTCTCGTAAAACTGCAAATACAACACTTTTGTAACGTTTCTCTGAGCACTGTGAAGGACGCGCACAGCAGCAGCGACAGTCCTTGTCGCTTTGTGATGACGTCAGGACGTGATTGAGCAGTCGTACCAGGTGGGGGCGGTGTTGCAAAAGAAAAAGAAAACATAATGGGGTTAACTAACATGTAAATTAAAAAAAAAATATATAAGAAAACATAAAAGAAAGAGAAATGTTTTTCTAGTTTAGATGTATGCTTCCCTTCAAACTAGCTGTCAAATAATAGGGAAGCAATCAGTTGTTGGTGAAGCTGTAACCTGGAGGGCCGCAGACCTGTGGGTTCTTCATGTTTTCCTGCTCCAACACACCTAACTCAAATTAAATGTCTCTCATCATCAGTTTGTTGTAAGTCCTGCCCAATACTGTAAGCTGTAGTCAGTTTACTCATTCTTAATATTCTAACTTGCCATTTGACAAGTTATTTAGTTTTAGAATCCAGCAAACATGGATCATCCACCCTAAAATCTGGTGGTTCATTTGACGATTTCCTTTTAATGGTTTTGAAAATAATCCTCACACACACTATGTTCTATTTGACTTCATGGTTTCCGAGTGTCCCAAGTGTCAATACAATAAAAAAAAAATACATAAATAATCTCACACAGTCAAGTTTATATGTGTGTGCATAGCATTGCAGTGTGTAAAAGCAGAGTGAAACTGTAGGTTGTTGATTAACTCTCTTTTGCTCCCTCCCTCCAACACTCTGATTGAGAGTGGCCCTTCTAGTTGCCATGGCGCCCAGCAGCAATCCATTTCTCTTCATGTTGCTTGTGCGGACTCGGGGGCATAAAAAAGAAAACCACAAGCACCCTGATGCAGACCTGAGGTGCTCACGCTCTTCTCAGGAAAGTTAGTGTTTGTTGCCCCCTCTGTGAGTGTGTTTGTGTGATTTGTGAGTGTTTTTGTGGCTGCTGCAGAGACAGGACTTCATTTACAAGCACTCACTATTTATTCACCTCACTTAAAGTTGATTTTCTCCTTGTCAGTGTGTTTGCATACAAGCCAATTAAAGTGAACTTTAAAAACAAAAGCTAGCACATCTAGACATATATTTCGAGAATATAACTGTGATGATTCACAAGGAAATCAAAAGGGAAAAAAGACATCATCACAAGCATTTCTTAATATTTCTTAAGATGTGAAGACTATAAAAACAAACAAAAGAGTATAGCTGAAATCATTTTATGTTAAAATATATCCAACATGTTGACTGATTAGAATGACAGCATGCTGGTTAATATCACTGTTCACTAGAAGAGACAGCATCTGCAGGCAGGAGAGTATTGATTCCCACAGACATGATGCCTCATCCTGACCAGCAGTAAGCATCTTCAACCAGCCACTTGAGCTTCCACACATGCTCAGGGTGTTACGTTGATAACAAACCCTCATTCACAATTACCTTCACCCCATTCTGAGAGGGGAAGGTTACTACAAAACCAGAAACTCCAGCTCTTGTCTTCTCCTCTTTCAGAGGGGTTAATGAAGTATGGAAAAGAAAAAGCAAAGCATGGTCTTCACATATTTGATGGGGTCAGAGATACTAATGCAGCCCCTTATATTCACATGCAGGGGAACGAAACACTTTTGTTATTTTCATTTTTTAAGTTATCTTATCCAGGATTATTGCAACACAAAAAAACAAAACAGCTCTCAGACATCTAGTTAATCTTTAGCAGCAGCCAAACACACCGAGGTATTGTATGGTATTGTAAGTGGAGAGGACTAAAAGCAGGAAGGGGGTCAGTAAGCTTGCAGGAGTATGATGGATTATATGCTCACAGCTGTCATTACACGTCACGAATGAAAAAAAAGGGTGACTCGTCAGTGACAGAACTGCTTGCGTAATACTTAAAGGGTTGTTGTTTGAGCACCACTGAGGTGAACCTGGATGACAGAAGAAACATGATCATATTTGACAAAGGCATGTACTTTTAAGGTGGACTGCAGGATATGGTAAATGCAGTTCCATTCATTGTGGCACATATAGCATAAAGCTAACAATATGCACTTTTATGTAAAATAGTTTGATTTAACTCATTATTATGGACTTTATTATTATGTTCTTTATTTTTCTTTATTTTATTAATAATATTAAATACATAAATGCTTTCCGGCTGTTTTCCGAAAGTCTGCTCTACGTAAGCGCCCACAGAACCGCAGTTGTCACTAATCATATCATTTATCTGCACCAGTAATGCTTTCACCCGACAAGAAGTACCAAGCTGATGAAAAATGGTGAAATATCAAATCATTCTTTGGGAGAAAGATGGGGTCGAAGGTCAGGGTCAGGGTGTCCGTGACCCAGCCTCCCTGTTTTTGAGACCTTCTACCTCAGTGTGAGATTTAATAATCCTAATTAACCTCCTCCTGAAGAGCCCATTTTTTCTGCCTCCTGTCCGGAATGATATACTCAAAATGAATTAAAAATTATCAACTAGAAATCAAGTATTACACAACCACAGGGGCTGGATATCGAAAGGTAAGCATCATGCTGTTGCTGCAGATTTGCCAGCTGCACATCCATGATGAGACTCTCCTGTTCTACCACACCGTCCCATTTCCACTTCTTCACATTTCTGGTCAGCAGCCCGTTTTGTCGTTTATAATGCAGTGGATGCTCCCTGAGCACCACTATCCACCACAGCTGGCTACAAAATAGTTGAGAGCCACAGCAATGTGGACAATATCAGAGAAACTTGTGTGTGTGTGTGTTTTAATGCCTATCATGATGCGTGCTGTCATATTGTTCAGTTTCAAGTGCACTTTGCTGTCCCGATGTTTGTGTCCGGCCTTGATTACTTCAGGTTCAGTTTTCTGTTTTGCTTCAGCGTTTGTTCAGTTTGTGTTTGGACAGTTTTGATTCTTGCTTTTGAAGATCTCAATTTCAGGTTTCGTTCACATTTTGAGTCCGGTCTAGTTCTCAGTCTCTGTGGTTTCACTTCTCCAGAATCTTTTTTTTTTGTTTTGGTGTGTGTGTTTATTCGTGAGCCTGCATTTGGGTTTTCTGCATCCAACACTGCAAGAGTTTTCCTAACCTTAATCATCCATCCACAAGGGGAAACCAGTGGAAGAAGAACAAGAATGTTTCTTTTATGTGAAAACAGCTTTAAAAAATTGAAAATGCACCTTTATCTCAGAGAGAGAAATATCAAATCAAATCAAACTTTATTTGTAAAGCGCTTTTCATACATGATGCATCACAAAGCGCTTTACATTATAAAAACAAAGACACATTTAAAAATCTAATGAAGTGGTTGATAGCCGTGGACACATCGGTATTTATGTCACTAACAGGGAAAGATTGTACATTTTTTCACATCAATACGTCCACATAAGCATCATTAGCATATAGATCAACATTGCTCCATAGCAGGCATTGACCACCTCTCCAACACTCATCGACTAGTGTTTGTTAGGCCTGTAGGGTCCGGGAAACTGACCTCCAGCCGCTACCACTGGGAGTCAATATTGTCAACTCGGAAGAGGCATCCACTGTCATGGCAACATAGGCTCAGACCTATAACTTAAACATATAGATTTAAAACATTTGCACACAATTAAACTTATAGACAGAAAAGAAGGAGAGGCTCCGATGGTTAGAGCTGTCAAGCATATAAAACCTCAAACCGTTACAAATCTCAGGTACTTCCTGCAGGTATCCTGAATGGAAAAAGGTTAAGTTATTGACCATGTTCATGTCACGGTGTGAATGCACAGCCAGAGAGAGGAAAGGGAGTTCAAACACATAATCCATAATCCATAGCTGCCTGTGTGCAATGAAAACAGAATCAGCTTTTCACGGTAACAGGATGTGAGAAATCTCCGGATATTTAGCTACAGCCAGCCGAGTGCTGCACAAAATTGCTCTGCACAAAAGTTGTCCTTCTGTAGCTGTCACTGCAAACAACAGCTGCCATATTCTCCTTCTGTTTAGTCATAATCGATCAAATTTATAACAGCAAAGTGTCTAGAAAGATGTTGGCCTTTATTTTTAAGGACCTCTTTCCTGTGTATTTCTGTCTGTTTGTGCAATCAACATGTTTTCCCACAAACAAGGATTGACAGAGCGGCTTCTATCCCGGAAGCGGAGAGGGCAGAAAGGATATTGTAACAAGCATCCGCAAAAATGTTGGTCCAACAAGGGAGACAAGGCTCCTGGATGAATTAAGGGGGATTATCTCTCCTAATTTATGCTAATGAATGCACACTGGGTAAAGAGAGCTGCATGTCATTGTGTGACTGAAGCTGCCCTCACACACACACTCACACACACATCTATAAGCTCCCACTGTTACACCAATGAAGCCTGTTGCTTCTGGAGCTGCGCTCTTTCTTTCTCACACAAGCACACTTACACAGAGACCTACACCCCTGTGTCGATGATGGGAAACCTGTAGTCCATTGGACATAAATACACACACACACACACACACACACACATACTCACACTAGATCTACCATTGAACAATCCTGGCTCAAATAGATGCATTTACTTCCTGTATTATGTCATTCTGTTTACCAGATCTGTGCAAAGGTCTTTAGCCTCATTTCTTTATAAATTGCCATGAAAAACAGGTGATCTTGGAAAATGTGTAACTTTTAATAAGCCAACTGAGGCAGAAACAGAGTGTTTATGAGCTGAACAATATATGGTATGAGCACCTTCATCATTCGACTCAGTCTAAATTCTATGAGGCAAATTTTCTTTTTCTTCCAGTAATCTTCATGAATAATTCTCCAGACTCACTAGAGGATTTTTCCAAAGCTTTTCTTTGGGTTCTGTTGCTTTTTGTTCCATTTACGGTCAAAATGATGCTACACTGCTTCAGTAATGTTCAGATCGGGACTCCAAGGAGGCCGATTCGTGACTGACAGTGTGTTTAGAAGTATTATCTTGCTGAGTAATGAAGCTGATCAATCCGATGGCTTCCAGATGGTAACGCAGGGGTTCAGATTCTGAAGATGCACAGCTGCTTTCATAATTACATGAATTATCAGAGGATTTCTAAGTCCACTGGCTGAAATGCTGCTTAGATGGTTCTAGCCACTTATATTTCTTCTCTCCTGACATCCCCTGCATCATTTTTCAATTTGGATTCCTCAATTTGTCAAACTTGTTGCTGATTTTCCATCCTGTATTCTATTATATAGATCGGCCTAGTTTTTAGGTTTACTAGTTCTTTTTCTCCTTGTCATGTCCAGTTTACCCATTTTTTTAAAGATGAATATAAACCATACTGAGATATTCTTATTTTTCAGTTAATAGAAATTTGGGTGTTGTCTTTTCGTTGCAACGAAAGAAATGAGGAAATAAAATTGTGAATTTGCAACAGTCTGTTATCGACACTTTACCAAAAGATACAATTAAAATGCAATTTAATACGTTTGAGTTGTGACTTTCAGAGACCTTGGAGAACTACTGCTCAAGAGTAAAATGAATGTTGAGAGTGTCAGACTAGCTGGAAGCAAAATGGAAAGAGATAAGCAGTGGTTCAAGACTTTTGCACAGTAATAGACTCTTTCAGTGAAACCTGTTGTCCGTCTGGTGTTCAGTTGGAGGATTGCACATTGTTCGTGTCAGTTTTGTGCTTTTTGCTGTTAATGCCTTTACCTGTTCTAAACAAAAACATTTTTATTTCAAATTATTTCTCATTGTTAAAAATTCAAATACATTACCTATAGTGGGATGATCGCCATGACACATGTTGGGGTAAAAATAAGATAAAAAAGGAAAATGTTTGGCTCTATTATGCAGTGCCAAATCAATCTGTCACTATGTCATAGGCCTACTCAGTTTTCAGAAGACTCCTTTCAAATATATAAAATTGCTATAACCGTGATGCTAAGCTGAGTGTGTACCAGTTAAAGTAAAATAAGGAGCATGGTGCGTTACAGCTGCGACCCAGCTGATAAGTGCTAGTAAATCCCTGCAGATACACACCACGTCCCTGTAGTAATATCATAAGAATATTATAGGAGGATACAGTGATTTCCATTAGAGGCAGTCGGCGGCGCGCGCACAGTCCGTCTGGGATTTACGTGAGTGCGCGTCCGTAATACAACCAACCAACCAACCAACCAGCGAGCGAGCCCGCTCTCCTCAAACAAACCCAATCGAACCAAACCGAGCCAAGCCAGTGCACGCTGAGTGAAGATCCCAGCTGTCCCACTCAGAGGCAGGACAGCCAGGCGGAACCATGACCTCTTAGCGCTGTTTTACGCACCGACTTGCGGTCCATCCCTCAGACCCACATTCTGCCTCTACGGTTAATTGCTCCGCCGACACCATGGACCTCACACTTCCGAGGAGCGATATTTTCATCTTGCAGCTGCTTCTTTTAAGCCAAATAGGTAAGAAATTGGGGATTGCAATTGTATTTTAAATGGCTTGTGGCTGACATGATGCTGAACAGAAGCTTTGAACGCGGTAAAGATTGAGCGCTGCGCCTGTTGGAGCTCCCCCCCTCACACACCGCTCACTTTGAATCAGAGGCTGCAATAGGCGGCATTTTACAGTAAATACAACTGGTTAAAAGATGTGGATTTCAGACATAGAAATGTTTCCCAGCATGACTGTCAGTAGGGATTCTGTTTAATCTGCTCCAGTTTAGTTTGCATGGAGTCATCTGGAAGCTTCTGCCTTTCAAACAAACTGAATCATGACTGACCATGTGCTCTGTATTTGGGCTTGAATCCACAACTTATTTGATAAAGTCTCAATGTTGTTTTGAGGTACAAATAATGAAACACATAAATCCTTTAAGCAAGATCTATACTGTTGTTAAGTGATTTTCTTACATTTCTTCTTTTTGCAGCACCAGCACCAGTTTGTGATGCTTTTGTAGAAATGTCTCTGGTAAAAGTCATACTGTAGCAGGACTGTTCAGATGAGAAAACCATCATAATATCTGTGCTTATGTAGGGAAAAAAAATAAGAGGGTGACGAGGACACCACGATCATCACCTCAAGTTGAACCAAAAGCAGACCAGCATCAGGATCAGTCAGTTTCAGGTTTTTCTTCTGCATTTTGTAAAGAAGACTTGTGAGATGTTTGAAGATGAATGCACACAATTGCTCAATCTTTAGGAGACTAGAAGATGAGTGGAAGGATTTTAGGATTGGTTTCCATTTTTCTCTCACTTTTCATTCTGATCATCAGTCATTTGGAGAAGTGGTCAGTTCAGTATACTGACAATAAACAATGATCTAAAAGCTGCTGTTTGGGAAAGAGTTTTGTCTATCAACAGGTTTTTGAATGTGGTATTTTCCACAGATGCAAGCCTTTAGAAAGAACAATAATGTAAAAAGAGAACTTCTTTCTGCTTCTATTCATCTTCAGTTAAGCTTCATTTACTGACTTTAACCTCTTGAAAAACCTTAATTTCTTAACTTTTTTTCAAACTCCAGGAGAGAACGCTCCTGAAAATCCACTTTTGGAGCAGAGATCCGAAGCTTTTATGCATGTTCATGTCGTACACTCCCTCCTGCATGTTCCCATCATTTGATGAGATTTTGTGTGATGAGATTAACTCAGATGAACTCCAGACTTTTTTCTTTTTTTCTTTTTTACTGCATGAACTCTATCATTGTACAGAAATAAGCAGAGATTGGATGGGGTGAGTGAGTGCTGCCATTCCTTAAACGCCCCTTCACTTTTGATTGGTAGCTTCAGATAGCAGCAGAGTGACAACTCTTGATTGAGTTTCAGAAAATGAAGCATCGCATTTCTCTTGAATTCCACTGGTTTTTAACTCCCTCCTCCACCTGCTGTCACCAGGGGAAAGGAGATGGTTCTTAATTAACTGGAGTCCTTTGAAATCAAACAATATCCAGAGCTCAGACTGGGAATAACCAAGATTCATAAAGGGTTTTGGTCTTTCTCGTCTCTTATTAATCTCTATTTAAGTGCAACATTTGCATTCTAGTGTTTATGTTTAGCGTTTTACTAAAGTAGTGAAAGGAATAGAATTTCCGCCAGGGAGAGGAAACGCCACCAATCGTCCATCTGTCTCACAATGTGCCTGGACAACACTTAGCCTCTTTCTCACACTCTCCCATGCAAACACACATACAGATCCATGTGATGTGGTTGTTCTCATCCTGCCCTGCCAGTGAACACAGCCTTCATCACTGAGCCATATGATTCCCAGCATGGTTCCTACTATAAGCCGTAGGTCTCAGTGGTTATCACACATCGCCTGTCATTCAGCATGTTCGGTTCAGCAGGAAAGCGAGGATATGACTTCTGCTTATATTTGTGTACATATGGATGCAGTTGGAGTTACATCATCCTTTGAACTTGCTGGTTAGAGACCTCGGATCTCGGTGCGGTTGCTGCACCTGTGCTGTTTTCTTGAATTTTCCCTTTTATACCACTCAACTTTCACAACATCAAGTATCCATATTGGTTCAGAAATGATGTTTATGCACATAGTTTGTGTGTAGTCCCATCTCACCTTTCAATGATCAAACCACCGTGGTTATCAGATAAATTATATTTGTCCTCTCGTACTTTCCCCAGAGAAAACAATGCCAAATTTGATGTGTAATGTGACTCCAGTGATCATATGTTCTGCTTGTCAGATGCCATCTGGCCACACAGTGCTCCCTGAACACCTCAACCAGAAGGGTTTTGTCCTGTGACATAACAGGATGCCTGATGATGTAATGGTAATTGGCTGCAAAGTATTGGCACATCCATGAATGATATGACTGGATGAGCAATGGCATGCTGTATATTCTCATAACGAATCAAACAGTAAGTGTTGGATGATCTGTGAAGCCTCCGTCAATTTAATATCAGTCAAGGATGATCATCAAACTGTTGCATTAAACCTGCACAACAGTACAGATTACACTGGAACCCTTTACTATGGCAGAGCGAATTCAGTCAGAACAAGAGTAATTTGGAGAATCGGCATTTCTAGACATTGTTGTACAGTATGCTTCCCCCCCTGCAGGCCATGGGAAAGTCAGATAAAGCATGAATGATGCAGGTTTCTACTTTATTTCATTTTCACTTGTTAATATTGACATTTTATTGGATCTGTAATTGTATTTACTTTGTTTTTATGGATCCCGTTTAGTACTTTCATGCACAGACAAAATCCAGTACCATTCCTCATAGTGTGTAATGTATTAGCGGATCCTGGGTTTAAATGTGCACACTTCATGTGATACTGCCCCATCTACTTTCTATTTAAAAAAAAAAAAGTCCTTACCTAAAAATTACCTAGCAGTTCAAGCAACCAGTATATCCCAGATTTTTCTTCTTCTACTTTCATGTACACCGACTATTGCAAATATAGTAAAGGAAGAGTATTGAGCATCCTTCCTTTTTAAGTGTTTTTAGCCACATAAACACTCGGAGGTTGTGAAATCTGTATATTGTTATGCAAGAAATGTGTGGAGACTTAGTTGGTCAATGTGAGGACAAGACACGGCTTAAGATTCATCTGTGTGGGGAGCAGAATACGAAAAATGTAGCAATTTGATGCAGTGGAGGGGCAATTTCTAGCATTGAATTGGTTTGTGTGGCTGCTTTTACATACCGGCGTGAGTTGAAGAGCTTTTTCATTTATCTTATGGACGGGCTTGTGGAAATGCATGTTTGTATGGCAACCAGCATTTAAAAAAAGTAAAAAAATAAATAAAAATACTGGGAGTTCAACAGGTAATCCTCCGGCAAATAAGCGTGCTGATTAGGCTCGCTTCTTCATCCTGCTTTCTTCCAGATTGGTTGTTTGTTGTGCTTAGAAAAGGGGATTTCTTTTATAATATGTCCCCTTTCACGATTACATGTCCTGCGGTAACCTTAACTTGATTGTAATACTTACCCTTAAATCTTTTCTTAATCCGTCCCCAAAAAAAGCTGTCTTGACCGGTGGAGACCTCCATTTGTCCCTACGGAACAATGGGAGCTTCCTAAGTGTGCAGTAATTTGTCCAAAGAGGCACAAATACACATGCAGTCTGACGGCGTTCAGCTTAAAAATCATCCAAATGGGAAAATAAGCAAAAAACTTTAGCAGAAATAAATCTTGTTTAAAAGATCTCCCCGAGCTTTCGTATCTGTCTCATTTGTTTTTGCAGGACAAATATAATCAGATTTATTTTTATTATTTTTTTAAGCAATGTATTGAGAGGATGATGTTTAATCAAGTTTTATTCTGTTTACCGCTTTATGTAATGCAAGAGAATTGACATAAATGGAGCTGTAGTCTCATCGTATTCTTACATCATGCTCAGGTCATATTTGAAGGTTCAGAAATGATGATCAGCTTGTTGGGAGTGTAGAGTTTGGTATATCATATCATGATGTGGCCAAAATATGACTAAGGCAATTAGTCTATGAGGCTATAGTAACAATATGATGGAACCGCAATATGAAAGTCCCCTCGGAGTTTCATAGCTAAGATCCACAGATGTTACATTAAATAATTGATTGTCTACTTTCTACTTTGGTAATTATTCTCTCCTAGGAGGGTCTCTCCTCCTCTCTTTACTCACTTTTTATCTGACCTCTCCATCGAAGACATCATATTCATCAGAGCTCTCATTTTCTAATCCACTTAGCTGGAGTCTGCTTTTACCATAGCAGCATACCGTCACGGTTATTTTCGAGCTCATCTGTGCCATGAGGACAGCCTGATCGCTTTGATGCTGAGCAGCGTGGACAGTAAACTCAGCTCAGTGAAACATTTATGCCAGTCAAAAGTTTCCTCACTGTTTACTGTGGTTGCTCTCGTCAGCTGTACGAGGGAAGATTGCATGGTGCTGATGCTCTCTTGTCACATACAAAATAATCACACAACATGCTTATACACTGGAGAATTTTCCATTAAATTGGTTGTAGAGGTGGTTTGGAGCCAGAACTAAACAGCATGTATGAATCGTACAGATTCCTAAGTGTCCTATAGGTTTTATATGCGACCCTGCTGCAACACACCCGATTCAGATTGAATGGATTCAACTGCTTTGTCAAATTCTGCACAATGACCCTTTTATTTGAGTCAGGTGTGTTGAGGCAGGAGAACATTTAAAACCTGCAGGACATTGGCCTACTTGGACTGGTTGAAGAACCCTGCTTTTGCTACATTTCTGCTTTCTTTATTTGCATAATTTTGTCTGTTTTCAGAGCTCTTGCAGATTTATTTACCAACGACCATGCCTATATAAAGATGGTGACATCCGAAACGGACATACCTGTTTACATGAGGGAGGATCAAATATACATTGATATATATTTTTACACTGTCTAATGACATGGCTCTGTTGTGGCTTTTTGGCTGTTGGAAATCACCAGAACCAACTTTACTTGATTAAAAATGTCTTTAGTGTTGGTGGATGAAACATCTAGCTTGATTAGCAAGGACCCCTGTAGTTTTATAGTTGATTCTTTGCAGATAACCTGAATTTTAGTCCAGTTTCATCAGCAATCCGGTCAATTATAACACTTGTTTGCAGTCATTCACCAATAATTGGTCCTTTAATTTTCCACTTGCTGTTCTTAACCTCGCAAGCTGAGGTGGTTTTTATAAGCTGTCGTGCACTGCACAAGTGGCATGTTCTATAAAATCCGAAAAGCTGGAGGAAAGTGTGTTCATGGGGGTCTGTCTCTTAAGGCATCTGTGCTATGCATCGACCCCCAAGAAAGCGAAATGATCGTGGATTTTACAAAAACATCTAAAAATGCTAACAGTAAAACAGATGAACTGAAACGGCGTACTCATGTTTTGTAGATGAACAATGTGTTTTGGATATGATTGTAGCATGTGCCATTTGCTTGGCAGTGATGCCTGGTGTTTAATACTGTATGAAGACTGCACACCGAAAGTCAGTCCTAGTTGGTCCACAAGGCTGCAACAGCAAAACCTAGAAATGGGGTATGTATAATGTGATTAACTGCATCAGCTTTATGTTTGAGGTGTTTCACCATGACCCCAAAAAACCATTTCCAATGATTTATTGGAAAGTTTTTGAGTCTTGCATAGAACTGGAAACCGTTCTCTGTCTGACCAGGTTATGTATAAGATCCCAGTATACAACACAAAACACTTCTGCGTGAAAGCTGATGTGGCTTTATCAGGAGCTTGGATGATCAAAAATGTATCACTACAGTATTTTTATTGGTAAAAGCACTCAACTATTCCCTTGTGGTGAGATAAGATTCCATTTAAATAAGAGTAAAATAGCGACGCACTCTGAGTGGTTTGCCTAGCAGACATTTATAGTGCGTTTCATATAAATAAAGTGCTGCAGAGAGAGGGAGAGAAAAGAAGTCTATTTTTCTCAGTTGGATCCAGCAGATTATGTGAATGTTGGATTATTGATTTCTGAGAGTTCCAGAAAAGGATGGATGCAGCTCTACAGGCCTGACATAAGCGGGGAAGGTGTCCTAGATACTGTTTAACCAGACCGGCTTGCTTGGGGTAATGCATACTCAGGGGCTCATGAGATTTTTCTCTTGTTGGCAGATGAGTCAGAATCATTCTGCTTTTGCACAACTAGGTTCTGGTCCCGCATCTGTGCTCGACCAGTCATGTGCGTTTACTTAATCTGGACCAGCCACCGTACAGTTGAGTCACAGCGTGGGAGCTAAAATCTGGGGAATTAAAAGACCCAAATTGAGTTTTATGAATTAAAATTGTCCAACAGTGCAGGTACAGAGAGAGCTCCTGTTGTTTTCCAGCAAGAGTTCAGTTTTAGCAGTTCGGGTTAAACTTTTCTGCTACTGTATGGTGTACATTAAGAGATTAAAGATGAAAGAAAGGAGATGCATTCAGCATTTGAACAGAGGAAGCAGTCGGGCACAGCTGGCAGAAGATTTTCTGTCGAAAAAAGGATGATGGCAGGATACCAGAGAACAAAAGGTGAACGGGAGAGGAACACTGAAACCAAGTCACTGTGACTGATGCTCAAATGTTCAATCAACAAATGCCAATGCTCTCTCTGTGGTCTCTCCAGTCGAAAAAGTCTGTCTGAAGTTACAGCTCCCGACAATGGCCGTCTGTGTCTGTCTATGACCACGTACAAAAGCTGCTGTTGTTTTTTTAAGAGGCTGGCACCAAGGACGGAGGCTACCGGAGAGGGAGAGAACCATGCTAGTACTCAGCATATAAGACCTCAGTGTAGACTCACTTCGAGTGCTGCTCCTCAGTAGATGGCTGGAAGTGACTCAGACTATGAACCTGCCGCTAATTAAGAATTAGATAACTCTTGTTACATCGGCTGCTCGTGGATCTATGCCACCCATATTATGTTTTTAATACCCTGATGCAGAGCATAATTAGTCCCTTGAGGTGTGCACACAACCTTGTGTTATAATTTCCTTTCTGCCCTGCATTGTTCTTCCTCTGGCGGTCGTGCTGTGGTTCGACTATGTGACTATTGTCTTGCAAATTTTGCAAACACTCCGAATTAAAGCTCTTTTCAGAATCTGTAGACCTACATCTGGGGTCAGATAGAACAGATCGCCGTTGTTTCCTGTCTGCTGCACTAGGTTTGCCTTTGTGCGATGTTAATGTGGGAAACTGCTCCTAACAAGATAGAGCTTATACTTGAGAAATTAACTTTGTTTACTTGATTGCTCGGATTTCCCTCCCGCTGCCAGTAAGGGTGGTATTTAGAGGATGTCCTTAAGGGAATTAAGAAACAAGCTATTAAGTCATTTTGATTTGAGGATTTGGTGGTTAAACCTAGCCTGACCTGACAGGTGAAGCAGCTAATAAAAGCACCAAAAGTCAGTAATAGTAATTCTGACCGATGCTAATACATTTAGTTGTGCGGTTGTTTTGTTTTCCACCGTAAATCTGATTAATTCAACTTATTTTCGCTGAGTGTTTTTTCCTCCGGGGGCCTGATTGATTGTATTAAACTGAGGATGCAAGATGACTCGAGGGATTCTTCTTGGATTAAACTGTTAGACAAACACAGACATGATGGACGTTAAAAATGAACCTCCTCAAACTAAACCATCGTTTTGTAGCAGGTCTGTTCTCATACCAAAGGTTAAAAATAGTCCTGTTCTAATTTATTTATGACTAAAAATATTTGTGTTTAAATGATTTTAGTGTAATTGTGTCTTGCTTTTATGCTTTAAATGTTTTATTTAAAGCACTTTGAATTGTCTTGAGCCTGAAAAGGTGCTATACAAATAAACTTGCCTTTATAAGCTGCAGAAATCATTATTTTGTGGAGTTGAAGTTTAGTAGAAACCAAA